>JANUSC010000136.1:0-589591 GCA_025200525.1 Camellia lanceoleosa | reverse complement strand
TAAGCCATGTGCTTAACAAGCCCCCGAGGACCTCGCTATAGTTCGGACTCCACTTTTGTGTTTGTTGCGGTTGTGTCGAACCAAAGAGTCCAACTCACAGCTCGTCGTTTTGAAACCAGATTTTTGACGAAATTGTAGCCATTGCTTTTCGAATCTGATGCGCCACCTAAATGTTTTATTTTTGGAAAATTTAAAACCACGACTCGGTGCCCAAACGGCCACGTTAATAGTCATTACCAAAGATTGCTTCGACTCAAGGGGCTTAGAGTGCGATCCGAGTGGAAGGTTAGGCCATAGCACTACTTTTGCCGCACGGTCAGAAGACAGGCGACCTCTACTAACTTTCCATGATATCCGATTTTGAAAGCGTTACTTGTGTTCTTGTTCGATTATTAACCCCTGGTATTTACTATGTTATGCGCATGACAAACAAGTATAGACTAGATTGCCTGAATTCCCAGAAACAAGCATTGCATATCAGTTTGTTTTGAAAATACTTTAAGGAATTTGCTACTACTTCGCCAAGTAGGCTAAAACCACGGTTCAATGAGTTTTTCCAACTCAAACAATCAACCTTCACTTACGAAGCAATCAGGAGCCAGGTTTATCTCGGCGTTATAAGCATTTAGCCACATAGTAATCATCTTTGTCATGTTAACATTCACCTTGTCATGGCGAATGCTTTCTGGCGTAAATACTTACATTGTGCTCCGTGCCAAACAATAAGCTAGTTAGCAAATAATGCCATGTACTAGTTCATGTTAAGTGGCTAATGCAACATATGCAAAGATGCAGGTTTAGAGTAGGCTCGGCTAACCCTAAAGTGGCATGTGAAATGCTACAATTATCCATGTATTCAACTGGATTTGAAGATACAATGCGGTTTGTATGATGTCACCAAGGCAGGTGCATGCTGAACCATGGATCTGCCATGCATAGCCGCGAGGTATGCTAATTTAAGCGTGCCCTAATACTAACCATCAGCGGGTAAGTAAAGGGAAAAGAAGTGGGGGTTGGAAGACATGCACACACACACACCCATGCTTATTGCAATTCACCCCCTGCTCTGGGAGGGACCAAAAATAATACAAATTAATTAACTCATAAGCTAATTAATAATTACAAATTGCCTAATTAATTAACAACTAACTAGACTAGGAAAAAGCAGTAAACACACTCGGGAGAAACTGAATACTAGCATGCTAGGTCTGCTTTCGAGTGCACTACCTTGCATAGGCGCCTCTGTTTCCCATACCTTGACTACCAAAATCTCGAGATGCTTCTTGAATCTTGGGGATCTGCCATTTGAGTAGAATAGCCACCGGCGATGAATAGTGGTCATCGGCACAAGATGCATCTATCGGTGATGATGTCTTCTTGCGTCGACGCGAATCTTGCCGATCGGCAAATAGTTCTGCGAACACGCAACTCCTTAGCGAGAGGCGAACTTGCATGGCAATGCTATTTAAGCAATGTATGCACCAATCATGCCCTATCATGTTTGTGACTCAAGGGCATGTGCCTCGATTCTCGGACCATCAATCACGCATTTCCATGCATGATGGCCCAAAGAATCAAGCATGCACTTTCATGTCAAATAAAATGCAAGGCACACAAACAAACCAAGACCTAATTCCTATCACCAAATCAAGGAACAAGGCATGCATGCAAGATGCAATGCAACCTAGGCATGCAAGCTAAGGATGCAACATGGCATGGCAAGACACTTATGCAAGCATACAAGCAAACATGAGGCAATGCAAACTAATGAAAAGATGGACTTAAACATGATTTAGGCATTTCTAAATAGGCCTAAAATAGTGGCCAAAATGCCCAAAAATGAAGGCTAAACACACATGCACATATGCACATGTTATGGTCCAAAGCTTAAGCAATAAACAAGCAACTTTCAAGCACATTTAAAAGAGGCTATCATGGACAATTAGCATGCAACATAAGCTCACGAAAATCATGTCAAAACATGGTGCCAAACCAACAAACAAGACAAACATAAGCATGCAAAAATGGCCCCAAGTACTCAAGGCTCACCAAGAGGCAATGGACTACACTTAGTATAACCACACATGGCAAGACTTAAGCAACCATAAATAGAGTTTTAGCACACAAAACAAAGCCCAAAAGACCACCTAGATGGCATCTAAATGGTTTCAAATTCAAAAGCATGCACAAATGCTAAAACATGGAGCATACAACACAAGCTTTTGAAGCATCAAAAGAGGTGTCTAAGAGCAAGCATACATGCACACCAAAGGGACTGAAATGACATGTAGGATGGTCCTAAACCACTAAATTAATGCAAGCAATGCATGCTACACATTCACCTACTTGAAGCATACAAGCTATAATACAAAGGAGCTATATAATGCATGCCAAGATAGAAGCTCAAACAAACATGGACAGACCTAAAACATGGCAAAAATAAGCACAAAACCTTCACAAGGCTAAACCTAAAACATGCTAGAACAAAGGCTAACAACCTAAGGCATATTAAAGCCAATGACAAGGGATTACATGGTACATATGCTAGGCATGGCTGGTATACCAAACCCAACTTAAAACCATGTTATATTATGACAATATAAGCATGAAAAATAGCCAAGACATGATCAACAAAAGCCTAAGCTAGATGCTCTCTTAAGAAGTCAAAAATGGTCCTTTTCAGGACAACAAGGAGAGGGGGTGGCCCTCCTTTTGAGACTTTAAGGCACCATCTTCACCACTGAAATCCTCAAGATTTCAGTGGTGAGAAAACCCAAACATCAAAGTCGAAACTCACCAACAATAGCACAAAGGAGCCTTACAAGGCCTAGGAGGGGTCAAACAAACCCAAACCACAAAACACCCTTAACAAACAATCAAGAGTGCTTAAAAACAGAACTTTTTTGTATTATACACTAAGCACAAAAACAGTCCTAAGATAGGTAGAAAAGCAATGCAAAAATGGAGAATAAAAGGGAAGTTTCTTACCCTTGAAGACCACCGTCACAAGCAATGCTCCAACAGCCTTCCTTGGCTTTAATCCAGCTCCAAAACACTAAAACAACCCTCCAATGGTCTCAAGTCCAAGAGATGGTGTGTTGGTGTGTGTTTGTGAGCAAAAATAGGACAAAACACACACTTATAGAGATAGAATATATATCTAACCCTAACCCTAGAACTCAAGCTTTACAAAATGTCTAAAATGTCTAACAAGAGTCTAACCCTTGGCCAAAGAGAAAAGCTCTCCTATATAGGCAATTCCCTCTTGTAAGGCTTACAAAACAAGCCATCCAGAGGAAATCCCCACATACACGTGTATGGAGGAATGGGGTGGAGTGCAGCTATCACGGTGGCACAAAATATCTACAAAAAGTAGATGAGCAGTGGTCGGTCGCTCAAAATTTCCATTTTGACAAAATTGATGGTCGATCGGCCAAAAGAGTGCCCGGAAGCAATATACATTCCGGTGGACACAAACAATAGCCGGTGGCCTCTAGCCATGGCGGTGATGTGTGGGGATGCCTCACAAGGCATTCCCTGCCCCTCAAGGAAAAACACAAGTGTTTGGTGCAAAACCATACACAAGCAGTCGAGTTCGGAGATCACGAGGCAAGGCGTGTGGCCGAGACCTCCGAACTCCAAGCGAACCTGAAACATGGATAATCACCGAGTGTTCCAGCGGTGGCGTCCAAGTCTTGAGGATGGTCAAAAATGGGGTGTCTACACCATGCCGGCCTTCAGTCGAGCCGTGCTCAACACTTTGGTGGCAATCTATTAGGGTGGTCAACTATGGGTGCGTATACGTTAGCTCGGCCATATAATGCAGCCATCTTGATTTTCTTTTATAGCATGCACGAAATTAAAGTTCTCTTGTTTTGTGCAAATCACATTCATACCTCCCTTACCTCCACAAATATGCATACATGTCAAAAAGAGGATTAGTTGATGGGAAACCAAAATTTGGATTGATTCACAAGCTCAATTGACACAATCCAAACTAGTTAATGTATGAGAGGGTTCAAGAACATTGTCGAAAAATTAGAAGATCTTTTAAGAAAACTTGAATGCCATTGCATTGGAGGTATAGCAATCAATTTTCCTCAATCAATGCTCCAAAAGCAGAAAATGGATGTAAATATAATCAAAACTTGGGTAGTAGTTTAAGCATGACTTAAGCAAATAAGAAGGTCAATGTTTAATATTGACTAATAGAAAGCACAATGAATTTGCTTGCAAGCATAAAAAATAGGTAATTGCATATTAATCACATCAAACAATATTTACCTTATCAATCATCACAAAGTCTAGAAATTTACCCTCTGAATTTCTTGAGGCGGCATCTTCATTTTGTACTTTTTCTCTAAAGACTCCCAAAGTTCCTTTACCGTCTTGATAGAAATTAATAGCGTTGTACAATGTGTCATCAAGTTAGATTCGGGATGTAGTTCGACAAAGGAAATCGGCATGTTTCGGACATCGACCGTAGCAACCAATTATTCGTCAGTTTCACCCTCGTTCAGAGTAGGAGCATTCTCACGAAAAACCATGATAGGTTGAGAGTAGTAAGATAAAACAGCATTTTCTACTGCCATCTTTTAAAATCAGTTCCTAAGAACTTCTCTAGCTTTTCACCATGAGTAATCGGCACAGTCACAACAAGAGAGGGGGTTGGTGCAATTACAGCCACCATACCAGTACTTGTTTGAGGATTAGTTTCAATAGCCATTAATTCTAAATTATAAAATAAAATTATAATTAGAATTTTATACTACACAAAAAATTAAACCAAAAACACATAATTTAAATTTTGTAAAAATAAAAGAAACAAGAATTGTAACTTTTATTTCCAATTAATTTGAAAATAAAATTTTATTTAAACAAATTAATTTCACAGTCGGTTTGTGAAGGATTTCTCTAAGTTAGTCTCACCTTTGACTAGACTAACGAGAAAGGGAATAAAGTTCGTGGAATGAGACTTGTGAGAAGTCTTTTCTCAATTCATATTTAACTCGTTAAGAACTCGTTCAATATCATCTTGTTAAAAACTCGTTCAATATCAGTTCTTTGGATGGATTTGAGGCTAAAATAGTCATAAAAAATAAAATAAATACCAAAGAGTCCAAATTCGGCAAATCGTTTTGGAAAATCAATTTTCAATCAAATAATGCCAAAATTGGACTGCTTTGCCAGATACAGAGTCGCCACCTAAATATTTTTGTTTTTGGGAAAATTTAGGAAACCCTGACTCGTGTCAAAGGCCACGTATCCGTCATCACCAAAGTTGCCTCGGCTCGGAAACTTAGGTATGACAGGGGAAGGTCATGAATTGAGCACCTCCGCTCCCTCGATCAAAGATCGGCTTCTACTAATCATGATATAATTTTTATCAACATTATATGTTCCTATTCCGGTTATTAAGCTAATCTTACTATGTGATGCGCACACATACAAGTATAGACTAGTCTGCTCAATTTGGAACAATTCAACTCATGTTTGCTTCCGAAAATGGTTTGAGTTTGCCACCCTCAAGTGGGCTTAAAACATGATTTTTTCACTCAACAAAGTGGGCTTAAGACGCACATTTGTTGAATTTTCTGAAGTTAAAATAGTCTTGTGTTAGTCAATAAAAATGCGACGTTTAAAAAAGCGTCGTTAAATATTAGAAACAAAGGCGTTTTTTAAGCCAAATTAGTCAAGTCTGTTAAATCTCACTTTTCTTGAAAGTAGACTTCAAATAAACCAAAATTGGATAAATAACTTGGAAATTCCTATTGTTTTCTTCTTTTATTTGCCCCCCTAATCTAGACATGAAGATTAAAGTTAAATAGGATCAATTTCTTTCCCTACTTTTTTTTTCTTTTTTAAAATAATAATAATGAAACATGCAATATTTCAACCTCATTTAAAAATGGGCATTGGGCAAATCTCAGGCAAAGCCTGTAGGTATGACCCTTAGGAATTGATAGCACCTAATGTGAGTTGAACCTGAAACTTAGAGGGAGTACATCCCCAGGCCTCAAGTTACACCCATTAGGCCAATCCCTTGAGGTTCACCTATCTGTGTTTTAAAAAGCTCTCGGTGCATTGAGGCACTAAGGTCTCTTGGAGTCTAAGCGCGAGGTGCAAGGCGAGGCGCAACCCTCATCAAAGTGAGACACAAGTTGTAAAAAAATAAGAAAAATTTTAATACAGGCAAAGTTTTCAGCATAAGCAAATATTTCTAGAATTTCAATAAACATTGAACATTCAATATTCCAAAAACCATAAAAATGATATTCAACATTCTAAAAACTTCTCAAACATAACCCAAGGGCCCGTTTGTTTTAGGTTCTAGCGGATGAGATTTGATTAGAATGGATATAGGATCCACTAATATTGTGTTTATTTGCAAAATGAGAAAGTGAATTCACAATACTTTGGGACTATAATAGACATCTATGGTTGAGATTAGTAATCTCTCATGGGAGATGATATTAGAAAAACAATCCCAACATCCTATTCCATAAACACCGTGAAAAGTAAATATACTAGTACAACGTAGTCTAAAAAATAAACAAATAACATAAAATAAGCGCTAACCTGTGGTTGGCTTAAAGATGAATTTTGAACATTTGTGATATTGCTTGATTAATCAATAGTCTAAATAAGTTGTAAAATTTATCAATACATTACACAATTTATAAAAAAAGTAATAATAAATAAATAACATAAAACAATAGCTAACCTGTGGTTGGCTTGAAGATGAATTTTATACATTTGTAGTGTTGCTTGATTGACCAATAGTCTAAAGAAGTTCAAAAAGTTATCAATACTTTACATAATTTATAAAAATAAATGCATTTCATTGAAATTTGAAAAGTACGTAAGTAATATCTTACTAAGGCGGGTTCGATATGTGGTGAGATGTGTTATTTGTCATGAATGTTTGAGGTAATCTTATCATCACTCTGTTTCAAGCCAGGTGATTATTTATTTATTTATTTATTAATTTGCTTGTGTTCATCATTGTTACTATTCTAAATTTAACTTACCTTTTATGTCTTGGCCTATGGTCCTTGAAGGATTTTGTTTATTTCGGCGCCCGGGAGATTAAATTCTTGTGGATGTAGCGGAACTGTAACATTAATTTGTAAATTTTAATATTCAAAATTCAAAAGTTTCCTAAGATTTTTGTACTATATTGGGCGTGGTTCTTCAAAATCCATTCCGCTGTGTCATAAAGAAATTGGCCCAATAGACTAATTTCTTTGTTTGCTTATTATATTATGGCTAGACTCTCTTTTATAGGTGGATCAAATGTGTGCAAGTATTATTCTTTTATGTGTTACTATTATATGGGTAAATTACACTAATTTTCTGGAGATTTAAAAAATATATATAATAAATCACACAAATTTTTTATAATTATATTAGACTCCCTTGAAATTTTAGTTCACAAAACACTTGATTTTTTTATTATTAATAATTCGTTAATCTTATAAATGGAAAAAAATGACTTATATTGAAATATATATATATATATATATATAATAGCACATTTTAACATTTTTTAAAAATATTTTGTGTTAATGAAAATAAGGGAAAAAAGAAACTAGTACAGATATTTGTTTGACAAATAATTTTCATAACTGCTTTTAAAGAAATTTTTTCCTTTTGAAAACATCCATTATTTAGGAAACAGTTATAATTTTGTATTCTAAATTTTCAAAAATTATGTTTCCAAAAGACAAAACATTCACGTCTTATATATATCCATGAGGTACCAAATCCAAGTCGTAATCCATTTACATTCAATTCATTTCAACACATGAGCTAATTCCATCATTTCTCAATAACCCAAATGAGACTACAACTAAGTGGTTCTACAATCACGTCATTGATACACAAACACTTCAATCTGCCATTTTACGGATATTTCGTCCGCGAGATTGGCACCCATGTATAAATTTCGGGACTTTCACCTAGAACACTCCGACCAACTTAATTATAATGGAGTCCATCATCTTTCTCCTCCCAAGCGAAGGAGTCCATCCCTTTTCTCCTACTTAAACAATCATACATATATAATGTATTTAAACACATAATCATACATGGAGTACAATAAATTACACCACTTAGAGAAAAATACAATTAATTTTATAAATTTAATATAATCAAAATCCAACGCGTCAATGTCAAGAGGAATTAAATTGTGTTTAGGTTGTAGTTATAGCGACCCTGGTCTTTTCCCATTTGATTAGTGTATCCGGACTTATGTTCCGTAGATTCCGTTGTTATCAGATTGTTGTTGTCATCCTTTAATTCTATTTGATTGAGTTTTAGGATGTGTTTGGCGTGTTTCGAACAGGTGGGTTGAATCTGAGTCAAGATGTTTGTCGCTCAGTTTTTAGCCTTTCCGCTCGAGCGGACATTTCTGCGCTCGAGCGTAGTTTACACCCTTCCAGCATTTTTTTGGTTCCTGCAAAATTTCTGCAGGTAAGAATTCTACGCTCGAGCGAGCATATTTGCGCTCGGGCGGACATTGTTTTGTTCTTTACGCTCGAGCGGTGTGTTGTACGCTCGAGCGGACTATCGCCCAATATTTAAAAAGCGGCCGGGATTTTTAGGCGATTTTTCATTCTTTTTGATCTCAAACCCTAAAGTCCGATCTTTCTTCTTCTCTAAACACCTTTTCCCCTAGGTTTGATCTAGTTAGGGTGTGTTTCTACCCTAGTTCCTTTACAAATAAGATAGAGGAGAGTGAGGGCTTTCATTTAATCGGAGCAATTGTTGATCTGGGGCACTTTGGAGTTCAGTATCTTCTTTCTTCCTCTTTTGGATTCTTCTTTAAGGTAGGGATTTCCTACTCCTTGTATACGTTTTAAATCCTAAGTGTTGGTGTTTTGGTATGTGGGAAGTAGTTTGGTAACTTTGGGAGAAACCTTAGGGTTGTGTCATAGATTAATTCATGTAATTAATTTAAAGGGGAATTGTGTATTGGTTAAATTCATGAGATTTGGGAAAATTGAGAATTGTTGGTGTAGTTGAATATTTAATCACTCATCTGTGAAATTGATATTATATATATTGTGATATTTATTTCTTGCTTAGAAATAATTGTTTTGGGCTATCGGTGGAGGATAGCCAGTGATTGTTGTAGACCTTGCATGTGGCTTAGGTATAACTGGAATTTAGTCATTTATGTTGACTGTTAAATTAATACAGAACATTGCTTGTATTAATTATGTGTTGTATATGGCAAATATTATTTTTGTTGCATATGCATTTGGTGTTGGAGGAGATAGGGGATGAACTCCACGGTTTAGGGGAAGATAGGGGATGGACCTCTAAACCGGATTTTGTTGGGAGGAGATAGGGGATGGACTCCAGTAGCATCACTTATGTGGGTGCTTATATTTATTTGTTGTTGATATGATACATCACCACCATGTGTATCAGTTGGGAAGTATGGAAGTGAAGTTGATTGTGATTGATGTAACACCAGCATGTGTGTTTATTATGTTGTAAGAAAGGTTTGACCTGAATTGTTATCTTTGTTGAGTTGTTGGCCAGGTTCTGAGCCATGTTGGTATAAATGGAAAGTGAATTGTGTCATAGATCATGTGTCATAGACAAAGTGGGCATTTATGTCTTAAAAGTGGGAATTTATTACCTTGTGCTAACCATGTATCGGATGTTGATGCTTTAGTTAATTCTTATGCCTGGTTTAGTATTTCTCTACTGGGCTGTGGCTCACCCTATATGGGAACTTCTTTTTCAGGTTCAGGCGGTTCACTACCTCCAAGGACTTAGCTTGTGAGGAATTGAATTGGAAGACTTGTTTTATTTTGATTTGTTTTATTTGAACAATGTAATCTTTCAAGCCTAGGGCTTTATTTGTTTTTGAGTTAGAACTCAGTGAATTGTGTCCAAGTGTTGGCTTGGCAAGATGTAAGCCTGTAGGGCATTTTCTGATGTTTTATTTCGTAATACTTTGATGGATGGACATATATTATTGTTCTAATATAATGATGCATGTTTATATTATTTATTATGGGTTTATTTTTTGAGGGCGTTACAGTAGTTCCGTCAGATAACCAAATTTTAATGCACAATTAATGCCATGATCTAAACACATTTCAGTTGATAATTTTAATGTCAATACATTCTAATTAAATGTCTTATGAAATGTGAAGAGTTTATAAATCTGTTATAGATAGTTCATTGTAACTACAACTTCAACCAGTTTTCTTTATCCAGTCTTTTCCTTTCCCTTGGTTTTAGGTTTGGAAAATATGTCTTTGAAGAGGTTGTTTGTGTTGGTGTTGGTGGTTCTTGTGGCTAGTGATTTGTTGGACGATATTGAGTGTATAAATCCACTATATCAACATACACGAGATCCAGAAGATCCATCAGATCCAGAAAACAAAAGATTGATATGTGAAAATGCATGTGAATATAGTTTCAGACGCTTGCCCCATGTGGTCATTACAAGATTGCAAAAGGCAGTGCAAATATTAATGTAGTGTAACACCTGAGTTGAAGTGATTTATTTATTTATTTTTATTTTTTGAAAAAATATAAAATGGGCCTACTTGAGAACTCTCTTAATAATTTTTAAAATATAGGACAAATGTGGAGAATGTAATAATAGTTAAAATTATTATAATCGTCTTAGTGTTGCCATTTCTTATTTGCTTCAAAATGACTATACCCATTCAATAGCCCAATAAGCTCTAGACAATATCACACCATATATAAAATAACAAATAATTTACAACAATTTGGAACAAGCGGAGCACGAAAGCATTTAATAACCAAAATTTGATATTGTCTTGTGAATTCAATTTTTCATTCACACATCATAAATAAGAAAATGCATGATGGGGTGCAAGGATATTCTGCCTCACAAGAAAGCTGTGGCTTTTGGCATTTTCACACTCGGATAGAATCTCTTCTCAGTCATAACTCGCATTTGGGCAGGTAAGCAAGAAAAAACTCCTCCTTTGTCATTTCTTCCATATATACCTAGTTGCATAAGCGTACAAATAGACCTTTTAAACAATTGAAAAATATCATTTTATCCCCTAAATTATAAAAATGTGTAAATAGACCCCTACACTATGAACATAGTTTTTCTCCAATCCATTATGGAGGATCTCCTCATGCCCACAGATGTAGCAACTTATGATTGGTTTCCTAACACACAATTCAAATTCATTAATTCTTATAATCCCCAGTAGTAACAGTTATTGTTTTTGGTTGAGGGGAATTAAGATTCATTTAATTATTCCAACACTATTTATATAGTTGACGATTGTGTAGAATTTCGTAATTGATAGAGTGAATGTTGAGAGGAGGCGTAGAAAAGTTTGAGGAAGGCACTTGGAGCTATTAAGGATTCCACCACTATCAATTTGGCAAAAGTTTGATAGTGTTTACAAGGTGTGTACTATTCTTAAATAAGTTGATGAGGTTATCTTCTGTAATATTTTTCTTTTAACAGGTAATTTCTGTTGAAAGATAAAAAGACAACCCTCCATCATTATTTTGTTCTTCTTATTATTATTCTTCTTCTTCTATGGGTGGGATATGTTGTGAAAACTATAAAAATTCTATTTGTCAATTATTTTTCTTATGCAATTTAGTTGTTAAGGCAACAGCTTGGTGGTCCTATATTATATGATTCAAACAATCACGGCTAGAAATTAGGCTTTTAGTGGTGTTTAAAAAACGCCGCTATAGCTATCAAAAACGCTGCTAATTTTTTTTGCGACGTTTAGTACCAAACGTCGAAGATGCGGCCGTTGCCATAGCTTTATGACGCTTTAAAAGCATCGCTATATTTAGTATAGGCGGCGTTTTTAAAAACGCCACCAAATGTCCCATCCTAACAGCACTATAACATCACTATGATTTAGCGACGTTTTCGAAACGCTGTCATATCTTTTTTTTTTAAACTAACCATTAGCTTTAGGATTTAGGTGGCATTTCTCAAAACGCCGTGATATCCTCTTTTTTTAATTTTTTTTTCTAAAAATTGTGCTAATTTTATATGATTGAACTAAAAAAATACCTTTAATAAAATTGAATAGCACTAATATGAAATAATAACTTCCATTCAAATAGTAAACGTAGCATTAATTCACTTTCCCATTCAATTTAATATCCAATCACCATTACCCACAAAATAACATATCCACAAATGATGTTTTAACATTACTCACAAAATAACATATCCAAAAATTGAATTTACAATTCTCAACCAAAAAATCAAATGATTCATAAGCAAAGGACCTGATCCTTGTATTTTACAATAATGTTTTTATGTGTGTAAAGCACATGCTTCTTGTTATCACTATTCTTGTCAAGATGCAACTCACCAACAAAACCTAAAACATTGACAAGATGATAACATAAAGCATTGAATTAAACATCTGAAAAGACTCAAAAATTAAAAATAAGTTTAATAATACAAGAAGTATAATACAAAAAAAAAAAAAAATTGTTAATACATACCCTAAAGCTGGATAACACATAAGTAAAACCAAACTAGCATCAAATAACTTGTAAAGGACATAAAATGAGACCCAAATTGACCAAAAACTTGATCGGACGAGGCCCATAGGTACTAAAACCTTTACAAATTCCAAACTTTCACTTTCTAGTTTGCATTCTCTACATCATGTATCTCCCTCTTCTCAGACAATGTTAGCAATCTCTCAACTTCAACAAGTGCTTTGCAATTTCAATATTTTCTAAATTGGGACATTTCAAAGAATGATAACATTAAATTAAAACTCAAGATGGTATATAGCATGGAAAAAATACCAAAATCTGCAATATTTTAATGATATGAAATTCTCAAAAGCAACCATTCAAGAAAATAAAAGACATTAACAAATATCAAAAACGCAATAAAAGTCTGGAAACAAAATACATACCTGAATAAATAGCCGATGGAGAGCTTCTTGCTCAGCATTAGTAAACCTCCCAAATGCTTTAGAGATTTCCTATTGAAATGCATGAAATAAATATAGCATTCAGAAACAAACATTTCATAAAAGAGCTTTATGATACTAGCAGAATAAATGAATTTTTCTTTTCCTTGAAAATCATGTGTCAAGAAGGGCATTGAAGTAAATAGACACTTTATAAAACAAAAAAGAGTTTGGGACTTAGTTGCCACCAGGTGTGTAAACAAAGTGAATATATATGAGAATCTTAAAATTCTGCTATCCTTTGCTATAACCACACATTATGCTTTTCATTATCCAAACTATTTTTTTTTTTTTTTTTTTTAAATAACCATGCATTATGATAGATAGGACTACAGATCAGTAATCAATACTGATCAGGGTTAAGAGGGCATTGAACATTTCAAATTAAGATAGTTTTTTTAGTTACTTGAGCATAAATATTTAAGTTATAAATTACTGACCACATTTTTAATATTTTGTAAAGATAGAATGTCCAGAAAAACTTGTTCAATTTATTATGAAGTTACATCAACTAATGCTAAGTTCCACCAGCACTTAATTCAAACAACACCAGTACGCTTTACCATATTTATAAATCATAAAAATGAAAGAATCATGGACATACCACAGCTTTTTAATTCCAAAATAAATTTATTCACAAAAGACTCCAATAAAAGCCTCCCCAAGGATCTGATGAGCAAATATTATTCTGCATACAGCCTAAAGAATTATTCTCTATCTATTATATTATAAATATAGATACCATATATAGCAGACCAAAAGTTTATCACAAATCCAAACTTTAACCAATGTTCCACTGACCCAACCACTCAATTGATCAAAAATCCAGCAAAATAATTGAGAAAAGAGATATATATAAGCATCAAAAAAGTTCTAGATTTGGACAACCAATCTATGAGCTAACCATATGCTAGTGTAGCACTCTGTGTATTGGTTTTATTGTTGGCCATTAAAGTTCATGAAGCTTGAGTTGAACCATGGGGGCAAACTAAAATTTGCACTCTAAATTTATGGATGAATGTATATGTAATTTAAATATATATATATATATACTAATGTATATACAATCAAAAAAATTTATACACTCATGTATATGAATATTTTAACACCCATGGGGTTTTATACAGGGGCATATACCACCCAACACAGATGAAAACATAAAAGATGAGTGAAAATGTAAAATTGAAGTAAAAAATTAAAACTTTATGTGTATTTCATAGTTAACTGAAAAGTTTACACAAATATAAAGAGATTATTCCGGCTATTATATACTTTTAGAGACAAAAAGAAAAAGCCCCCAAAAAAATGGAGTGATTGAAAGATTCCATACCTTTTTCTTTGTATTTGTTGTAAGCTTCAGTCAATTGGGTATAGTTTGAATCAGGTAACCCACTGTTTCAACCCCCACATACACAAATCACACAGAAACCCAGTATTAGAAAAGAAAGATAAAAAGATTAAACCCATATATCAATTTCGCAGAATATGAGGCAACAATAAACAAGATTAGAAAAGAGAAGAGAAGGAAAGAAGCCATTTGGAAGCAATGTTGACAACAAGAAGAACCTTCCCTTTGTATGTGTTGAGATCCACCTCCTTACCCTTGCTATCTGTTGGGTATACCTCCTTATTGGAGTGTGGGACCCAATTGGTATATTAAAAGAGTTTAATTTGATTTGGTATTAGTTATAATATATTTTTATATATTATATCTAATTTTGTGGAGACCCAATTTAGTTTCGAAACAACTAAGATTTTGATAATAAACCCTAGATTCACAATACATTGTTTTCTTCTTCCAAGAGAGCGGCTGCCGATTAATTCCTCTCTGTGAGATAATGTGTCGCTATAAATTGTATTGATTGAAAAATCAATTCGTGGGTTACAAAAGTCGATCATCTTTGGTGGGCTAATTATCATTGTGGACAATCATATTATCGGTTTGATTTAGTAGGTGGATTTTGGCAATCTTTGTGTGGATTGATTTGGCTATTATTTTGGATCTTCTTCGACTCTAGTTCAAGATTTTGGTTCATCTATTTGGTGAGGTCTTTCCTCTTTGTTTATTCGTGATTATTTGAATTCACCTAAGGATGGTCTCAGTGAGACCATTAGTGTCTCATTTGTAATCGCTTGGAAACTCTTTGGTTGATAGTGGAATCGGATTTCGATCCCATGGACGTACCTCACATTGAGAAAACCACGTAAAAATTTTGTGTTACTTTTGATTTAATTTTTCCGCATTAGTTTTTATTCCCATTGATTGATTTACTTGTGGGGAATCACATATTTTCCCTAACAACTGGTATCAGAGCTTACGGTTTATTTGGGTTTAATTATTTGTGTAAATCAATGAAGGGGAATGCGGGTCGTATGTCTAGCTTCAATAGAAGCAATTGGGGTAACTTGGAAAACTAAAATGGAGGACCTATTATTTCGTAAAGATTTGTATAGACCCATTGAGGGTGATAGTGACAAATTAAACGATGGTTTTTTTTTTTTCAAAGAAATACATTAAGTGTTATTATTGCCATGAGAAAGGGCACATGATGCGAGAATGCCGAAAGCTCAAGAACAAAGAGAAAAGGCGTGACAAAAGTGTGGCTAAGAAGCAAGAAGACACAACGGCAATTACTACCGATGATCTCATGGTCATTTGTGAAGATGATTGTATCAATTTTGTGGGCCAAGAGAGCAATTGGGTGATTGATTCCGGTGCTTCTTTCCATGTGACTTCTCGAGTTGATTTTTTCACTACCTATACCGAAAGAGATTATGGTTCTGTTCGAATGGGAAATAAAGGTTTGTCCAAGATTATTGTTATGGGTGATGTTTGCTTGGAAACAAATTTGGGTTGCAAGTTATTGCTTAAAGATGTGAGGCATGTTCCTGACATTCGCCTTTGATCTCTACTGGGAAGTTAGATGATGAAGGTTACAACAACAAATTTGGTGATGGAATATGAAAACTCACAAAGGGTTCTTTGGTGGTGGCTAAGTGCAAGAAGACTCATACACTTTATTCGATGCAAGGAAAAATTTGTAAAGGTGTTGTCAATGCATTTGAAGATGGTACTTCTACTGAATTGTGGCACAAGTGACTTGGGCACATAAGTGAAAAATGGGCTACAAGTTTTGTTCAAGAAAGAGCTTCTACCCGGTTTGAAAGGTACACATCGTAAAACTTGTGTTCATTGTTTGGCGGGTAAACAACATAGAGTTTCTTTTCATAAAAATATTCTTTCTAGAAAAGAAAATGTTTTGGAGTTGATTCAATCGGATGTTTGTGGTCCTTTGAAAGTTAGAACACATAGTGGTGCACTTTATTTTGTTACTTTCATTGATGATTATTCAAGGAAAGTTTGGGCTTTTCTACTAAAAACTAAAGATCAAGTTCTAGAAGTATTTAAGTATTTTCGTGCCATGGTTGAAAGAGAAACATGGCAAAATTGAAGTGCATCCGATCGAGACAATGGTGGTGAATACATTGGGCCATTTGATAAGTATTGTCATAGCCAAGGTATTCGCACCAAAAGACAGTTAAGAAGACCCCTCAACAAAATGGCGTTGCCGAGAGGATGAACCGCACCATTGTGGAAAGAACAAGCTATTTGCTTTCACAAGCTAAATTGCCAAGATCTTTTTGGGGTAAGGCAATGAAGACATCGGTTGATGTGATCAATTTGTCCCCTTCCTATCCTTTGAATGGTGATGTTCCAGAAAGAGTTTGGACCGGCAAAGATGTATCTTATGAGCACTTGAGAGTGTTTGGTTGTCGAGCCTTTGTTCACATTCCAAAGGATGAGTGGTCCAAGCTTGATAGTAAGTCAAGACAATGTATTTTTCTTGGCTATGGACGTGATGAATTTGGTTATAGATTGTGGGATCCGGTCGACAAGAAAGTTATTTGAAGCCGTGATATTGTGTTTCTTGAAGACCAAACAATTGAAGACTTTGGCGAAGGTGATCAACCGGTGCTAAAAACTAGTGATCTCATTGACATGGATCCATCTCCTTCATCTTCAGTTGATGATGAAAATGGAGGAGATGTGCAGCCACCTATTGAAGATGCGGTGGATGATGCTAATCCTAATGAGGTTGAGCTAGAAATTGAGGAAGAGCATCCAACTCAAGAACCGCCACCACAACTTTAGTTGAGAAAATCTACAAGGGACCGACAACCTTCAAGAAAGTATCCTCTCAATGAATTTGTGTTGATTTCTGATCAAGGGGAACCGAAGAGCTACCAAGAAGTAATTGAGCATGCAAAGAAAGGTGATTGGAAAAAGGTGATTGGAAAAAGGCCATGGAAGAGGAGATGAACTCCTTACTTGAAAATCACACCTATGACTTAGTGAAGTTGCCTAAGGGGAGGAAAATTTTGAAAAATAAGTGGGTTTTCAAATTGAATAATGATAGCAAGAATCTGAGGTACAAAGCACGTCTTGTTGTGAAGGGCTTTGGGTAAAAGAAAGGCATTGACTTTGACGAGATTTTCTCGCCGGTTGTGAAGATGTCTTCTATTCGGGTTATACTTGGCATGGCTGCAAGTATGAATCTTGAAGTTGAGCAACTTGATGTGAAGACCGCATTTCTTCATAGTGATCTTGAAGAAGAAATTTACATGGAGCAACTAGAAGGTTTTGTGGAGAAAGGGAAAGAGAAATTTGTTTGCAAATTGAAGAAAAGTTTGTATGGCCTCAAGCAATCCCCGCGGAAATGGTACAAAAAATTTAACTCTTTCATGATGAATAATGGTTTTTCTAAAGCCACTTCGGACCATTGTGTGTTTGTGAAAAATTTTTCGGATGGCAAATTTATTATTCTTTTGCTTTATGTTGATGACATGTTAATTGTGGGTCAAGATTCTACCATGATTAACAAGTTGAAGTTAGAGTTGAGTAAATCTTTTGCTATGAAAGATTTGGGACCATCAAAGCAAATACTTGGTATGAAAATTGTTCGTGATCGTAAAGAGGGGCTGATTTGGTTGTCTCAAGAAAGCTACATTGAGAAAGTTCTTGAGAGGTTCAACATGGATAAAGCAAAGCCGGTTGGTTGTCCACTTGCGGGTCACTTCAAGCTTAGTTCGAATCAATGTCCTATAAGTGAGAAAGACAAAGAAGAGATGTTGAAAGTTCCTTATGCTTCAGTAGTTGGTTCTTTGATGTACGCCATGGTTTGTACAAGGCCAGATATTGCTTATGCTGTTGGTGTGGTGAGTCATTTTCTCTCTAATCTAGGTAAAGAACATTGGGCAACGATAAAATGAATTCTAAGGTATCTTCGAGGGACTTCAAAGGTATGTTTGTGTTTTGGGGATGGTAAGCCGATGCTTGATGGGTTCACGGATTCTGACATGGCCAGTGATGTTGATTCTAGGAAATCTACTTCAGGGTATTGGATGACTTTTGCAGGGGGAGCTGTGGCATGGCAATCTAAATTACAAAAATGTGTTGCTCTCTCAACTACCGAAGATGAATTTATTGCTATTACGGAAGCTTGCAAAAAAGAGTTATGGTTGAAGAAATTTTTGCAAGAGTTGGGTTTGAAGCAAGAAAAGTATGTGCTTTATTGTGATAGTCAAAGTGCTATTCACTTGAGTAAAAATTCTACTTTTCATTCGAGATCGAAGCACATTGATGTGAGAAACCATTGGATTTGTGATGTGTTAGATTCAAAATTGTTGCAACTCAAAAAGGTTCACACAGATGATAATATTTCGAATATGTTGACAAAGACTTTGTCGAGGGAGAAACATTTGAAGTGTCGAACTTTGGCGGGTATGGTTGATATCTCCACCTAAGTCGGTAGGGGGAGAATTGTTGGGTATACCTCCTTATTGGAGTGTGGGACCCAATTGGTTTATTAAAAGAGTTTAATTTGATTTGGTATTAGTTATAATATATTTTTATATATTATATCTAATTTTGTGGAGACCCAATTTAGTTTCGAAACAACTAAGATTTTGATAATAAACCCTAGATTCACAATATATTGTTTTCTTCTTCCAAAAGCGTGGTTGCCGATTAATTCCTCTCTGTGAGATAATGTGTCACATAAATTGTATTGATTGAAAAATCAATTCGGTGGGTTACAAAAAGCTGATCATCTTTGGTGGGCTAATTATCATTGTGGACAATCATATTACTGGTTTGATTTAGTGGGTGGATTTTGGCAATCTTTGTGTGGATTGATTTGGTTATTATTTTGGATCTTCTTCGACTCTGGTTCTAAAGATTTTGGTTCATCTATTTGGTGAGGTCTTTTCTCTTTGTTTATTTGTGATTATTTGGAATTCACCTAAGGGTGGTTTGTGAGACCATTAGTGTCTCGTTTGTAATCGTTTGGAAACTCTTTGGTTGATAGTGGAATCGGATTTCGATCCTGTGGATGTACCTCACATTGAGGGAACCACGTAAAAATTCTTGTGTTGCTTTTGATTTAATTTTTCCGCGTTAGTTTTTATTTCTATTGATTGATTTACTTGTGGGAAATCACATATTTTCCTTAACACTATCCTGCACATCCCAAACAAATTCCAAACTTTATCAGAATCCAAACAAAACAATTTGAACAAACACATATATACATGTATGTAAAACAAATAAAGAATGAGAGAGAGAGAGACCTTGACTGAGAAATCATGAATGGATTTTTGAGGGACTGATTTAGAAGCACCCATCTAGATTGTAACTAGAGAGATTTGTTTACATGTAAAGATTTCTATTTCTTGAAGGTTTGGCCAAGACAACAGCCAGCACAGAGCACCAACATATGTGTGTGTGTGTGAACAACATGGAGAGAGTAGCCTTGAAAAAGTTTCCTTCACATTATTTTCCCAAGAGATTTTGACAAAGAACTTATAGCTGAGACAACTTTCACATGTGGATTTTCTTTCTTGAATGTCTTTCTGAACTCCTTGTTGTAACATTATGAGACTCAAATCAAAGGCTATCTTTCTTTGATATCAAGCAAACCCCAAAAATAATTTCTAATGGGTACAGCAACAAGATCAGTACATACAGAAATACAAAGAAGGCACTGGAAGGCCTCTTAGGCTTGTTGGGGTCTTTCTTAGCCAACTTTCCCTTCTTGGCTTGACTTTTGCCACCCTTATTTGCCTTAGTGGCAACCTTTCTCTTCCCGACCTTTCTGAAAAGAAGAGATATATATGATCTGTCATTATAATATTCCTATTACCCCTATATCCACCATTAAATATAACGATTAGATGCATATAGAACTCATTTGACTCGACCTTAAAACTTCTAGTAAGATCATAACATTAAACAGAGTCATTCACATTAATGTAAACACCAAAAAAAAAAAAAAAAAAAACCCACAAAGATGCAACTACAACCACCAAAATGTTACACAAACTTAGCAAACCTGTCGTCAATTGGCTTCAATGCTCCTTTGGGACCCTGATTGATGCCCCCTTACCCTTGGCAGCCTTCATTCTTACAATTGAATGCCTTAAAAAGTAAAACAACCTTAGATTAGAACCAAAATCTACACAGTAATTTGTTTTAAGACCAATTTAGATCCTACAAAAGTTAAACAAGACAAATATTCATGATAAAGCCATATAGGTCAACGCAACACACACACACAAACATAGAGAATCCAAGGACATAATTGAGAGATATGGTGGCAAGATGACAGATACATGACCAGCTTGTAAGAGAGTTTATTGTGGGACAAACCACAATACACATTGGGTAAGGCTTGGGATTAGACAGCTGATCAGAACTCATTATGGACCAAATCATCATAGGGATAAGTGATGTGCCTTGGAACCAAATAGTCAAGAACCTTCTGGAAATGGTATAGAAAATCGATGATTCTAAATAGGAGTACATAATGATACTCTTCCATTAACCAAACAAATAAATAAACAAACAAACATAAAGGAACAAATCAAAGTATATAGTGAATAAATTCAAGGCGTATATAGTGAGAAAATAACATGAATCTTCGCTTTGACAACATGTTTTCTTACCATATTTTGAAAAATCAAATTCATATTCATTTAGAGAATAATAAGACGAGAGCTACTTTCCGATATACATAACAAAATTTCTTATGGGTCACAGATACTAAATACTTATTTCAAGCATACCCTAATGAAATCAAATTGGTCCAACTTTTAGAAAACTTGCCATTTCAAATTTTGCTTCATTGTTAAAGTCAAAAAAATTATAGAAAGATATAGGAAGGAGAAAGAATAATTACCTCAAATTATTTCATTAGCTTTTCTAAGAGAATCAAGAATAACACCATATGCAACAAGAATCCAATACTTGATCTTGCTTTTGTTGGTTTTACCTACAATTGAATAAAAACACTGCATGTTAATCAGGCTTTAACAATCATCCCAGTATTAGTGTTGCCAAACTTCTATAGATTAGTGAATTCCACAATTCCAAACAGAATCAAACAATCACACACGAATTCACAAAAATCAAAATCCACATCCACATCGATGACAGATAAAACACAATATAAACATAGATGAAATCACTGAGACCGACATCGAAAGCACAATCTAGATCTCATAGTGCATAGCAACACATTAGTGAAAAACAATTACTGAAACATAGATGAAATCACTAAGACCAATTTTTCAAAACATTGATTCAACATTTTTCAAAACACTGATCCAAAATAGAGATAAATCACAAACAGAAAAATAAACCTCAAATTGAAGAAGACGAAGAGTAGAGAGAGAACCAAGGAATGCAAGGAAAACAAAAGTAAGGTTAATCTACCCCATAAAGGAGGAGGTACTGAGCTCAGGACAAGGAATGCAAGCACAAAAAATGAAAGTGAGATTAATCTGATGACTTCACATTCATGCTGATCATGAGCTGGCTAGGTCCTCCAGATCTTGGTGACAGGCCTTCATATAATATTTGTTTGCAATAATTTATATATGCTTCTGCTGAATTATACCAAAACTTGTCCTTAATTCATCACTCAGATATGTTTTTTCAATGCTCCTTTTCTTCAATTTTGGCCCAAATCCAGCAGATAAAGCAAATTGTCGCAATATCTCAGGCCAGGTCAATGGATTTAAGTGGCACTGCCAGTTGCGTATATCAAAGCCCCAAGCATATGCTTGAAAGTAAAACAAAGGAATAAAAAGTATTTCAGAATGAATAAACACAAAATCAAGCCACAATTGACAACAAGATAGAAGCAGCAACAAACACCAACCACAGAACAAAGCTTACCCCTTCAACAATTTGTGGATGGCCACCTCCAGGATTGGCGAAAGATTTTGATTTACTCCCACTTCGAAGAGGGTGTCCTTGCTACATCCTCAATATCTTTAATTATGGATCTTAGAAGAGCTACATGAATCTACCCTAATAACCTTGGATCCTGAAAATAGTAGGGAGCAGCTAAAACAATAAGATGAGAGTAAGGATAAAGCAAATAGTCTAAAGGCAAAATTAAATACAAGGATCTCAAGAACTTACATAATCATGAAAAGCTTGAACAAATTCATCCAGCATAAATGGCCAAAGCCCCAGAATGTCAGCAAACTTTATTAAAAATCTCCAGACCTAAAAATCAATTCACAAGTAATAACATTAGAATGATCACAATACCTCCATAAGCATCACCATTAGATCTAGTCCATATGTTGCTTGAAAAATTGTAGTTCAATCAACATTTAGATAATCAAACACCAAAAAATCACCATGAACTTTCTTTATTACCCATACTTCTTTCCATTACATGGTAACTAATATATACTCAAAAAAACATAATCATCATACAACAAATAAAAGAAAAATACAATCAAGATTGCAGAGTGATCCTAAGACAATTTAAATAACAAAATTCTCGCCTTCCATTGGTAGTGTTCCATTGAGCAGATTTCCTCTGAGAAGGAAGACCTCCAAATTGCTAAGATTATAAGTCAATTCTGTAACCCAAGTGAAGAGACTCGTTAATTAGATTGAGATAAGGAAAATAGAGATAAATATAATTTGATGTTGTGAACTATATTCTATGGGCACCTCAGTTAGTAGCTCAATATCAAATGAAAATGTAATGTTAAAAAAAAATTAAGGACAATGATGCCAATGATGGCAATAATAGATTCCAGAAAGATATATTTGACAAAGAAGAACTATAATTTTGCACAAATTGCTAGCTGTAAGACTTCATTTTTCCAACTATTTTAAGTCTTCTCAACACTCAAATGGAGCTAAAAAAAATTAACTTATGCAGCATGAATTTGAGAAATAAAAAATACACATATACCTTGGTTAGAAAGTGGTCCTTCCATGCTATTGGACACTAAGGATAGAAACTTAAGGGATGGGAGGGCACCCAAAATCCTGAAGGCATCCTCGTCAAAATTATTATAACTTCGATCCAGATGTCTCAACTTGCTCAAATTAGACAGTAGGTTAGAATCTGAGCATGTGACCATGATCAAATGTCATCAAAAGTCAACCCCAAAGAACCATAAGTGAAAATGACCAACTTATTGCTTTTATAGGTAATTAGGTACTTTTTAAAAAGACTTTCACTCTAATTCACAATTGTAGAGAATATATATAGTGGTATGGAATGAGAGTGCACACCCCCCCCCCCCCCTTTCATTTCACCAAAAACAGTAATTAGGTAAACCACAAACCGCTAGCTATGTCATTCTAATTAAATAATCAATACACTTCCATTTGTTTCTACTCATGGGGAATTACTTGCTATGTATAAAACCGCATAATGTAGACAATTTCTTTCATAAGTAACATCTAACGTATTTAATCATATTTTAAATTTCAAATCAATAGGTAAGTTGAACCAGTTAAAAAAATAATAAATAATAAACAAAGTGAAACAAAAGAAGTTGTAAAGCTAGAAGTACTAACAACTATTTCCCAGCCTTCTATTTCTTTTTCTTTTATCTTGCTTTCTCTTTTTGGGCTTTTCTATTATTTATTTAAATATTTGAAAATCAAGAGCACAACCATTGAATGGCACCATCATTATTTTACACATAATTGCGCAGTAGAAATCTATGATCTTGAATGTTACTTTAAGTGTTAGCTATCTAAAAACAAAGTTATAACATCAGATTTTTTTATTTATTTATTTTGGTTCATTTCAAGTAGACATTAAAATACTCTTCTGAAGCTCAATGAATATATAAAAGGTTACAGAGTTTCTTATTGAGATCTATTTTTTAAAAAAAATTGTCAATCTATTCATATATATGTATGTATGTATTTTGTGTTCAATTTTAACATCTACAATACACATTATGATCTTCAATCGATCAATAGATCTTCAATCGAAACCTACCATACTTGAATCGAATCAATAGATCTTCAATCTGATCTAAGAATGATAAAGTAGATGAAACCTAGCATACTTGAATCGAATGATTCCGTCAGTAAGAAGACAGAGATGAGACTGATCAACACTTACAATGAAGAAAGAGCAGCGAACGTAAACGCGACCATGAACTAGAGAAGAGGCTTGAATCGATCTATGAATACTTGAATCGATTTGCAAATACGAAGGGGTTCAGCTATGGTTCTACAAATATGAAGAGTTGTCTCTAAAACAAAGGGGTTTGAAGCGAGAGAGAATGAAATCAAGGGTTTAGAGAGAGAGAGAGAGAGAGAGAGAGAGAGAGAGAGAGGGCAAGACTAAGAGTGAATAATACTTGAATCAATCAATGAATACATGAATCGATCTGCAAATACAAAGGGGTTCAGTTGTGGTTCTACAAATACGAAGGGGTTTGAAAAGAAGGGGGAGAGAGTGAAATCAAGGTTTAGTCAGAAAGAGAGAGACGAGAGAGAGTAAATACGCTACTTTATGTTCTCATATATTAAAAAAATAAAAAAGTACATTCGAAGGTGTTTTTGAAACGACTTCTGAAATGAAAACGGTGTCGTATTATTAAACGAAAAATGCGACATTTATAAAAACGCCGTTAAATGTTAGAAATAGAGGCATTTTTTTAAACGTCATTAAATAAACGCCGTTAAATCCCAGTATTCTTGTAGTGAATGGCCTAAGCATAGCTACCAAACCAATCTAATGATAGCCATTTAACTGTAGAAGTTCTCTCAGTGTTTCATATAATAATTGGACAATGTTTGGTATAAACAAGAAATAAAGAACACTAAATTCTTTCATAAAATCTTTGAATTATCTCATTGAACATCACCTCAAGTAAGACCAAGAATACTGCTGTAATTTTCTGCTAAAGTAGAACCAAGAATACTGCTGTAATTCTCAATGAACCCATCTGTCTACTGCTGTAATTTTCTTCAGATTTAAAACCAAGAATAAGAGTAACTTCTTGATGCAACTGAAGTTAAAGAATTTTGGACAACTAGAAGGTATAGTTATTATCAACAACTTATGTTTGAAGAAGGAATTTTCATGTTCATACATATTTAGATGAAAAATTCAATCAATCAATGATTTAGGTAGTTGTCAGGGCATATGCTTGAGTAAGAAATATAAGCATATTTAGCAATATAAGCTCCCAGCAAAGGTTTCAAAGGTATTGACTCTTACCTATTCTACAACATTGACCTATTGAACAGCTTAAAACAACCCAATTCTAAAAAAATTTAAGAGTTCTAAAAATTATAAGTGCGGATCCAAAGAAATGGAGTGGTCAAAATAATTGATAGAGTACTAATAGTAACACTTAAAAATTATAGAAAGTATTGTTGGAGATGATGCTTGAAAAAGTAGTTCCTTAAAATATGAAGATACTTTTTAATTAAAATTTGAAGAAAATTTAGCGAGGATGGTGGCATTATTAATTATCTTAATTATGTCTTCAATTCATTAGCTTATTTTATGTTCGCTTTCATGATAGTTGCATGATGAAAAGGAAACTGGGAATGATGGATTTAACTTGGACAATGCCAAACGCAAATTGTTGAATTGGAATGGGCCAAAGGTGGTGGTTGCGGAAGGCACAATTGCATCAACAGATTCTAAACAAATGGTACATCACGTGCCTCTTGGCCCTGGGTGTTGGAAAGTGTGGGTTAACCATGCCAAAGTCAATGCACCATTGTTTCGCCCTAATTGTGACATGTTTGTGCTTGAAGATGCTATTGGAAGCATTGTTGCTTGGCCAAACCATTTCATCTGCTTTGACTTCGAGTAGAAATTATAATATCTATGGATAGTTTTTTATATGACTTTGATGGTTTTGGATATAGTTTTGGAAACTTTCTGCACCATGAGGCTTCACCAAAACATTGATGAACGCAGAGAAGCCGATATCTACTCCAACCAAGCCGATCGTATCAACATTGTCAACCAACACAAGCTTCCAATCCTCCGCTTCCTGGACATGAGCGTCGAGAGAGGCAATCTTTACCTGGTAGACTCATTTACTCCATTCCTACACTTCCAAATCCAATCGATAAATCTATAATTGAGTGAAATTGTGATATTGCATCTACATTTCCATCTAACTTGCAATTTAGGAACTTTGAAAAGTGGATTGTTGGAAAATTAGTGAAGAAATGTTGAAAAATACTTTAATAGGTGGTTACATGGGAAGCACTGTGGGAATTGAGAGTAATTTGTGTGCGATTCAGAGTTATTATAAGACTTTTTTATGCATGGCACATAGTTTCAGACCAGGTGGTCTAAACATGACGATTTTATTCACACAATCAATAGTGGCACAATACTTCGTTAACCAATCCATGCCCAATATACAATCAAAATGATCAATGCTTAAAGGCAGCAAATCAACGTACAATGTCATATCACCAATTATAATATCACATGTCGGATATACATAAGCACATATCATAGAACCTCCAAATGGTGTAGACACAGAGTTTTTGCTGTTGTTGAAATTTGCTCCCCGGTTCAACTAGGAAGACTTCTATACAAGAGTTATTATTTTATTGTTAGGTTTCACCATGTAAAACCTGTGTAAACTTCTCTCTTACATTTATGCTTAGAATCTTCGCTCAATGCTATTTTTTCATGTGTGTTTCAGCCAATGATGGGGTTAGGATTATGCTTACCATTGGTATATTTAGAGCTATCAGAGAAGTACATGAATTTTGTGCTGAAAGAAGGGGATTAATTACAAAACAAATTGAAAGAAGATTATTTGTTGCTATGAGAATGTCCAAACCAAACCAAACCAAATTAAACCGAGCCTTAAGTTCCATTATCATAACAAACTTGATTCCAACACCCTCAAGTTTATGAAATATGGTTTGAAACTCTAGCAAAAAGTTTCAAGAACAAGCTCTAATGGTGTATGTATTATGTATATATAGCTAAAGAAGGTTTGAAGGTCAAAGAAGAAAAGAAGATGGAAGGAGGTCTTTTTAGCTCTCCAAAGCTTTTGGAAATTTTTCTAACCTCAAAATCTAAATGCATGGGGTCTAATTGTAAAATTTGAGCCAAAATGGTCAAAAATATCTTCAAACAAAGCCAACTGTCAAATTCTGGCCACCGTCTCTGCTTGGCACTATTGAGACCCAACCAGCCCCAAAACACATTTGGGACCAAAATGAAAAGCCGGGCCTAAAAAGGGACTTTGGAGAAGTTTTCATTGAAACCCGACTAGGTTTAAATGGGTCGTGGCCGTCCAAAATTTGCATTCGTGGCTCGATAAAGTCCGCCGAACCAAGGCAATATAATTCGCTTTTATGTTGGTTGGTTCATTTTAAGCTGATTTCAATAGTCTTTTCCATTCTTTAATCAATTTGTCCAAAATGATGTTTAAGTCCACTAAATGAGCATATCGCATGTATTGCATTAGGCATTTTGTATAGTTAGGAATCATGCATTTTTGTAACTAGTTTCTTTTTTTGACTTGGAGTACTAGGTGAGTTAGAGAGTTAGAGACGAATACATCCTAAACTTAGTCGAAAAAAAGCGTTTCGAGGGCAGAAATTCAAAACAACCCCCGAACCACCATGTGACCAATAGGACTTGTGACAACCTAAGGAAAGTAATTCAGATCCATAGGTTGGGAGTTAGAGCCGAAAACGCCTTAGACTTAGTTGAAAAAGGACCAAAGTACAAAAATTATCAAACATAAAGAGACAAAGGTGGTTAAATCAGCGAATCAATCAAATCGAAAACGATTCAGCCTAATCGGCTAAGTCATGGACTCTCGACTGTGTCACGATGACTTTGAAAATTTACCTCTGTCCAGTCCCGCCCTTCGCACCCCTGTCACCGAGCGATTCCCTAATCATATATTTGCCGGTTTCTGACCGGGCCATCAGCGTCGTATTACTAAAAGAGGAATTCAACGAGCAGCGCCTAATCTACTATGTGAGCAAGGCCATGGTCGACACTAAAACACTTATTCTGCCACCGAAAAGCTCATTTTAGCTCTCGTGGTGGCCGCCAAAACCGATGCACTATTGTTTTTGACATGTAATCAATAGTCACTCCACTACTAGGAATCACAACATCTTGCATAGGATCAGAGACTCTTTTATTATTCGAATCATCATGTCTTGACATATGATCGGAGCCTCTTGTCCGAAGTTTACAACTCTAACAAGGGATTGAAAGTTGTATAATTGAAGTTGTGACTAAATTGACACATCGTGTAAAGTATAAGGACCAAATTGACACATTGTTTGACTTTCCGTTAAACTAACTTAACAGTCGTTATTTATTGGACTAAAATGACACAATTCGTTAAATTAATTGGCAAAATCGAGCCAATTGAAACTATAGGGACATCTAAATATAATGGAGGACCTTATCTAATTGATATATATATATATTCTTCAGAGACTGTGTCTTGGAAACACATTCCTACCAATGGATGTTGGGATGGGCACTCAACTCACGGGGTCTTATGGAATGGAGCAATCCATTGGTTAATAATTAGGGATTTTATTATGTGTTTTGATCAAGAATTTTAATAAGAAAAAAGATGTGTGCCAAGATTAGAAAAGATAGAATTAGAAATGAGTATATTCAAGAATGGGTAGAAGTAGTACTGATAGAGGATAAGTTGAAAAATAATAGATTAATAGGCAGAAGAAAGAGAAATAGGTAGAAAATCAAAAGAAATTCAAAATCACCCTTTTGGACTTGAGAATTGAACACTTAGGTGATTTAGAAAACCTTAGCTATTAAATAATAAAAAAATTATTGGTAACTTTTTATTTTATTCATAATTTTTTTTATAAAAAATATATGGAGGAGGGCCTCACTTTCAAAGCCCACCTAAGGCCCCATAAATCTCAGAGCCGGCCCTGAAAGTATGGTTTTACATCAATAAAAGAAAGGGAAGTGTAAAAAATATTGTGGTGACACTACAAGATCTCAACTAGATTGGCACAAAAAAAATACGCTCGATCATATGTTAGTACAACCACACATTAATGAGAAACAAACAGAGCAAGGAAGAAAAGCAAAGCAACAAGGCAAAACAAAGCAAAAACAAAACAAAGAACAGAAACAGCAGCAGGGCACTCCTCTGTCACCAGCAAGTATGCCCACTTTCATCTAGAATGAACACCTTAGGATGATCCAATACAACTCCTGACTTGCTAAAAATTGAAGAGGACATCATTTACTGAGTATGAAGCATCTATAGATTGAGATCTCATCCAGATTGGCACTCTCACTTTAATATAGTCATTCTTATACCTCCAAATAGACCATATTACTGCAGTAGGTAGTGCCCTCCGGATTTGTTTAACTTTCTATTTAAAATTCTAACCCAGCCACCACCATAGCAGGCTTTCAATGGATCTGGGAATTTCCCATTGAAACCCCCACCAATTGGCTATTTCAGACCATATTTTCCATGCAAAGGGGCATTAGATCACAAGCTTGGTCTTATGTGCAAGTTCCAAGAATGTGCTTACGCACCTACAGTAACATCTTTCAATCAAAAGATTGAGATTCTAAAGCAGTGTAATGCAATGAACATATATACATAAATAAATCTCATATTTAGAATTCTGGAGTCAAGTTCTCTTAGTCTCCCCAACAAAGTTGCCAAAAACTATGGGATCTGCCAAACGCCGGGGGGGTCCAAGAGGTGACTCGCACGGACTCTAGAGGTGACTCATACTGTAGCACTTAATTCCGTACAACACTTTGTTCCATACCAGAAATCAATAGGTCTTAAAGACCGGACAATTCATATCATGTCATAACATAAATGGAATAGAGAAACGGAACGGCCTTGGGCCCACCATATTATATTACAACAATTCATATTTCTTGTTCATAACTCATTTCACATTTCTTAGAAACTTGTGCATTTTGAAAAAATACGATATTTAGAAGATCATGTCGTACATAAATCAAAATAGATAAAAATTACTTCATTTTACCATCTACACTTTATAAAGGCATGTATAGAACATTAATGTACAGTATTTCATTCCAAATCTGTTAATCCCATAGTCACTGTGAAGATTCTCTATTAACAATTCTTTCTTCCATCCTTTTATGACCTTGTCAATGAATCCCTCAATTCTGCTCTCCAAAGCATTGTCAAATTCATCTTCATCATCGTCCCAACCAACAACACCATCGCTACCATCTCATTCATTAAGGGCTTAGCACACCTCTCTTCCTCTCAGTTGATCAAATTTTGCAAATCCCGAGGAAGTCCTCCCTCTTTGTTTTCATCACAGTTTAGAAAAGTTTTGAAAAACTTTGGTCGATGCAATGATTTAAAGGCACAAAGAAGTGGGTGAAAATTACTGCCATTTCATTCAGATCTTCTGGAGCAACTGGCTCTATGATAAAAACAGACTCAAAAGAAAGAGTGAAAGACAAACAAAACAAGACAGTGATGTCTGAGCTAACAACCTCGAAATCACCAAACTCCGACGTAACAAGACTAACTCAATACCCGAGTTTAGAAAGTAAAAACAATATTTTCAATTTGCCACAAAACAGTGCATGCCATCCACCATGCCGGGAATAAAATGAGTGCCATCAGCAGGTGGTTCATCCCCCGATCACAAAACTAGTCACATTATCCCCCAAGTTCATTGATCTTGCACCGATATACTTTGTAGGATTAAACCATTAGGTGCAACACCTCAATTCCACACTTTGGCAAACAAAGGGTTTAAAACCACTTTCAAAGCAAACAAAAGAGTGAAGAATAGAAAGAGGTTACAGAGACTTAAGTGCTGAAATTGTGTGTAAAACAACACTAAACATGCTATTTGCTCAAGAAACTCATGCTCAAATGCATAAAACAACAAGCTAGTGAAGCCCTTTTCACTACAACCATGCACAACAAGCCTCAAACAATAAAAATAGCCCAAAACAAAATAGAAGCTTATGCACCTTGGAGACCACCGAAAATTGGTATTCTCAACACCAGAAGGCTACTTTGTTTCGTCCAAAAGAAGCTAACTAGCCAGTCAAATAGGCCGGCAGGCTAACTCGGTCCAGGAAAACCTGTCATTTTGCAACACCGAGAAAAGAACAAAACAATATGAAACAAAAACAAGAAAATGAATTTGCGATAAAAAAAAAAATGCAAGAAAATGAAGGAATTGAAATTTCACCTTCCAATGACATTTGGCCTATTTTACTGTGTTCCCAGTTTTTTCTTTTCCAGTACTTTTATGTTGCCCTTGAAAGTTGCATCCTGCAGTGTTGTATTTCTTTGCCTGTTTTTGCTATATAAAAAAAAAAAAAAAAAAAAACGTAGAAATTATTTCTTTCATTGTGCTTCTGGGTATTTTCTGTTCTCTATATAGAATAAACTTTTGAGGCTTCATGTAGTGAAGTGTGACGGGTTATGTAACGCCCTCAAAATAAACCCATACTATCATACAATCAAGATACAGAAAAGAGATATTATATTGAAATCATCAGAGTATTCTTACAAAAATGTATTACATGTTGACAACAAAAGTACACGCCTTATGGGCTTACAACTTTCCAAGTCAACACTTGGTTACAAAGAAAGAGTACTAACTCTATACAAAAGAAGCCTTTGGCTTGATACACATGTAATACAACAAAATAACAAAAAGTAGTCTAACAGCCTCAAGCCTCCCAAGCTACATCATTGGAGGTGGCATAACACCTGTACCTAAAAATGATATCCCATATAGGGTGAGCCAACGCCCAGTAGAGATATGCTAAACATAGTATGAACAGTAACTAAAACATTAGCAATTGATAAATGTTTAGCTGTTATAAATCAACATATAACACCATCCAATTCTCGACTAACAGACATGGCTCAGAACCTGGCCAAACAGTTTCAACGAGTCTACATCTCCAGTCTACAATACTTCACACTGCCATTTTACGGAAATTGCGTCCGCAGGATTCGGCACCCATGTATAATATTTTCAAGTTGCCATTTTACGGAAATTTTGTCCGCGGGACCCGGCACCCATGTATAAATGTTTTCGAATTGCCATTTTACGAAAATTGCGTCCGCGGGATTCGACACCCATGTATAATATTTTCAAATTGCCATTTTACGGAAATTTCATCCGCGGGACCCGGCACCCATGTGTTCAAATACTTATCATAAGTAATGATCAACCAATACACAATTTCGCTGTTTTATTCCAACCGTCATACTCAATGACATATCCACATTGATTAGTTTTAGTTCACCTAATCATCATGCAGTGTCTACAACAATCAAGACTATCCTCTACCGATAGCCCAAGCAGTTATTTCTAAACAGTTAATAATTACATCCAATAGGTAAATTATCAACAATAACACAAGTGAGCGATTAATAAATCCAACTCCACTATTCCACCTCATATTGAGCTAATTTCATTATTTTCAACTCGATTTCACATTTTCATAATACTTGTCATTAATTACACTAATGACTCACTATACCCAAACATGGCATTTTTTTCCCCTTTTTCAATATTTACCCAAAGGTCCAAATATTATCAACAACATCAAATACCTCATTTTAAAACCCAAAATATACATTTGTGGTTCAAAGATTTGAAACCCCTCTTTATCATTTTGAAACCCTAACTTCCAAAATCAACCATTTATGCAAAAACTCAATATTTATGTTAAAGCCCATAAAGATGAGTAGGAATCCCTACCTCAAATTCGGAGCCCAAAGGAAGAAGATGAAGAAAATGAAAGTGCTCCAAATCCCAAGATTCTCGGATCAAAACGTAGCCCTCAATGATCCCCACACTTTTTGTAAAGCCCAAAGGGTAGGAGAACACTCTAACTAGATCAATCCCTAGAGAGAAGGTGGGTTTCTAGTGAGAGAGGCTCTCCAATGGAGTTTTAGAAAAGTAAGAGAGAGAGTGTGGATGTAAAAAGTGATTCAAAATGGCCTAGTCCAACCGATATATTGACACTCCCGCCGAAAGGAGAACAGACGCCGGCGTCAAGCACAAAACTGGACCCGCCGGCGCAATAAGTCCCGCCGGCGCCAAGACACAACTACATCACATCCGCCGAAAAAGGGTGAGACGCCGGCGAGATCTACCCTCCCGTAACTTTCTCAAACGTTGAACTACCCGCTCGAGCGCCAATATACCCGCTCGAGCGAGACCTGCTCGAGCGTAATGAAACCCGCTCGGGTGTGAAAAATACAACTGCAGAAGTTTTGCAGAGGCATGAAATACTGGAGGTATGAAATCTCCGCTCGAGCGCACAAGGACCCGCTCGAGCAGACCACTCAAAAACTGGGCAACAAGAATTCGAACTAAGGTCCCACCCACCTGTTCGAAACACGCTCAACACATCCCAAAACTCAAACATGTGAAATTAAAGGATGACAACAAGATATATGACCCCCAATTCCACGGAACCCAAGTCCGAAATACAACAAATAAAGAAAGGGAAAACCCAGATCGCTATAACCTTCCCCCCTTAAAGAATTTCGTCCTCGAAATTAAGTATAAAAAAGTGATTTCTCATTTACTAACATTATTATTATGCTCAATTCAACAACTTGACCCATTACCGATCATCTCATCTCTTTTCAAGAGGCAAATTACAACATCTTCCACAACATGCATTATAAATATACATTCCCTGAAATTTCACAAATTTCAATGCCACATTTCACAATTCCATATCATATTCAATGTTTTATAACTTAAGACATTTAAGGCTTTTAAAGTTCAACAATAGTACAAAATTCCCATTACATGGTTACACATCAACAAACAAGTCCGGATATTTTTCACGGACATCCAACTCACGTTCCCAAGTGGCTTCTTCCGCTCCGTGATGCTTCCACAAAACCTTTACCAAGGGAATGGTTTTTCCTCGCAAGACTTGCTCCCGTCTATCCATGACCCGAACCAGCCTCTCCTCATACGAGATATCCTCGTCAACCTCCAAATCGGTCCAATCCAGCACATGGGATGGATCCGGCTCATACTTCCGAAGCATACTAACATGAAAAACGTTATGCACTCCGGATAACTGCGGCGGCAAAGCTAAACGGTAAGCAACCTCCCCAATCCTCTCAAGGATCTCAAAGGGACCAATAACCGAGGGGACAACTTCCCACTCTTCCCAAACCTCATCAAACCCCGCCTAGGTGATATTTTTAGAAAAACATGATCACCCGTCTCGAATGCCAAAGGCCTCCTCCTACGGTCAGTATAACTCTTTTGGTGACTATGGGCTGTAACAAGCCTCCTACGGATAAGCTCAACTTTCTCCGTCGTCTCTGTAACCAACTCCGGGCCCAACAAAGGTGCATTACCCACCTTGGCCCAACAAACTGGAGACCTACAAGGTCGGCCATACAAGGCCTCAAACGGTGCCATACCGATACTAGACTGGAAGCTGTTGTTGTAGGCAAACTCCACCAAGGGCAAGTGCCTCTCCCACGTCCCACTAAAGTCAAGGACACAACCTCGAAGCATATCCTCAAGGATCTGAATAGTACGCTCGGACTGCCCGTCAGTCTGAGGATGATAAGCCATGCTAAAGGTCAATCTAGTGCCCAAGGAACTCTACAAACTCTGCCACAACCTAGCAGTAAAACGAGGATCTCTATCTGAGATGATCGTCACTGGGACCCCGTGCAACCTCACTATGTCCCGAATATACAAATCAGCAAGATGATCTACCGAATCTCTCACGCACACAGGAATGAAGTGCGCCGACTTAGTCAACCAGTCTACAACCATCCAAATAGCATCACTACCCCGCTGAGTCCTCGGAAGACCTACAACGAAGTCCATAGTGACATGCTCCCACTTCCACTCGACAATAGGCAAGGGTTGCAACAAACCCGCTGGCCTCTGATGCTCGGCCTTCACTTGCTGACAAGTAAGGCACTTAGACACGAAAACTGCCACATCCTTCTTCATACCCTGCCACCAAAACTGGTGACCCAAATCTCAATACATCTTAGTGCCTCCCGGATGCACCGCAAGGCATGAATGGTGAAACTCTCGGAGTACCTCCTTTCGGCAAGACTCCGGCACAAACGAACGGTCTCGGTATCTCACACTCTGGTCCGGATACACCATCAAATCCTTCTCAACCTTCCCACTGGAGATCTTCTTTTGGAGGGATTCTACCTCAAGGTCACCTCTCTATGTTTCTATCACTCAACTCACAAGTGTAGGCTGTGGAACAACGGAAAACAAGGCCGCAGCCTCAACAGATTCGCCCAGAAGCAAGTCAAACTCGCCAAGTGCCCCCAACATCTCCCACTCTCGGATGGCTATACAAGCTACATCACTGATGGATTTCTTACTAAGGGCATCGGCCACAACATTGGCCTTCCTCGGGTGATAGTGTAACTCAAAATCGTAGTCCTCATTGAACTCCATCCACCTTCTCTGCCTCAAATTCAAGTCTCTCTGTGTAAACAGATACTTCAAACTCTTATGGTCCGAGAACACCTCGAACCTCTCACCATAAAGGTAGTGCCTCCAAATCTTTAAGGCAAAAATTACGGCTGCTAACTCAAGGTCATGTGTAGGGTAATTCCTCTTGTGCGTTTTCAACTAACGTGAGCCATAAGCTACCAATTTCCCATCTTGCATCAACACACAACCCAAACCCTCTCGTGAGGCATCGCAATAAACCGCATAACCCAACTCTCTCTCTGGAATAATCAAAACCGGAGCGGTGGTCAACCTAACTTTCAACTCTTGGAATGACTTTTCACAAGTCTCACTCCATACAAATTTGACCCCTTTCCGCGTCAATCTAGTCAATGGCGAAGCTAGCTTGGAGAAATCCTTCACAAACCAACAGTAATACCCATCTAATCCCACAAAACTGCAGATCTCAAAAATACTCTTAGGCTGTGCCCAATTTTGCACTGCCTCAATCTTGGATGTATCAACAGACACCCCTTCCCCGGATACCACATGGCCTAAGAACTTGACTTCCCATAGCCAGAACTCACACTTCTCAAATTTGGCATACAACCTATGGGCTCTAAGCAACTCAAGCACCACTCTCAAGTGTTCCTCGTGCTCTTCCTCAGAAGGTGAATAAATCAGAATGTCGTCCACGAAGACGACCACAAAACGATCCAAGAATTCCCGGAATATCCGATTCATCAAGTCCATAAAGACTGTTGGTGCGTTGGTGAGCCCAAATGGCATCACCAGAAACTCATAGTGGCTATACCGCGTACGGAATGCCGTCTTCGAAATATCCTCCTCCCTGACCCTCAACTGGTGGTAACTCGATCTCAAATCTATCTTAGAGAAACAACGGGAACCCTTCAACTAGTCGAACAAATCATCTATACGGGGCATAGGGTACTTATTCTTGACCGTAGCCCGATTCAACTTCCGGTAGTTGATACAAAGTCTCAAGGCACCATCTTTCTTCTTAGTAAAGAGAGCCGGTGCTCCATACGACGAAACACTAGGGCGAATAAAAGCCCTTATCTAGCAATTCCTGGAGCTGAATCTTCAACTCACTCAACTCGGCTGGGGCAAAACGGTAAGGTGCCATATAAATCAGCATCGTGCCAGGCACTAAATCGATAGAGAACTCAATCTCTCGGTAAGGTGGCAAACTAACGAGATCCTCGGGGAAGACATCCGAATACTCACAAACCACTCTCGGCAATATAATCTAGGTCTCATCACACTCACCACTCATAAAGCTAGCAAGCAGACCACTAAGCTCACTTCGCCCTCGTGGATCATACACTGGTGGTAACACACTACCAACCCGATCCCCCAGGAAATGAAAACACTCCCCGCTCAAGGTACATACTGTGACCCTCTGGCGATAGCAATCAATAACAGCCCGATATGACGATAGCCAGTCCATACCTAGAATAACATCAAAACCCGACATGGGCATAACTACAAAAGGAAACGGAAGCCGACAATCGGCGACCTCTATATCACAGCCCCGACACCCCTGTTTCAAAATCAATTCACCCCCAACAGGCGATACTACACAAATCGGAGATGCTAACTGTGCCAACTCCAAACCCAAAATAGATGCAAATGCAGCAGATATGAAGGAATGAGATGCACCCGTATCAATCAACACATTGGCAACCGAGTTGCAAAACAAAAAGGTACCTCTCACAACAGATGGAGTCGGTACTAGGTCCTACGCAGTAACAGCATACACGCTCCCAGTAGGCCCCTGATCCACCTGCTCACCCTTAGAAGCAAAAGACTGTTGCACAGACTTAGACGATGACGCCCCCTGATTGGCCCTCGAGGCCTGAACAGACTGTGCTGGTTGATAACCCTGCGACTGCGCCGTACAAGAAGCACCGGGTGTGCCACCCAACTGCGGGCAGAACCTCTTCAGGTGCCCCGCCTAACCACATTGAAAGCAAGAGGACGATCGGCCTCTGCCCTGATTTTGGCTCTGAGGTCGAGCCGAAGAAAAAGCTACACCCTGACCTCCTTCCCTCTATGGACAAGCTGGGGACTTGTGACCCAGCTGACCACACTTGAAACAGGTAAAGTCCCCCTGGCTACCTCTCCCCAAGCCTGTACTCGGCACTGGGAAGGTCGATCTAGTAAGACCACCCTGAGACTGCTGAGGGTTAGATCCCTTCTGTCTCATGCCATCACCCTGGCCATCCTGACTCCTCCTGGAGCCTCTCTGCCCCTCATCCTCCTCCTGCATCATGATCTCCATATGGGCTGCAGCATCCACAAGACGCCCATACTCTCGGGTCATAGACCTTCCAATCCTCATCTTGAGCCCACGCCTCAACTTCCGATCAAACTCAATGCAGCGGCGTTCCTCGGACGCCACAAGCTCAGGTGCAAACCTGGATAAACTAGTAAAAGAGGTCTCAAACTCGGCCATAGACAAACTCAGCTGCTTGAGCTGGCAAAACTAGTCTCTCAGCTTCTCTCTGATAGCTGAAGATAAATACTTCTCCTGGAAAACATCCACAAAAGCCCCCCACGTGCCACCAATCCGGCCCTTGATGAACTTCCACCATTGACCCGCATCCCCTCTAAGCTGGAAAAATGCCAAGGTCACCTTCAAAGCCCCGTCCTCGATGCCAAGCATCTCAAACGTCTTTGTTATTTGTTCCAACCACTCATCTGCCTTAAGCGGCTCCTTCGGATCCCCGACAAACTCATCCGGATTTGACCGGAAAAACTCCCTCTTCAGAAAGGAAGGCCCTGCATCAACAACCTGGGCCTGAACCTGGGCCTAAACTGGATTTTCAGCTCTAAGAATGCCCATGGATTCCCTCAAAGCATCTGCTATACTGCGGGCTAAAGCGCCCAAGGCCTGCTGACCCACTGGCTCGGCCACATTGGCTTGACCAACTCCCTCCTGCTGCGCAGGAATATCATCTGGTAAAGGCATCTCCTACCTACCACACCTACCACGTCTACCTCCTCATCCTCGTCCTGACATCCTAATAAAGGTAACGAAGAATATTAGCACATTCACAAATGTGCCGAAGCTATAACACTCGTGTCCTAATACATGGACAATTGTAATTCACTCCACGTAAGCACATAAACACATAAGCACTTACAAATTTCATTTCCGGATAATGATAGTCCCGAGGCATTACTAGAGTTCCGGTTAGAAACAACATTGATCAAGTACTTTTCCAACAAGACTCACAGAAACCCAAGGATCCAATCAACATCCTAGAAACTAAATCCCATACCCAAGTAGTCACATAAACATGTTATCACATAAGCACATAACATTACACCTAAGTCTCTAACAAGCGAGAAACCCATTGTGATACTAATCACTTCCCATGTACCCAAGGTATTCGAACCCGGCATGCTTTGATACCAAGTTGTAACGCCCTCAAAATAAACCCATAATATCATACAATCAAGATACAGAAAAGAGATATTATATTGAAATCATCATAGTATTCTTACAAAAATGTATTACGTGTTGACAACAAAAGTACACGTCCTATGGGCTTACAACTTTCCAAGTCAACACTTGGTTACAAAGAGAGAGTACTAACTTTATACAAAAGAAGCCCTTGGCTTGATACACATGTAATACAACAAAATAACAAAAAGTAGTCTAACAGCCTCAAGCCTCCCAAGCTACGTCCTTGGAGGTGGCATAACACCTGTACTTGAAAATGATGTCCCATATAGGGTGAGCCAACGCCCAGTAGAGATATGCTAAACATAGTATGAACAGTAACTAAAACATTAGCAATTGATAAATGTTTAGCTGTTATAAATCAACATATAACACCATCCAATTCTCGACTAACAGACATGGCTCAGAACCTGGCCAAACAGTTTCAACGAGTCTACATCTCCAGTCTACAATACTTCACACTGCCATTTTATGGAAATTGCGTCCAGAGATTCAAAGACCCATGTATAATATTTTCAAGTTACCATTTCTGAATTTTGTCCGCGGGACCCGGCACCCATGTATAAATGTTTTCGAATTGCCATTTTACGAAAATTGCGTCCGCGGGATTCGACACCCATGTATAATATTTTCAAATTGCCATTTTACGGAAATTTCATCCGCGAGACCCGGCACCCATGTGTTCAAATACTTATCATAAGTAATGATCAACCAATACACAATTTCGCTGTTTTATTCCAACCGTCATACTCAATGACATATCCACATTGATTAGTTTTAGTTCACCTAATCATCATGCAGTGTCTACAACAATCAAGACTATCCTCACCGATAGCCCAAGCGCTTATTTCTAAACAGTTAATAATTACATCCAATAGGTAAATTATCAACAATAACACAAGTGAGCGATTAATAAATCCAACTCCACTATTCCACCTTATATTGAGCTAATTTCATTATTTTCAACTCGATTTCACATTTTCATAATACTTGTCATTAATTACACTAATGACTCACTATACCCAAACATGGCATTTTTCTCCTTTTTTCAATATTGACCCAAAGGTCCAAATATTATCAACAACATCAAATACCTCATTTTAAAACCCAAAATATACATTTGTGGTTCAAAGATTTGAAACCCCTCTTTATCATTTTGAAACCCTAACTTCCAAAATCAACCATTTATGCAAAAACTCAATATTTATGTTAAAGCCCATAAAGATGAGTAGGAATCCCTACCTCAAATTCGGAGCCCAAAGGAAGAAGATGAAGAAAATGAAAGTGCTCCAAATCCCAAGATTCTCGGATCAAAACGTAGCCCTTAATGATCCCCACACTTTTTGTAAAGCCTAAAGGGTAGGAGAACACTCTAACTAGATCAATCCCTAGAGAGAAGGTGGGTTTCTAGTAAGAGAGGCTCTCCAATGGAGTTTTAGAAAAGTAAGAGAGAGAGTGTGGATGTAAAAAGTGATTCAAAATGGACTAGCTGTCAACTGATATACGACACTCCCGCTTGAGTGGAGAACAGGATGCTCGAGCGTCAAGCACAAATGGTCTCGCCCGCCGGCGTAAAGGATGAGACGCTCGAGCATAGATGTACCCCTCCCAGAACTTTCTCAGACATTGAACTACCCGCTCGAGCGCCAATATACCTGCTCGAGCGTAATGAAACCCGCTTGAGCGTGAAAAACACAACTGCCGAAGTTTTGCAAAGGCACGAAATACTCGAGGTATGAAATCTTCGCTTGTGCGCACAAGGACCCGTTCGAGCGGACCACTCAAAAATTGGGCAACAAGAATTCGAACTAAGGTGCAACCTACCTGTTCGAAACACGCTCAACATATCCCGAAACTCAAACATGTGAAATTAAAGGATGACAACAAGATATATGACCACCAATTCCACGGAACCCAAGTCCAGAATACAAGAAATAAAGAAAGGGAAAACCCGGATCGCTATCGGTTAGTAGGCCAGACTTGACTAAAAAATGCTTCCCTATTGTTTAAATTTCTATGTATTTTGATGAATTGATTTGACTTTGGACTCAAGTAGAGCATTACCTAAACCGTATGAATCCATTTGATTTGTCTATTACTGTGATGCTGTTTTAATTAGACTCTCTTAAATTACTTGTTTATTTGTGTGTACCGTAGTGGACATTAGCTCTTGATTTGTACCTCCAGGTATTTGCTTTTGCAGTTTGGCATATCAAGTTCGATCATTGTTCTGATTATATTAATTTTAAATTTAATTATTTAATTTCGGATCAAATTTACTTTTGTTGCTTGATGATCCCCAAAATAGCCTTATATACATATATTTTGTAATTATTCTAACATTTGTTAGTTCAGGTCTATAGTTTATGAATGTTGTTCTTACCATTTTTCCCTTATTCCTCTTTAAATGTGGTTATTGGATTGTAGTGGTGTGTTTGGGATAGGTTGGTTGCTTGTTTTTCTAAACCTTTACTGCCCAGATTTTTACTTCTCTGCTCGAGCGGCCATTCTTGCACTCGAGCGAGCTTAGCAAACTCTCAGTATTTTTGCAGACCTACAAAAATACTGGGTGAGTGTATTCTACGCTCAAGCAGCCTTTCTTGCGCTCAAGCGGTTTGTTTGTTGTCTGCAAAAGTACTAGAGGTGTCTATTCTGTGCTCGAGTACGACTTCTTGTGCTCAAGCGGAACAACTTATTATGTCTGATGCTCGAGCATCAACTCTTGCGCTCGAGCGGACTGTGCATATATTAGATCGTGAGAATGACTTTTTATATTACTTTTCTGATCTAAATCCTCTTAAAACCCTAAAGTTGAGACCCTCTCTCTAAACTTGCCTTCTCTCTAGATTTTCATCTAGTTCTAGTAATTTCTCAACCCGTTCGCCTTTGTTAAAAAGATCGAGCACCTCAAGATCTCCATTTTGATCCGAATAGAATTTGGTTTCGGCATCTGTGAAGTTTCATCCTTGCTTGGCTTGTCTTTTCTCTTTGAGGTAGGGACTCTCTACACCTTACTCTACATCTTAATATGGGTTTTAACTTGGTTATAGGTTATTGTGTGAAAAAGATGGGATATTGGGGGTATTTTGAGCAAACCTAGGGTTTGGGTTCAAGTTTAAGCTTATGGCATGAATACAAAAGTATGTCAGAGCAGAGGAAGATACACCAAAAGCGAAGATACCGAAACAGGAGAAAAGAAACGTCTTGTCGAAATGAGGCTGAGGTAACAACGCTATTAACAGGCAGGAGGTAGGATTAAGGGCTGCGCAGGCAGTTACCACTATATTCAGGATCTCGATCTACAAAGTCCTGGAGAGGATTAGGAGCCAACCGTATTACAGAGTACCAGAGAAAGTTCACGGCGAGTTTATGGAAATGAGCATTGAGAAGCACTATGCTTACTACAATGAGGATTGGCATTTGATGCAAGGATGCAGGGCCTTGAAAACACACTTGGAGGATCTGGTCAGATAGTTTCATCTGAGAGACCTGGTGGATGAAGCCAGGACAAGGGAAGAGTATGCAAGGTTTCAAAGACCGGCAAAGATCGCCTCCATCACCACCACCGCAGCAGGTAGATGGACCTCGAGTAATCAATGTGAGTCACCCAAAGGTGAACGAGAATGAAGTTAGGGGGGAAACACAGAGTGAAATTTTTTGAACATATCTGAAATAAAAATGAAACCTATGGCATGAACAAAGAAGTTATGTGAAATAACATGTCATGTTAATTTTGATTTTGAATGTGTAATTCTTGTGAACATGAACATACGAACATGAAAGACTACATGACCTATGTGAATATATTTGCATTGAAATAAAATAAAGGCCGATCTTCGGATCGGGCGAGTGGGGGTACTTTCCTTTCAGGACCTTCCCCTCTCGTACCTAAGTTCCCGAGCCAAGACAACTTTGGTGATGACGAACTTTGGCCTTTGGCACGAGTCACGGGCTTTAAATCCCATTAAATTTTTAATTGTCGGAATTATCCTTCAAATAATTATTGATCAACATTTATGATTATCTATAAAGAAACATGATGATTGGATATTTATTTTGATTTAAAAAAAAAAATTCAGAATCATACACATAATCAAAATTTGCAATTAATCATACGTGCACAGTTGCATCGACTAGCTGATCGATCCTGGGGAGAGGGAAACAATCCTTGGGACAAGCCTTATTCAAATTCGTGAAATCCACGCAGATTTGCCAAGATCTGTTTTTCTTCTTGACCACAACAATATTGGACAACCAGGTGGGGTAACTGACTTCGCAGATTGCTCCAGCTTCCAGAAGCTTATCGACCTTGGTGACGACAGTAGAAGTATGCTCGGTCACAGAACAGCGACTTTACCTTGAGTTTATTTCAATAAAGCCCTTGAATTTTTTCTTAATTGCGTTTTAAACCCTAGAATCGAGAAGCATCGCGGATTAATTCAAGTAAATCCTAATCGATCCTGGTAGATTAATAAGCACCTTTAAAACCCTATTATTAATTATTAGACCCTATAATTATGGATTGATCACTTTAAAATCTTTATTTCCGGTAACGTCATTTTCGCTCGGTTTCTCGCCTTTGTTTGCTATTTAATTTAATAGGACCCGTGGCCCCATGAGTTTTTCCTGGCGATGAGAGTCGAACCTGAGACCTTGGAGGGAGCAAACCCCCAAGTCCTAGGCATCATCGACCAAGCTAAGCCCTTGGGGTTCATTTCTTATCATTCTCTGCTCATTGGAACGTTCAAAAATAGGGTGTCTACAGAGTCTTTCCAACTGAAAGGGGATGCAGGTCAATGATGGAAGTATGCGCGTGGGCACATTGGAGGGACTTGAGAGGCTTTTGTCAACATCTTCCAGGACAAGTTTTTTCCTATATATATACAAAGATTGTAACGCCCCACATTTTTATTACTCGAAAACATTACCAAAGCCTGTAATTTAGGTCCATTTTTTTTAATTACATATATATATACATCTATTACCCTTGGTTAATAAAAACAAAATAATACAAGTTCTCTCTCTTCATGAATACAACAATAACAATAATACATGCCAAGTTTCGTATCGGTGCATGCGATACAAATGCATGGATGCAAATATGCAAGCATAAGTATACTAAACAAGACATGTCCCTAAACTAACGATCATAAGCTCTTCTCTTATTTTAAATTATTTTTTTTGTGTTTCAATAAGTCCTATAAATGATATAATTACCAAAATATCTAGGGTGAAATGCATATTAATGTTTACACCTTGGGGGAGGTGGGAGGGACAACTAGTACTATATTAGGGAATTTTTTCCACCTGAGATCGATGAAAAAACATTAAGATTTCATATATGTATAGATGCACTCGAAACATTAATGCTGTGTTTGGTTGGGGAATTTGAGGAGGGATTTGGAAAGGGAAATGAAAAAGGTAGATGAAATGTGAATAAAATATACCTAAATTTCACCTAATTTCACACACCTTTTCCTTTTCCTTTTCCCTTTCCAAATCTCTCCGCAAATCTCCCAACTAAACACAGCATAAATGATAATAAACTGACAGATAACTGAGGAACATAAAGGACATATGAAATAGAGACAACAGACATAGCAGATGGCAAGATAGACCCAACATATATAACAGACATACCAGACCTATTAGCAGCATTAACAATAATAGGAGATAAAAGGGGAGTACAATTTTGAAGTAAAAAGAGATGGGAGTCATATGATGAGAGGCACCAGAGTCAATTTAGAAAGTTTAGAAATAGAAATTTGATTGGTGATATACAAGAAGTAAAAATTAAATATAATTATAAAAAATAAAATATTAAAAAAGAAGAGAGTTCCCATAAGGAAGTGATGGATGATAAAATTGATATGCCGTCTTAAAATAAATCTAAGATGCATGAAATAATATGGAAACTAGCTAAAATATTTGATGTAAACCACGTAAAGGTAAATTGAGCAAATGACCACAAGCTTAGCTTCCTCAAGAATAACTGACAACCCCTTCCAAAATCTTTTAAATTTTGGAAAAACCATTGACACTTTCAAAAACTTCTTTCTCCTTTCTTTATTCCTGTGACTAGCATTGTTGGGGATTGTGACCAAACTTTCAATTACTTCCTCTTTCTTGACCAAGTTCTCGCTTCTACCAAATCAAAGACTTAACAACAACATCAACCCCTGCCTTTACTCCTTTTGGCCCAAGAGAAATAAGTGAGCTTGGCCCAAGGGATACTAGCACAGACTTGTTTTTCTCGACATGAGAATTGCAATTAAATGATAATAATTCAAAATAATTATACCTTTATGGAGATGTAAATCAAAACAAATTGACTTCATTTGTAAAGAAAGGTTGGGTTGGGTTTGGGATTATTTTAGCCACAAAAAGATAAAATAGACTTTTTAGCCCAATAAGACAAAATATCACATCCAACTCATAATCTTATATTCTTGTTCTTACAAAAAGTCAAAAAATCTTTCCCAAAAGAGACTTTTTAACCCCAAACTAAAATATCTAAAAAACTAAAAAGCCAAAATCCATTCCCAAACGAATCCAAAAGGTCTGTATGCCCTAATTTTCACTTACACTGATCACAAACATGTTTCAAATTCTTCCTCGTAGCTTGGTTGATGAGGAAATGCAAGGCAAGTTAAGAGCAATGCCTAAAGAGTTTCAACCCTCCATTCCTACGGGACTGGACCCGAAGTGGCGGTACATGTGGAGAGTTGGTCCTCGGCCATCAAACACCCGCTTCCAAATATTTTTACAAGTATTATTCCTTCATTTGTACTTGTTGTCTTCTAGAAAGACTTCTCCCGTTGCAACCTTTTCAAGCCTGACAGTTTTTTCGAGCCTGACAACTTTTTCAAACCTGACAACTTGGTTGGTTATCTCGGGTTAGAATAGCTTGGACAAGTATCAACTCGGACCCTCATCATCTCGAGTGCAGCCACAGTTGGTAACCTCAGGCCAAATAAAGTTACTGTGATCTCGGTCAAACCACACTTAAAAATATTTACTCTCATAAAAATCAAAAAATAAAATTATTAAAACAAATATTTAAAATAAGTTTTAGTTTTTTCAAAAGTCTTAGTTAGCAAACTTTAATCCAAACACCCTCAAGTATCTGAAATAAGGTTCAAATAAACTTGCCACTTAATTACAAGAATTAAATTTCAAGTTCAATGTGCATACCAATCGACAGAAGAAAACTTAGCCACAAAGGCTGAATTACATACAGAAATACTCCTAAGTACAAAAGCTATTGTTAATTAAGTTGTGCTACTCCTAATTCCACATGGGTTGTGAATGTTGTTCTGGATCCACTTTACTTTAAATTTCCAGCCTTTATGCTACTGGCCTTGCTACTTCTCTACTGCCACATGTCCCACCATGGAGCAAGTTACCTCTACTTCCTATATAACTGCCCATGATCTCTATAACCGCTGGTAACTGCTTCTCTGCTACAGCATTCTCTTTCCCTTGCAAACAAGACACGTACCCTACATCACTTGTATGCCTAACTTCATGGCTTGACACCTAAGCCACGTTTGGCTACAATCCTACAGCACTATCAAATGAATTGACATGAGAAACTGTGCCATATCTACTCCTTTGACTGTTTGGCTCTTGTCATATGCTCTGCATTCTGGGACCCACATCCCACTACAAACTCGTGGTCTTCTCCCCTAGCGTCCACTAGATCAATTCTCTGTATTTTGTTATGTTTGTTCGACAGAGAAAAATAAATTTTAGTGCCAACAATTAAGTTTGGAAATTTTGATGTGATGTATGATATTTGATTCAAAAACTTACAACTCATAACCAAACACATAACCCAAAATTCTATTCAAAACTCATAAAAAAATTTAAAATTTTTGAAAGTATTTTTTATTTAAAATATAAAATAACAGGTGCAAAAAAAAAAAAACTGTTCCGATCAACCAGCCAGATGACCGACCGGATGTCTGGGGGGACATACAGGAGGATGACTAGGTAGACATGTCTTCAAAAGTGGATGTGGAATCAATTTTTAAAAATTCTAACTAAACACAGCACTCAAATCAAGGTGTGGAATTACGTTTCAAAAATATAACCAAACACAGCCTTTGATTTTCAAGTAGCTGGGCACCAAAACCAACTAGACCTAGTCTAATCTGTCAGTATCTACCTAAAACAAAGGACTAAAAAATAATTGTATGGAAAGAAGTGCATCACTAGCAAACATTCAATGATTGGTTAATTTTAGGGCATTTACACATAATTCTTAATTTATGAATTTATATTTTATTAAGTTTTAATTAAGATTTTTTAGATTTTCAAGTCTTATTAAATTATTAATAGTTAAAATTACCTTTCAAATAATAATTGTTCATAATTTATATATATAAAGGAACATTATGATTTGACATCTATTTCCATTTTTAAAACTTTAAAATATCAATTTTCGAATTGAAAAAATTAAAAAAAAATTATGCGTAAAATTAAAAATTTGTGTCTATAAAGGAGCATGATGATGGAATATTGATGTACAAAATTGAAAAAAAAAAACACTTTAAAAATGAAAAAACTGATAATGTTCTCAGTTTTAAAATTGAAAAAAATTAATAATCTTCTCGATTTTATCAGCTAGTTGAATCAAACCAATAAGTAAAAGGATAAAAATGTTTAATCTTATGTTCTTTTTTTTTTTATCAGTTAGTGAAACAATTATCTAAAATATTACTATACAAAATTGATAATATTCTTAGTTTTAAAAATTAAGTAAAACTAATAATATTCTCAATTTTACTAAATAGAACTTATTTGTTCAAAAACTTTTAAATAAGACCTGAATTACTATAACATTTGGAAATAAGACTTTTAGGTAATTAACTCTTAAAATAATTATAAGATTAGTTGGTCTATAAATTCTGATTTTATGATTTATGAATTTATACTTTTGAGTTCTCAGATCGAAAAAATTAAAAAAAAATAAAAAAAAAATTGAAAAAAAAAATCGATAAAGGATATAATAATAAAATAAAAAGTCAAAAATAAATACTTCTTTAATTATTTTGCTTTAGTAAAATTTTTTTTAAAACTTTTTTTAACATTTTGGATTCGTCTAAACCAGCCCTGCAAAGTTAAAAAAGAAAAAAAGGAAATTAACATAATGTTTTAAAAAAAATGAGCAACGCCAAAAATGTTTTTAAAAAAGTAACTTTTTAAGATAATTTACATAACTTTTATTGAGATTTGAAAAAAAAATACGTTGACTTCTATAAATTCGATATAATTATACTTGAAACATTTTAAAATCATATAATACTAAATATAATTTTCATCAATAATTCATTACTATAATAATTTTGTTATTTTTTTACTTCAAAAAATATATTTTACCTTTATTTATTCTTATATATATATATACATATCATTTGTATGAGTTTCCCTCTGTTAAATTTTAAAAGGTGATGTAATTTGTAAATCTTGTTATATTTTTTGAAACTTTAAGAGTAACCAATCTAATTTACCCAATTAAAAAATATCTAATTTTGATGCCACCAACACCAAGTAATGGAGAGCCTTTAAAATTTTACACTAGAGTAATTATTCATATCAGAGTCCCGAATCATGTTATAAATAAATTTGAGTCATTCATTTTTGTTGCGGAACCTATGTAAAATCCTTATAAACGATCAGTCCAACTTTATTTATGACATTGTTACATATAATTCTATTTACACCCCACTTAATTTCTCAATACCAACCATCTTTCAATTTTGTTCTTTAATTAAATTAGAGAAATGTCTTGGACCCCCAGTGGGGATGACCCCCCACCACCCCTACTATTTTTTGATTGGTTGAATTTTATTTTATTTTTTTTTGTCTTGAGAGCATAGCGCCCCACATGGAGCTGGGGTGCTGGGGTCCCCAGCACGATTGATTAAATTATTCTCTTGTATAAAATTCTAACTCTAATCTCTAAGTACATAACACCACCAACCACTGCCACTACCTACTGCCCACCTCCAAATTCAGCTTCGGCACCACCCCCTCCCCAACCCCCAATGCCATCTCCTTTCTTCCCAGCCCCTGTTGAGCCTCCTTTTCCCCTCCCTCCCACTTCTTCTTCCCTGCCCTCATCACATCTATCGTTCTGTCTCTTTCTTCTCTAAATATAGGAGTTGACTTCCTTTACCACAGACTGATCCGCGATAAAAGATTAAGTACACTTATCTCAAGATTGCAATTCAGGTTAAGTGCACACGATGAATTGAAGGCGTGAACCATGAATCTATTCACTGAATTAGCTACAACATGTGCTCCGAAATCAAAGAGAAACCCGAGAAAGGGAATCGATATCCACTGTTTGATTAAGCTATACAAAATTTCATTTCAAACAGCATAGAGTACAAGAAGAATGCAACAGCATCAAAGGGCATTATCCTATCTTTGTGCAGAATAAACATCTAGAGACATGACAAAATATAGCAAAACTATCATTATACATAGATATAAAAAAAGGCAGGGAGTCAAGAACATGTCACATTTCAACATATCTTGGAAGTTTGGCAAAACAATCCCAAATTATCATTCCTAATGAATATTATAGATGAATTATATGTTAAAACAATTTTAAATATTTGAATAGATAATTGCTGTGGGCCAAGAATGAATGGTCTTAACATATACAAAAACAAAGAGAATGCAGTAGCAGTTTTTAAGAATCCATTCATCCAACACATATTGCTCCTCTAACTTGGTTTTGCACTTTTCTCTTCTCATCAAGAGATCTCACCCCATATCTAGGGCAAAAGGTTCAAAAGGACTAGTAGATCCAGCAACAATTATCCAAAAATAAAAGATTAAAACAAAAACCATGTTAATAGAAATAACATCTAAAAAAATGAAGGCAGACACATCAAGAATTGTGCCAATTCATTGACGCTGTGTTTGGTTGGAAAATTTGAGAAAAGATTTGGAAAGGAAAAAAGAAAAGGTAGTTGAAATATGAATAAAATATACTTACATTTCACCTAGTTTTACACGTCTTTTTCCTTTCCTTTTCCAAATTCTTTCCCAAATTCCTTAACCAAACATAGCATGAGAGGAGGGAAATATTAGATCCTTTTAGGCAGAAGCATAGAAAACATTGCAAAGCAGCCTACAAACTACACAGACAAAACTCCAATTATTTCCATTCCATCCCTTAACTGGGATAAAATTCTGTACTAATACCCAAATTTGAAGGAAATGACTTGAACACTTGTTTTTGAAGGAAAGTAAAAGCAAATGAAATAGGATTGAAACTCAAATCAGAGGAATTAGCTAATATTAACTATTCAAATTGTCTAAGCTATCCAATCAGAGGAATTAAAGGAATATCAACTATCCATATTGTCTTAACTATCCATTTTGTCTAAGCTATCCATTCATATGCTACCAAAAGCTCAAAAACCAAATGCATTGCGGAAAGTAGCATAAACAAATGCTCGAGTTATTTATCTGATCGAGTGATGAATTGACCTTTGCAGAACATCAGTGCTGATTGTTCAGCTCTTGTTGTTTGAATCCTTTGATTGAAACCAAACTCTCTACATAGTGAAAAGCTTCGAACTCAACTCCACTGATAGGAATATACTTAGTCTCTCCATTTCGGGGGTTGTGCAAGAATATCCTTTCCCGTGCATCTTCTGCTATAATCTCACCATTCTTCGTGCATTGCAACAACCCAAATCGTTCAACACCCAAAACCAGTCCAATCACAAATTTCTTACACCAATTGCTCTCACCGCAACAACGATCCTCTAGCATCCACACATCAACACATGGGTTGCCAGAACAACACACAACCACAGCAACATTATCTTTCCAATCCATTAATTTGCAGTCGACAGAAGTCCCGTCGTAGGACCCAGAAAAATCGAGCCCCGGCAACATGACAAAAGCGTCATTTTGAACATCAAACCATGTGAAGCAAAGATAATGATTTGAAGCAGTTGAGAGCAACCAATAGGGAGCGCCATTGACAATCACCTCACAAGACAATTTATGGATATAAAAGCGCAAATCCATAACCTGAATCTCTCTCCAACAATCAGAAATTGAAGAGTAGACCTCGACTCAGGTATGTGACTTGAAAGAAACTATCCTGACAACCTTGTAGTCACTGGAAGAAGTAGTAGAATGGAATCGGAATCCGAACCCGAGAGAGAGTTGAAGAAACCTAGGAGTAATTTGGATGGTGGGAGGGGGGAGAGATTTGAAGAGTTTGGTAGCGGGGTTCCAGAGGAGGAGGAGGATGCGTTGATGGAAATGGAGGGTTCGAGAGAGACAGAGGAGGCCATTGATGGAGCCGATTAGGTGTAGATCGCGAGTGTGGTTGGGAAAGGGGTGGACCAGAATGGTAGGGTTTTGAGACGATGAGGATGATTGTAAAATAGAGAGGATGGAGGAGGAGCGGTGTTTGAAGGTGAAAATGGTGGCGGCGGTGGTGTTGGTGTGGTGGTGGAGGAGGTGGGAGGAGATGAAGGTAGGGTTAGAGATGACATGGCGGAAGGTTTTACATACGCACCTGAATCGAAGGAGAGATTTGACTGGGAGACGATTCAGAATGTCGAAGATGATTTCGATTGGGAGATAGAGATTGTAGTCCGACGAAGAAGAAGACGATGAAGACGAAGACATTGCATCATCGGCGGCCTCTGTATTTCTTTCTTGATTCGCCATTGTTGATTCTTTCCAAGAATGGAGAGAGAGAGAGAGAGTTTTGAGAGCGGTTTTACACACAATAACTGATTAGAGACCCAACCAAATGGAGTTAAAGGATAAAGCGTGTTTTCAAAAGTTGGTAAAAGTTATTTTTCTACAACATTTCTTGTTAGAGATTTTTTTCTTCCGTTTTCTCCTTCTCTGGAGAGAAAAGGAAACAGCAGAAAAGAAGAAAAGAAAAAACAAAAATGTTTAAGAGTTCCTTTCCCCTCACCCCTTTGACCTTCTCTCTTTTTTAATTAGTTATTTTTTTTTTTTTTTCCTCCAATCACCATCCGTCACGTGTGTTGGGAGTTATGAGAATAGTGATTGGAGGGGGTCTCTATCAATGCTCAAAAAATAATAATAATTAAAATGACCTCGTTTTGACAATCACAGGAGCATTATAGAGAGTACCATAGAAGATCTGGACTCGGGCGGAAAACGATAACGGAAGAGCGAATGCCATATTCACTACCACCTAAGCAAGTGACTGATGTCTGTTTCTTCTCGTTTGACCAACGAACAAAAGCAAATAAGCGAATACATTGGCCGTAGAGGAAATCATTCAATTCTTTCGGTATATCACGTGTCTAGATTTCAAATTAATTACTAATTAATTAGTTTCATATTATTTTTTCATTCCCAATATAAATCGTAGCTCCTTGTGTCTCTCTACTAATTAAAATCTTATAGAGTATCACGTGTCCATACTTTTAGAGTATTGAATAATCACCATTGGCCATAGTGAGTTTTTTAATTTTTTAATTTTAATTTATAAAAGAAAAAATAAATTAAAATAATTAATAATATAAAATATCATATCAAATTCATAATCATTTTACTTTTTTTTTTTTTTTTTACAAATATCACATTTAATTAAAAAAAAAATCCAATCATCTTCTTAAATACAAAAATTTTAGTGTTTTGAAATAATAAAAATTAAAATAATCTATTAAAATAGTCAAGTTTTTATAGGAGGCCATTGTTTTGTTTCACTTTTCCAAGATTTACTTTTCAAAAAAATTCAATTTTATTTTTTATTTTTTTATTTCTACTGAATTTTTTTTAATATTTTAAGAAATTTTTTTAATTTTTTAAATACACCTAATATAAATATACTTAAAAAAATATAATATTTTTAAATTTTTTATAAAAAAAATTCACTAAATACCAAAAATATAAAAAAAATAATAAATATTTAATACATTTTCGTATTCTTGTATATTTATTGATTTTTAAAAATATTTTTTTACAATTTTTTTTTAGATACATTTATGTAAAGTGCATTTAAAAAAGTAAAAAATTACTTAAAATTTTTAAAATATTCCCTAAAAATAAAAATAAAAACACGAAAAATTAAAACTTAATTTCCAGAAAATTAAAACCAAAGTTTTTTTTTTTTTTTTTTTTTTTTTTTTTTTTTTTTTTTTTTTGTAAAATGGGTTTGCAAAAATTAAATATGAAAAATATTTTTAAACATTGTAAATTTGATTTTAACTCAAAAAATAAATATATATTTTAAAATAATAAGTATTGTGATTTTTTTAAGGAAAAAAATTAAAAATAAATTTTAAAAACTCAATAAATATCATGTAAATTCCTCACATATATATATATATATTAGAGATGAGTGCACACGCTAAGTATGTACAAATTTATACTCCCACTGTCTCAAAATAATGGTCCCTTTTGGGAAATCTAACTTTTTTTGATGGTACAATTATTATACTTTAAAAAAATTGATTTTTCAAAATTACTCTGTTGATAGTATATTTTTTTGAGAATATCAATGTCATAATTGTACTTTTTATATTGTTTATTAATTTAAAAGAAGGGCAAGATAAGAAATTTGTATTATTTTTGTACTTGATTTTTGAAGAGGAACTAATATTTTGGGACAATAAAAAATGGAATAAGGGACTAATATTTTGGGACGGAAGGAGTATTTAAAATAGGCAATCGATAAATGAAAAATATGAGGTGATTTTACAATGCTATTTTTGAAAAAAGGTTAATCGGTGAAAATCATACAGTTATGAGACCATGTGTTATTTACTTAAAGATTTAATCTTTTTTTGTGATAAAACAAGAGTTGAAAAGTCGTTGAAATTTCATAAAGAAAATTGGCTAGAAAATTCTTAGAGAGTCAATGATGGTTGGTGGCAACAAGGTGAACAGATAGGTGACATTGCACTAATATATAACACGTGTATAGATAAGTAACATGTATACAAAAGTAACATTTGAACATGTGACATTTGGATAGACCAATGTCGTTCTGGTCTAAAAAGATTTAAGTTTAAACATATTGACTCAAAAAATTTCAAAAATGAACCTATGGATTAAGTACCTTTGAAAAAAAAAAAAAATTAACTATGTCACACAATTTTGGTTTCCCAAACGGCCCATGAAATTTAGATAACTATTAATCATTTTTTTGAATCAACCCATATTTCTCATCTAACAATAGTCCAAAAATTTAAGTATAAAATTGCATATATTCATAGTATGGTATCTCTGTTGCATTGATTTTTATTTATTTATTTGTATATCTTGGGTAAAAGGTCCCAATAGGACTAGATTCCACAACAATTACCCAAAAAAATAAATCAATTCAACAAAAATATGAGGATTATAAAAATCACACCAAACTAAACCAATTTTTAAGTCCAATCACATGGAATCGACTACATGAATTTTTCTTCTCTACTCTATCAAAGGCCATTTGATTAGTCAAATTAAAGAGATTCATATCTCTATTTACTACCCTAACCTATGTCAATCTAGGTCTATTCTTTCCCTTAATACTTCTCTCTGCTATCACTGTATTACATTTCTTCACTACTATCTCTGTTGGTCTCTGTTGTATACGACCAAATCATTTTAATCTATTCTCTCTTATTTTATCCTTTATCAGTACTACTCTTACATATTTACGAATATACTCATTTCTAACTCTGTCTTTTCTAGTCTTGTCACATATTTATCTTAGCATTATGTGACAACCCCCACTTCTGATTAGTGTTAACTCATGTTTAAGCATGACAAGTAATTGATTAAGATGAAATCCTGAATTGATTGCATGAGTGTGTTGCTTTAATTGCATTTCTATCTGTTTGTCATTGAATGATTTGTTCATGTTTTGATTTCGGACTGCGAATTGAAAGCCTTATCGGCGACCGATTCAGAAATTGGTTAGTGTTATATGCTAACTAGGATTTATGTGATTTTATGGTAGGTTTAATTAAAATTTGATTGGGAATGATTAAATTAGAATAAACAATGTTAAACTAATTGAACTTAGGCAAATTACACTTGTGCCATTGAGAGGTCTAATTCAAGACCAACCCTTATTACACTTTACATATGTTTGATGCACTACTTTTCATCCATCTTCTAGGCCAAACGTGAGAGAGAGGGAATTGGAAGAAAAATTGAGTTCGTCTGGATTTTGCTTGGAAAATTTAGAAGGAATTGAAGAAGATTTGCAAAATTAGACTTCCATACTTGGAATTCAAGACTTAAGGTAGGAAATTCATTCTTTTAATTATGAATTTAAGTTGTTACATGGATGGTTCATAGAAGAAATAGTGATTTGAGTCAAGGATTGGCTTAAAGTGTTGGTTTGAGAGTGATTTCATACATGCATGTCCATATTTTGGAGTTTTCGAGTTGTTTTGCATGAAATTCTTCCATGCATGTCTAGATTATGGTTGTAATCTATGAGTTCATCATGTTTTTGGAAGGAATGGTTCATTTGATCATGTGTTAGAAGCTTTGAATTCAAATAAACACATGCATGGCATATTTACATCATGTTCTTGAATTTTCGGTTGAATTTGTGTTCAATTGGCATACTTTTGGGTTTTAATTTTATGAAATGATCTTCAAAACATATTGTATTATGGGTGTCCAAGTGTTTTCCAGAAAATTGCCCCAAAAGATTGAGTTTTGATGTGTTTAATTCTTGGTTTGGCCTTTGAAAGCAAATCTGGAAAACCCAGATTTTGGCTTCCACGCTCGAGCGACCACCTTTGTGTTCAGAGCTTCGCTTAAGCGTAGATTGCAAGCTCTCAGGTTTTTGTGGATGCAGATGCACGCTCGAGCGACGAGACCTGCGCTTGAGCGAAGAACTGTGTCTCACGCTCGAGCGAGCATTGAGCGGAGATTTTCAACAACCAATACTTTTACATTTTTGCAAACTGCTCGAGTGAAGGAGTTTACGCTCAAGCGACCCCTCTGTTTTGGTAAGCTCACTTGAGTGGAGAAAGCTACGCTCGAGCGAGACCCCTGTTTTCAGCAAATTTTGAAAAGTGTTCTAAAGTGCATTTTTGCATCCTCATTTCATCCTAGGCATTCTTAGGCCATGTTTAAGGCATCTTAATGAGGATAATGTTATAGAACAACACCAAGTCAAGATAGGGGCTAAGTTATTAATCCCGAGTGTGTAACTTAGTGTGTGTTCGTTCTGTTACCGTGTAGGGTTGGCATCCGAGGACGCTAATTAGCTTGCCTATAGCCCAGTACTCAGTGAGTAACAATGTTGTAAATATATGTTTAATTATAATTATTTTCTGAACGATCGACTATACTGCTTTCTGAAGTGACACTGTTTACTAAATGAATGTTTGTCCTATTTTATGAACTGTACTCGTGGCATCCATAGCAACTTCATTCTTTATCAAGTATTCTATCGCCATCGCTATTACAGAGACCTCTGTTAGTTCCAATGTTGGAACCAATACTGTATACTGTTTCGATGGCCATCGATTGACTATTCGGTCTATCAAGACCTACTGTACTGTGTTGCCATTGGATGTACCACGTATGATTGCTATGATTTCTAAAGGACCGATATGACATGAAATATGAGCTACTGATTGAATAACTGATCTACTGATGTAAATGACTGTTTTAATTACTGAAAGAACATTCATTCTTAACCCCTTTACACAATTGTTATTCACTGAGCTTTAGCTCACTGTTTATATTTATATGTAGGTGTCCAGGCACCGGACCGGAGCTAGAAGCGTCGAGTTAAGCTTATGTTTTGTCAAGCCAACCATTGCGCCTCACTTCAAGGCTCCGAGCCTGTTCAAGCCAAGGCTGTTTTGGGTTGTTTTAGATTTACCCTTTTGTTTCTATTATGTATGAATGTTTAAGGCCTTTGACTATATAGTTATAGTGAAGGGATTGGATCCCTAACCTGTATGTTATGTGTATTTGGTATGTATATATGTTTATGGCTGAATGCGAATATATTCAGAAAAGACTTTTTCCATTCAGATTTTCACAGCTTATTGGACATCTTTTAGTTACTGCTTGGCTTCCGCCAGCCCCTTACTCTGTATTATTGTCATTACTGTTAAGCATGCCTTTGGTAATCACGAATTACTGGCCGGTTACGATGCTAAACCCATAGGGGCGGGTTTGGGTCGTGACAGAGCTCATCTCAATAACACTCATCTTACCTACATATTATTTCTTAATTGCCAAATATTCCGTCACATACAATGTTGGTCTAACAATCATTCTATATAACTTTCTTTTTAATCTAGTGGATACCCGTTTATCACACAATATCCCAGACGCATTCCTCTACTTAAACCACCTTACCTTAATTCTATGGAGCACATGATCACATGTGCTCCAATCTCTTCAGCCGTTGTGATAATTGATCCTAAATAACAAAAAAAGTTCAATCGTAGGTAGTTCTTAGTTCTTAATCTTCACTTCTCCTCTGTTTCCATTGTTACTATTATTAAAATTACACTTCATGTATTTTGTATTAGTTCTATTTATCCTAATCCTTTAGATTCAAGTGTTTCTCTCTAAGTCTCCAATTTAGTGTTAACTTCTTCTCTAGTCTCATCTACTAACACGATATCATCTGCAAAAAGCATACACTATGATACATTATCTTGAATATTACTCGTCAACTCATCCACAATTAAAGCAAAAAGATATGAACTTAAGGTTGATCCTTGTTATAACCCCATAGTAATTGGAAATTTACATCTCTCTCCAGCTAGTGACCTAATAGTGGTCACTACACTTTTATACATGTCCAAAATCATCAATATAGCATTTAGCTATCCCTTTCTTTTCTAACACCCACCGGATTATATCCCGAGGCACTCTATCATATGCTTTCTCAAGATCGACAAAAACCAAATGAGTGTCTCTTTTCTTCTTTCTGTATTTCTCTATTACTCTCCAAAAGATAGATCGTTTCCATTATTAACCTATCGGGCATAAATCCAAATTGATTATTTGACACCTCTGTTATATCTCGCAATCAACATTCCATTACTCTCTCCCACACTTTCATTATATGACACATCAACTTGATTCATCTATAATTGTTGCAATTATAGACATCTCCTTTATTCTTATAGATTGGTACTAAAATAATCTTCCTTCACTCATTTAGCATTTTTCTAATCAACAAAATTTTACTAAATAATCTAGTCAACCAAGCAACCCCATTCTTACCTAAATATTTCCAAGCTTCAATAGGGATACCATCAAGTCCTAAAACCTTATTTGATTTCATCTTCTTAAGTATAATCTTTACTTCAAAGTTCCTAATCCTGCAATAAAACATGTAGTCTTAGTTTTTCGTATTACTGTTACATCCTCCCCTTTTGACCTTCTTCCATGTTTCTCATTTAACAACTTCTCAAAATAGTTCTTTTACCTCTCTTTAATCTCTTCATTATTTACCAACACCTTAAAGTCCTCGCTCTTGATACTTGATTAAAATCTCTTATTTTCCTCTCTTTTATCTTGGTAAGTTTTATATTCTCTTATTCTCTCCTTACTATCTAATCTAGTGTATAGGTCATCATAGGCTTTCAACTTAGCCTTTCTCAGTACTTTTTTTACCTCCTTATTAGTCAATCTGTAACTCTTAAAGTTTTCCTCAGTTTTATTTTTTTGCCACTTTTTAAAGCACTCTTTTTTCTTCTTCACTACCGCTTGAACCTCATTTCTTCATCACCAAGTTTTGAGTTGGGTCCCTTTTCTTCGACTCTCCAAGGACTTCCCTTGAGATTCTCTTCATACAATTGATCATCGAGTTTCACATAGTGTTAGTATCATCTTCCAAGTCCCAAATACCTTCTTCATCTATTCTATTCTTAAATATTTCTAATTTATCCCCTTTTAGATCCTACCATCTCGTCTTGCGGTGCCCACTATCTTTTTCTAACTTTGCGTTGCTTTTTAAAGCATAAATCTAGCACTAAAATCTTATGTTGAAATGTCAGACTCTATCTAAGAATCACCTTACAGTCGTTACATTTTAGAATGTCCACTTTTCTTAGTAGAAAGTAATATATTTGGCTTTTATTTGACCAACTCTTAAAAGTTATCAAATGCTCATTTTTTTTCTTATACATAGTATTAGCTACCACCAGGTCAGAAGCCAACGCAAAATCTAAAATACTCTCTCCAACAACATTTCTATCCCCCAAAACATACCCACCATACACCCTCTCATAATCTAATTTATCTATTCCTGCCGTTGAAATCTCCACCTATAACAAGGGTTTCTCATATGGATATCTCCTATCATCCATTTGATCCCAAAAATCTCCCTGTGTCTAATCATCTAATCCTTATTGGGGGGTTTATGCACTAATAACGTTCACTATATTTTCTCTAATAACTAGTTTAACTAATATAATCTTATCACCTTTCCTAATGACTGCAATTAGATTTTCTACCCTATTCATTTGTTTATCCTTGCCACTATAATATAGTTTTAAACAGGTATCCTCTATTTCTCTAAATTTCTCACCCATCCACTTAGTTTCTTGTATGTAAATTATACTAACCCTCCTCTTAATCATGATATCTACCAATTTCATTGTCTTACTAGTTAAAGTTTTTACATTTCATGTGGCTACCCCATACCTATAATATTGGACCAACTTCTTTACAAAAACCATGTAAATGACAATAACATCTCCAAAAATAAAAGCAGTCACAACAAAATATTATGCCAATTCATTAAGAGAGAAGAAATATTAGATCTTGTTAAGCAAAAGCATAATCATCTAGAGACGTAACAAAATGTGGCAAAACTAACATTATACATGGATATAAAAAATATAGTCTCAAACATATCAAATTTCAACAAATCCTGGACTTGTGGCACAACAATCCCAAATTATCTCATTCTTCTGAATATAATAGATGAATTCTACATTAAAGCAAATTTAAATATTTGAATAGATAGTTGTTGTGGGTCAAGAATGAATGATCTTAACATATACAAATGTAGTAGCAATTTTTACGAATCCATTTGTTAAACACATATTGCTCCTCTTAGTTTTGCACTTTTCTCTTCTCATCAAGAGACCTAACCACACAATGATGTCACCCCACATCTAGGGCAATGGTCCAACAGGACTAGATCCCACTACAATTACCCAAGAATAAATTAATGCAACAAAAAATACAACGATTAAAAAACTCATCTGAACAGAAATAACATCTCCAAAAAAAAGCAGGCGCATCAGAAATTGTGCCAATTCAATGAGAGGAAGGAAATATTAGATATTGTTAAGCAGAAGCATAGCAAAGCAGCCTACAAACTACACAAACAAAAGTCCAATTATCTCCATTCCATCCCTTAACTGGGATAAAATTATGTACTAACACCTTAATCAAAGAAAGAAAGTACTAGAATAGTTGTTTTCAAAGGATAGTATAAACAAATGAAACAAGATTGGAACTCAAATCAGTAGAATTCGCTAATATTAACTAGCCATAGGATGGTTATAGATTTACTCAATTGTAAGAAAACAAGAGTCAATCTTATTAGTTTCTTTATTTGGAATCTCTAGATCGAACTTCTCTTCTAGAGCCCATACAATCTCCACATTGTCGAAGCTATCCAATCCCAAATCATTTTGAAAATGGACATCAAGAGTCACGTCACCTGCAGATAAAGGCAAATGAGCTGTAATTCCAATAACATCTCCCCATGGTACAGGTCAAGCTAGAGATAAGTAACACCAGGTTAGGAGAATCTCATTCTAGACATGAAAATGTAATGTTGTAATACAGAATTTGTTGACAAAAAGAATTGTTTTTGAAGTTTGAAGTTCAATCAAGTCAAGACGAAAGCCAAACGATATTAATGGCTTTAAAAAAAAATTAAATTCTAAAAATATGAGGTCTAAAATGTTGTTAACATGGAACCTTTTAGTTTTAGTTTTAATTTTAGTTTTTGTTTATATATATATACAAATATTATCTAGGACTTCTTTTTTTTATGAAATTATAAGGCATCTTTATAGTTCTATTGTTTGCTACCAATACTTCTCTGTTGTTTTCTCTAATGCACAGCAGTATTCAAGACTTTCTTTAGTAAAATCTACAACATTAAGCTACAAAAATAAGAATAAAATAAATAAATTGAAAATTGTAATGCAGGGTACTTTTTAGGGGAGGGCAATGTTTGGACATCAGTCATGGGACCCACATTGCTGAAACTAGCCCAAATAATACTACATCATAAAACAGTTGAACACAGATGTTCACAAATAAAGAGAGAGAGAGAGAGAGAGAGAGAGAGAGAGAGAGAGAGAGAGAGAGGAAACAAAACCATAATCAATGGTAGAGTAGAAACTAGTTAAATTGAAAACCAAATACAATTATACGTCATTCATATGCTACCAAAAGCAAGAAAAATTAATTTCCAATGCTATGTAGACTGTAAGGTTATGTTTGGATCAATGATTTGAGTAGAGATTCAGAAAGAGAAAAGAGAATGTCAGAGAAATAGAGAACAAATTTAGCTTATATTTCATTAACATTTTCTCACTTTTTCTTTTCCTTATCTAAATCTTTAACCAAATCCACGATCCAAACATAGCTTAAAGCACAATAGCCTTCCATAAACCAGTCAGAGCATTGTGAAGTTTAATCAATTTAGTATGACCATAGCAAAAGAAACTGGGCAACAATCCAGTGAAAGAAGGAATTATCTTAGCAAAGGGGTGTCAATGAAAATTATAGTATCTAAAACATGTAGTAAAGCCTAACATCACACACAAATGCATTGCAGTAACAAAAAGAAATCAAATGCTCAGGTTGGACAAAAATTCATCTGATTCAAATGATGAATTGACCTTTACAGAACATCTGTGGGCTAAGAATGAATGATCTTAAACATACACAAAAACAAAGAGAATGCAGTAGCAGTTTTTAAGAATCCATTCATCCAACACATATTGCTCCTCTAACTTGGTTTTGCACTTTTCTCTTCTCATCAAGAGACCTCACTCCACATCTAGGGAAAAAGGTTCAACAGGACTAGTAGATCCCACAACAATTATCCAAAAATTAATCAATACAAAAATAAAAGATCAAAAAAAAAAAAAAAAAAAAACATGTTAATAGAAATAACATCTAAAAAAATGAAGGCAGACACATCAAGAACTATGCCAATTCATTGACGCTGTGTTTGGTTGGGAAATTTGAGAAGAGATTTGGAAAGGGAAATAGAAAAGGTAGCTGAAATATGAATAAAATATATCTACATTTCATCTAATTTCACACGCCTCAAATTCCTTCCCAAATTCCTCAACCAAACATAGCGTGAGAGGAGGGAAATTTAGATCCTTTTAAGCAGAAGCATAGAAAACATTGCAAAGCGGCCTACAAACTGCACAGACAAAATTCCAATTATTTCGATTCCATCCCTTAACTGGGATAACATTCTGTAGTAATACCCAATTTGAAGGAAAGGACTTGAACACTTGTTTTTGAAGGAAAGTATAAGCAAATGAAACAAGATTGAAACTCAAATCGGAGGAATTAGCTAATATTAACTATCCATATTGTCTAAGCTATCCAATTAGAGGAATTAAAGGAATATTAACCATCCATATTGTCTTAACTATCCATTTTGTCTAAGCTATCCATTTATATGCTACCAAAAACTCAAAAACCAAATGCATTGCAGTAAGTAGCGTAAACAAATGCTCGAGTTATTTATCTGATCGAGTGACAAATTGACCTTTTCAGAACATTAGTGCTAGTTGTTCAGTTCTTGTTGTTTGAATCCTTTGATCGAAACCAAACTCTCTACATAGTGAAAAGCTTTGAACTGAACTCCATCAATTGGAATATACTTAGTCTCTCGATTTTGGGAGTTGTACAAGAATATCCTTCCCCATGCATCTTCTGCTATAATCTCACCATTCTTCGTGCATTGCAACAACCAAAATCGTTCAACACCCAAAACCGGTCCAATCACAAATTTCTTACACCAATTGCTCTCACCGCCACAGTAATCCTCCATCATCGATACATCAACACATGGGTTGCCAGGACTACACAACCACAGCAACATTATCTTTCCAATCCATTAATTTCCAGTGGACAGAAGTCCCATCATAGAACCCAGAAAAATCGAGCCCCAGCAACATAACAAAAGCCTCGTTTTGAACATCAAACATGTAAAGCAAAGACAATGATTTGAAGCAGTTGAGAGCAACCAATAAGGAGCTCCATTGACAATCACCTCAGAAGACAATTTATGGATATAAAAGCGCAAATCCATAACCTGAATCTCTCTCCAACAATCAGAAATTGAAGAGTAGACCTCAACTCGGGTCTATAACTTGAAAGAAACTATCCTGACGACCTTGTAGTCAGTGGCAGAAGAAGTAGAATGGACTGGGAATTGGAATCTGAACCCGAGAGAGGTGAAAAAACCTACAAGGAATTTGGATGGTGGGAAAGGGGAGAGATTTGAAGTGTTTGGTAGCGGGGTTCCATAGGAGTATGATGCGTCGATTGGAATGGAGTGGATGGTGAGAGAGACAGAGAGACAGAGACAGATGAGGCCATTGATGGAGCCAATTAGGTGTAGATCGCGAGTGTGGTTAGGAAAGGGGTGGACCAGATTGTTAGGGTTTTGAGACGATTATAACAGAGAGATGGAGGTGGTGGTGCGGTGTTTGAAGGTGACAATGGTAGCAGCTGTGGTGGGGGTGCGGTGGTAGAGAAGGTGTGAGGAGATGAAGGTAGGGTTAGAGATGAGGTGGCGGAAGGTTTTGCAAACGCACCTGAATTGGGGGAGAGATTTGACTGGGTGACGATTGAGAATGTCGAAGATGATGTCCATGGGGAGATAGAGATTGTAGTCCGAAGACGATGACATTATCGCATCATCGGTGGCCTCTGTATTTCTTTCTTGATTTGCCATTGTTGCTTCTTTCCAAGAATGGGAATAGAGAGAGAAAAGAGAAGAGAGAGGAAGGGTTTTCAGAGAGATTTCACACACAAGATCAAGAAATGAATAGAGAGACCCCAACCAACTCCAGATAAAGTGGGTTAGTTAGTTACTGCAGTTTGTATGTAGTGCACCAAAGACAAGTTATTGGTGGTTCTTGGGCCACGTCTGCTTCACATTTTAACAGTATTGTTATTGGGGAAGGCTAGAATTCACGAATTTATGTTGAGTGATTATAAAATATAATTTATATTGAGTGATTATAAAATATGGGATGGTATAATGATTGTGATTGGTAAGGAACGTGATCATGTGACACTTTTAGATCAAAAAATAATTTTTCTACACTAAAATAATAACGGATGGAAAATTATTAGTTGGTTCTATGACACTATTGTGGTGTTTGGGAAGGGTTTTTTTTTTTTTTTTTTTTTGGCTAAAAAAATACTAAAAGACAAAATTGGTTAAAAAAAAAGAGAAGCAAATTCAGACAAAATGTTACATTAAACCAATAATCATTTCACTTTTTCTCTCACAAATATCACATCCAACTACAAAAAAATTCAACTATCTTCCCTACTAAAATAACTTCTCAAACACCCACTATATGACCATATTTTAAACCAATCAATCTCTATGCATACTCATATTTCTAATCACCCAACACGTGAGTTATACATTCACCATCAATCACAATAGATGTGAAGGCCACGCCGTGGTTGGCCTCGACTTATTAGGGGTCAAGGCTAATTTTTAAATTGGGCCCTTCATATATCATTATCGAAAAAAACAAAAATTGTTTGGATAAAACAAAAAAGATAAAAATTTATTTCTATTACATTACAATTTAACAAAATTTAGATAAGAAATATATATATATATATATGTAATAGTTAAACTTCAATTAGTTGAATCGAATATTTATTTTTTAGCTTACCAATGTTATAAGAACTAAAATTAATTGGGCATAAGGAGGAGAATTTCCGACACAACTGAAGCAATATATAAAATTAGCAAGTTAAGGTTGACTATTTTTTAACATAAATTCAAGTATGACACGACTCAATAACATGAATTATTAGTTATATATTTGAATGTTCACCAAGGGATGCCATGACATTTTTTAATATTTTATTTAACGCCATCTAACTGAATAAAAAAATATGTAAAATAATAATTAAGGCTAATATCTTTTTTTCGTTTAAGATATATATATCTTTTGTTACCTATTTTAGAGTCAATCTAATAAAAAATATACAGTAAGAAGGTACAATTTTTTTAATTAGAAAAATGCAATTGAATTAAAATCAAACATTCTATGAATAATTTCATTTAGTTGAAATAAATTTTATAAAATTCAACTTATGAGAAAAAATTTAATCTCTCGATACACTTGCTAAGTTATTTTTAACTAAAAGTGAAAGTTTTCAGATTAAACATCAATCGAACATGAATCAAAATAACATTATATGACAATATAAAAATAAATAAATTGGGCTAATATTGAAATAATTATGAAATAACACGACATGATACATTTCCTTATTGGGAGCCCTAAATTTTGTTTAAAATTGGGAGCCCGAGACGACCGCCTTAGTTGCCTCATCCCAGGGCCGGCCCTGCGTCACGTGACATTGTCCCTAAATCAACCACAAGAAAAAATTATTGACTTGATCCTGCGACATTATATGATTATATCTCAAGTCAATCACAAATTTTCATACCTCTTATGTAACTCAATCACTCAAACACAATTAAATTTTATATTCTCTACCCATTCCAATATATATAAAGTGTCACGCTGTCCTAGACCCGCCAGTAACTTCTCTAGCTGATGACCGAAATGTCATATACTCATTGCCACCGAAGCAAGTCGGGGCCGCCGCTAACTGGAGCTGTTGTTTCTTCTTGTTGACCAACAAACAAAAGCGGTTTGAGTTCAGCAACTGCCTATGAATTTTTTTTTTTTCCCGAACTAAGCAACTACCTATGATTGATTGGTTGAGTTTTGAATTTATTTATTTTTTAAATGGATTTGACAATTTAAATATTAAAAAAATATTTTTAAAATTTATTTTAATTCGAAAATCAAAAGTAAAAAATATTTTAAAATAATAAATATTTTTATTTTTTCATGTTTTTGCTAATTAATTTTTGATTTTTTTATAAAAATAAATTAAAAAATAAAATTTAAAAACTCAATCAAATACCTTGTAAATTCCTCATCTATCTTTATATAAAGTATTAGTGATGGGTGCACACGCTAAGCTTGCATAAATTTATATTGGAAAATTGTAAATACACCGTTTCTTATAATTTAGAAAATTATAAATATCTCTCTGTAAAAAAAAAATTTATTGAACAGAACTAATTAGAAAAATAAAATTTTTAATTGTTTTCCTATATAATAATAAAATTATTTGATTATGTTTATGACATTATTAAAATCTGTTATTTGACTTAATAATTTATTGATAAAATGGGTTATTTGTTATGAAATTAAAAATTTCATAGGGTAGGATATAATTCCTAGAACTACATGAAGCAATTCATTTTAAGCAAATCTCAAAATATGTACTAATAATTTATCCATTTGTATTTAAAATTCTAGGCGATTACTAAATGAAAAGATATGAGTTGATTTTGTGATTCTACTTTTGAAAAAAGAAAAGAAAAAAAGAGTTAAGAGTAATGTTGCATCTGTTGAATTTTGGCTTGCTTGAATCACCTGAATTTGGGCATTTCGATCGTCCCACAACAAGGGTGATAGTCGCAATTAACAAAGGTTGCACCGGTCATCCAATCGGTCATTCGATTAGTCATCGGCATGCACAAATTTAGGCGATTTAGACAAACTCAAATTCGGTTGATGAATCATTTTTGAAAAAGTTAATTGGTGAAAAGTGTACATTTATGAGACTATATGTTATTTGATCAAAGTAATCTTTTTTTGTAATAAAAACACAGGTAAAAAAGTCAATAAAAAAGTCACAAAAAAAAAAATTGGCCAGAAAAATCCCTAAAAAGTCAACGATGGCTAGTGGCGATAAAGTGAACAAATATGTAACATTACGTAAATATATGACACATGCAAAAATAGGTGACATGTATACAAATAAATGACATTTGAACATATTAATGTCCTCTAACTCAAAAAAATTTAAATTTTGGCCTATTAACTCAAAAAATTTAGAAATGAACCTATGGACTACCCTTCGAAAAGAAAAAAATTATTGAAACTATGTCACTCAATTTTGATTTCAAATAACTATTAATCAATTTTTAAAATCAAACCATAATCATCGTTCGACAATTGCTCAAAAATTTAAATATAAAATTACATAAGCATATATAGTATGGTATCACTGTTGCATTGAATTTTTTTTTCCCCCATATCCTGGTTAAAAGGTCCCAATAAGACCAGATACCACAACAATTATCCAAAAATAAATCAATGCAGCAAAAATAAAAGGATTAAAAAAAACCATGTAAAAGAAAATAACATCTCCAAAAACAAAAGCAGACACAACAAAGATTTTGCCAATTCATTGAGAGAGAAGAAATATTGGATCTTGTTAAGCAGAAGCATAAGGATCAAATTCTGTACTAGCACCCAAATCAAAGAAAGAAAGGACTTGAACAATTGTTTTTGAGGAACAGTATAAGCAAATGAAACATGATTGAAACTCAAACCAGAGGAATTCACTAAGATTAACTAGCCATTGGATGGTTATGGATATATTCAATTGCAAGAAAACATGTGTCAATCTTATCAACTTCTTTAACTGGAATCTCTAGCTTGAACTCCTCTTCTAGAGCTATTATAATCTCCACAGTATATAAGCTATCCAATCTCAAATCTTTCTGAAAATGGACATCAGAGGTCACTTGCAGATAAAGGCAAAACGACCTGTAATTCCAATAATCTCTCTCCATGGTAAAAGTGGAGCCAAAGATAAAGTTACACCATGTTATAAGCTGTGGAGCATGGTTATTTCGAAAAACATGTCGTACTTGTACCTAGTGCTTACTAGCATATAGTATTTCGTATGGTACTTCTGTATATGTACCAGATACACGAAACACGTACCCAAATTTTTTTTTCTTAATTTTTGGCATATCTAGATGTATCTAGTATATACCCAAGCTGTACCTACTTCAGTTGAAACAATATTTTCTTCCACTGTATAGATAAAACTCCTTTCACTAGATTTATTTTTTTTATTTTTTTGTTTTATGTTTAGTATGATTTTAAAATTAAAGGGCAAATTTCAAACATCCCCTCGAGATTTGGTGAAAATACAAATTCCCTCCGAGGTTTGAGAAATTACAAATTGCCCCATGAGGGTCAAATTTTCATAATAAATTAGGGGAAATTAGGAGGGAATCTGTATGAAAATAAAACTCTCACGGGGCAATATGTTATGGAAATATAAATCTCAGGGAGCGGAATGTAATTTCTCAAACCTCAGGGGGGAATCTGTATTTTCACCAAACCTCGAGAGAGGTATTTGTAATTTGCCCAAAATTAAACTATGGTTTGTATTTTATTTAATATATTGACATTTAATTTTGATTTATACTTTTACTTTTAACATTAAATGTAAATTGTAGGTTAGATCTTAACAAATTAAACCCTTTAATTAATTTTTGTATTACTCTAAATTAAAAATAAATATTTTTTTACAAGTATACCAAGGTGTACCCATACTCTAATTTTTTTAAATTTTACCGTATCGACGTACCCGTATCGTATCATTACCAATACTTGTACCCGTACCAGTGCTTCATAGGTTATAAGAATCTCACGATGACATAATTATGTAATGTGGATGAGATTTACTAATGAAAAGAATTGTTTTTGAAATTTGAGGTTCAATTAAACCAACAGAAATCCATATGATATTAATGGCTTAAGAAAAAACTAAATTCTAAAAATATGAGGTCAAAATAGTGTTGTCAATATGGAGCTTTTTAGTTCTCTTTTTCATCTAGGACTTCATTTTATGAAATTACAAGGCGTCTCTATAGTTCCTCTAGTTTGCTGCCAACGTTACTTTGTTGTGTTTCTCTTTGTTGCTTTTTTTTTTTTTTTTTTTTTTTTTTTTTTTTTTTTTTTTGGAGCTAAAAAATTAATGCATTTGTAAAGTAGTTAAAAAATCAAACAAAATAGTAAATTTCCAAACTATTGGTAAGTAGATTCTTCATTTTGTGAAGAAAGTTGCAAGCCAATCTTTCTTTTAATACTGAAGAAATTGCAAGGCAATCTTATTACTTGGCTGTTCAGAGTTCTCGTACCTAATTGAGTGTTTAGAGTTGACTTTTTTAATATAAATTTTTATTTTTAGTTAAATCTTTTTTTATAAATTTTAAAAAAAAATTATACTTTTGTCTTTTATACAATTAGATGGATCAAAAAATAAAAATTAAAAAAAAAAGTTCCAAGGATGACAACAACAACAACAACAACAACAAAAAAAATGTCAAGAACAGTTCGCTCTTTTTGTTTATTTTTATTTTTTTAAAAAGATTTTTTGAATTTTTATTTTAATTTTTTAGATTGATCTATTCAAGACGGACTTGAAAAATAAAAAATTAATTAATTAATTAATATAATTTTGAAAAACGATTACTAAAAATTGAAAAACGTTTGGACCAAATGTGACTTTTTTACTTGTATGTCAATATCCTTAAGTGAGAGCATTTGGGATTTGCTTATTTATTTATTTATATATTTTTATAAGCTAAAAAAATTAATGCTGAGAGGGAGATTTTATGAAAACTAGGGCCGAGCTAGGCCCAGACATTGTGATGGACCGATCTGTGGGCCGCAGTGAGGGGGCTTCGCGTTGGATCTTGTTTCTAGTAGCTCAGTCAAGAAAAGGGAACTATTAGCTCGGTCCATGTACACCAAACCGAGGTATAGTGAATAGTAATTGAGCTAGGTATCACTTGTGAAAGCGCTGAGCTGAGTCTGCCCAACAGCTAGTGGTAGCTCGGTTCTTTTACCGTGCTACTGTGGTAAGATCATTTCCCTTGGGTAAGCAGTAGGAAGGATGAAGAAAGAAGAGCATTACCTTTTTGATTGCTAGGAGGACTCTGCTGAGGAGAGTAGAGTCCTACTAGGATTGTGCGAACCATCTCACTTGTTTGGTAGTGAGTAGGGTGTGTGATTCCTAGGAGGATTCTTATAAGGAGAGTTGGAATTCTATTAGGATTGTGCCAAACAGAATCTATAAAAGCTCATGACCAGACTTATATACAGGTATCACAATCTTTACTCTCTAAAACACAGAGCTTTTTGTCTATTGTCTATTTGCTGACTTAGACATTGGAGAGGTATCCGGCACACACCCGCCGGCTAGCTTGCGTTTGTGTTTTCAGGAAGCAAAGTGACAGCGTTTGGAGGAGTGCAAACTTGATCAATAGGATTATATGAGAAGAATATTTCGTTCTCGTACAATTGGTGCCGTCTGTGGGAACCAACACAGAATAAAACCTTTTGAATCAAGTTTTCCTCTCTGATAGAAATCAATGGTGCACGATGAGGATTTGCCGCAATCTGCTATTGATGGGCAAACCCCTGAGGGGGGTGGAAGGCGAAAGGGCTTACCCTTTGTCCCATCCATGGCAGATTTAGACCACCAACGATGGAACTCCCAGAGGGACACATAAGAGAAACGAGGCTCCAGTCCTCGTCGCTCTCAAAGTCCTGAGAGACAGAGGTAGAGGTTGGACCCCCAGGCTTTGGAGGATCACGTAAGAGAGCAAGATAAAGTAATAAAAAGAATGGCGGCCGACATAGAGAGCATGAGGCGCCATATGAAAGGCAAAAAAGTGGCAACGGAATCAGGGCGCAAAGGCGACACTCTCTTTCCACTCAAGAGATCGTGGCAAACAAGCCACACCATCTCAAGCTGAAAGTAAAAGCCTAAGGACAGGCGATACGCAATCACGAACCTTAAGGACTCATCACTTCAGGTCTGAGAGAACGAGGACTGAGAGGTCATATACATCGGGAAGTACTTATAGGCCCTTGCATAGGCATCAGACAACTTCAAGTCACTTGGAGTTGCCTAGGACAGCGGACCTGTGAATAGTGCTAGAAGAGAGGGCCTGATAGAAGGAAGACCCCAGGGCTCGCGACCCTCGTAGGGTTTCAGCCCTACAGTGATTGGCCCCTAGGACACATGGGAGTGTTGAGGTAGGAATGCCAATATCGCGCCTTGCTTACGAACTAGCAGACAAAGTGTTAGCAAGGCTAAAAAGCTTGCCGTTCGTTCCGGTAATTGAGAACGCACCTCTACCCTCAAGCTTCCACCAGTCCAAATTCACCACTTATGAGGGGAAGTCAGACCCCTACATGCACTTATGCCACTTTCGCCAGGTTATGGTAGTATACTGGCAGAACGAGGCCTTAATGTGTATCTTGTTCCCATCCAGCCTTGGCGACCTAGGTTTAACACAGTTGAAGGTCGCAGATAAAGATAGCCTCATGGACACAGTTGGCGGAAGCGTTGGTGACTAGATTCAAAACAAATACCAAGACGCCAGTGGAGATTGACCAGCTACTCTCCATTGACATGGGGGAGAAAGAGACATTAAGGTCTTACAACAGTCGATATTGGGAGACTTTCAACTAGATTGAGGATTGCCCTACAAATATCGCCATCGCACAATACAAGCGGGGTTTACCAGTTGGTAACAAGTTAAGGGACTTAATGACAGTGACGCCACCCCTCACGATGGAGGCCCTAATGGAGAGAGTGCACCAATATATTCGTGTTGAGGAAGATAGCGCTCATGCTAAAGCAAAATCTAGCGCAACAACAATGCCAGATAAAAAGACTACAGCAAAAGTCAACACAGTAGAACAACCAAGTAGGAATGGGCGTGGCAGGCAGGCCAACAGAGAGGACCCAGACAAAAAGAGGTTAAGAGTTTGCACTGCCATTACCACAATATTCAACAAACTAATCTACCGAATTCTTAGCGAGATACGTGATCAACCCTTCGTTCGGCAGCCAACCAAGTTAGGAGAAGCACAAAATGGCTATGATAAGAGGTCCTGTTGCATCTTCCATGATGAGAAGGGGCACTACACTGAAAATTGCACACCACTAAGGCAACATCTGGAGGAGTTAGTGGCTGCTGGACGCCTGGACCAGTACATAGAAGGGGGAACACAACCAGCCTCCCAGGATCTCAACAGATCGAGCGGGATGCCGGTCGACGGCCTACCTCAAGGCATGATCAATGTTATACATGGGATTATCGAACCTGAGCGGGTATGTGAGCTCAGAGGAATGATAAAAAAGGCTGAACACTTGAGGGAGGTATTAAGTGCACAACCTACCATGAAAAAGGGGAGAACAGAGGCCACGAACATCATATCCTTTTCAGACAGGGATCTAGCAAGGCTACATTGCCCTCACAATGATGCACTGGTGGTCACTTTGCACGTCAAGAATTTCGACATCAAACGGATTCTGATTGACCAAGGAAGCTCATGCGAGATAATGTACTACGAGACCTTCAAACAACTGAAATTGGAGGACAATGACTTGGCACCTGCGACATCTCCCCTTGTCGATTTCAACTCAATGCCAGAATGGCCAGTGGGCAAGGTAATCCTACCAGTCAAAGTAGGAACAATGATGAAACAGGTGGAGTTTTGGGTTTTGAAAGTCCCTTCCACCTACAACATAATCTTGAGAAGGGCATGGCCACATGCCATACGCTCAGTGGTGTCAACTTACCATCAGGCATTACGGTTCCCTAACGAAACCGGCGTGATTGAAGAAGTCTTAGGAGACCAAATCATGTCAAAGTAGTGTTTCGTCACTGTAAATGGAAGCCATGCTGTAAAAGGGTTCGTTCAGATGGTGGAAGAGCCAAAAAGCAACGAACTGTTTACAGATGTCGGCAAAGCAGCAAAGCAGAAGGCAGTGGAAGACTTGGTTAAGGTAAAGATCAATGAAAAGAACCTAGAAAAGTTCTTTTTGCTCGGCTCGTCTTTGTCCAGCACTGAGAGAATAGAGGTCATGGAGTTTTTAACCTCAACATCGAAGTGTTTGTCTGGACACCGTATGACATGCCTGGCATTGACCCTAAGTTCATCTGCCACCAACTTAATGTCCACCCAACTGCCAGACCAATTAAATAGTGCACTCCCAGATCAGCACTCCACCGCGCGGAGATAGTGGCGGAGGAAGTGGGAAACTTGCTTGAGGCAGGAGCCATTAGAGAAGTGCACTATCCCAGGTGGATCTCTAATACTGTAGTAGTGTCAAAGAAGAATGGCAAGTGGCGCATTTGTGTGGACTACAAAACAGTCAACAACGTATGCCCAAAGGACAGTTTCCTCATACCACGGATAGACCGACTGGTGGACCTGATGGCAGGGCACAATCGACTTAGCTTCCTTGATGCGTATAAAGGTTACCATCAGATTGCTATGTATGAACCTGACCAAGAGGTCACATCATTTACGATGCCTAGAGGATTGTACTGTTACAAGGTCATGCCCTTTGGCCTAAAGAACGCAGGGGCTACATTCCAACGGATGGTCACCAAAATGTTTGAACCATTGTTAGGCAGAATAATGGAGGCTTACATAGATAATATGGTGGTCAAAAGCAAGGATGAGAAGGACCATCTCAGGGACCTAGATGAAATGTTCCAAATCTTGAAGTCTTACAAGTTGCGTCTAAACGCATCTAAGTGTGCATTCGGCGTAGGCTCAGGCAAATTCCTAGGTTTTCTGGTAACCAACCGAGGTATAGAAGCCGATCCCTCTCAGATCAAAGCAATCCAGGATCTTGAGAGGCCCAATACAATCAAAGAGGTACAACATCTCACTGGCCTAGCAGCCGCACTCAACCTGTTCATAAGTCGGTCGTTAGACAGATGTCGACCATTCTTCCAAGCATTGAAGGCCAAATTTGAGTGGGATGAGAAATGCGACCACGCCTTAGAGAGTTTGAAAGACTACATGACCTCTCCTTCGTTGTTAGTAACCCTAGTGCCAGGAGAAGAGCTCTTTTTGTACTTATTGGTTTTACAGTATGTAGTCAGCGCAGTATTGGTCAGAGCGGAAGGAATCCAACATTTGCCTATCTTTTATGTTAGCAAAACCTTGCTAGGCGCTGAAACAAGGTACTTGCCATTGGAAAAGCTAGCATTAACTTTGATGATGGCCTCAAGAAAGCTATCGCACTATTTCTATGCCCACACGGTGATAGTCCTAACGGCTTTTCCATTAAAGGCCTTGTTTGAGAGGGCGGATTTTTTCAGACGAATCTTGAAATGGGCGGTGGAGTTAGGGTAGTTCGATATCAAGTTCCAACCCAGAACAGCAATAAAAGCCCAAGCTTTAGCAGACTTTGTGACTGAATTCACACCAGGAAGTCATCACATCTGCCCAGTCGATTTAACCGACGCAACCGAAGTAAGGTGGAAAAGTGTCAGAACTAGGCAATTTCTAATATAAGACACCCAGCCACATTGCAAGCCATTCAGAGTTGAGGGCATGGAGGAAGGAACAAAACATGATATTCCCAGTGAGGACTCATCAAAAAATGAAGACTTGAAGCAATTAGACAGCCATGATCAAACCCCATCAGCAGGCATGGACTTGGAAGAGAACACTAACGACACCCATGATCCCAAGACATCATTTGATCCCTCTACCTGCTAGAAGCTATTTGTAGGAGAGATGTGGAAACTCTTCGTGGATGGAGTATCCAACAGGCACGATGCAGGACTTGGCATAGTTCTCATCTCACCAGATGGCCTAACAATCGAACAGGCATTCAACCTTGGCTTCCCTGCATCCAACAATGAGGCGGAGTATGAAGCACTGTTAACAGGTTTAAAATCAGCACTTTGCATGAAGGCAACTGAGCTGATGGTATACAGTGACTTCCTGTTGGTAGTAAACCAGATTTCAGGCAACTACGAGGCAAAAGATGAAATGATGGCTAAGTACCAAGAGTTAGTCAGAAAGGAGATCATGAAGTTCGAAGTAGTCCGGATAGAGAAAATCGGTCGGGAAGAAAACAATAGAGCAGATGAGCTGGCAGGCTTTGCCTTAATGGCAGATACATCTATCCCACACCCAGTACTAATCGACTTCCTACTCAGACCAAGCATTGAAGAACCCGAAGTAGCTGAGGTATGTTGTGTCGAACTGGTCCCTTCTTGGATGGATCCCATCATAGTATTTTTGAAAGATGGCATCTTGCCTGAAGAAAAGAAACAGGCCAACAAAATTAGAGCAAAATCACAACGATTCTGGCTCTCCCCATCACTGGCCTTGTACAAGAAATCCTTTACAGGACCTTACTTGAAGTGTGTTCATCCCAGCAAGATCAAGGCATTCTTATTCGAGATACACAAAGGCGTATGCGGAAGCCACCAAGGGGGAAGATCGTTGGCCTACAGAACAATTTCACAAAGATATTGTTGGCCATACATGCAAGCAGATTTAGAGAAGTATGTCAAGAGGTGCGAGAAATGTCAGAAGTTCGCACACTAAATACATCAACCAGCTAGAGAGCTTCTACCATTAACTTGCCCATGGCCCTTTGCAATGGGAGGTCTAGACATAGTGGGACCACTTCCAACAGCACCTGGCAACATAAAGTTCTTTCTCACGGCAACAGATTACTTCACAAAGTGGGTGAAGGCTAAAGCACTCACATCAATAAAAGAGAAAGATGTTAAGAAGTTCGTCTGGAAGAATATCATAACCTGATTCGACATACCAAAGGCTCTAATATCTGACAATGGCACTCAGTTTGATGACAAGATCTTCAGGGGCTTTTGCGAAGAATACAAGATAGAATTCTACAACTCTATACCAAAGATACCCTCAGCTTAATGGCCAAAGTGAAGCATTAAACAAAGTCGTCTTAGATGGTTTGAAGAAAAGGTTGGAGAGAGCAAAAGGCAAGTAGGCTGAGGAGCTTCTTCATGTTTTATAGGCTTACCGTACCACACCTCGGTGGTCAACTGGAGAAACGCCTTTTTCCTTGACTTATGGCATGGAGGCAGTAATTCCACTGGAAGTAGGCCTCCCCACTATTGGAAGTGAAAATTTTGACCCAAACTTAAATGGTGAAGCCATAACCTTGGAACTCGACCTTGTGCAAGAAAGAAGGGAAAAAGCACTAGTTCACATTGCCTCATACCAGCAAGAGTTATCCAGAAAATATAACAAGACAGTGCATCCGAGGCAATTCAAGATTGGAGATTGGGTATTGTGCAAAGTAATGAGAAACACTCTGGTACCTGGAGATGGAAAGTTAGGGCCTAATTGGGAAGGACCATACAAAGTGGTTGGTTTGGCAGGAAAAGAGGCATATCACTTTGAAGATGAAGACAACAAGACTATTCCCAGGCCATGGAACACTGCCAATCTCAAGTTATTTTATTTTTAGTTTTACTTTAAAGTATTTGTAATTTCCTCTTTTTCAAATAAAACAAGTAGTCTTTTCAGCATAATCCTTTCTACTGTAAAAGTTGTTCTCAGTCATCGCCAGCAAGGGGCAACCAAGAAGTTTGGCAAGATTGGCCACAAATAGTTTCTTCCTTTTAGATAAGGATCTAAGTCAAGAAGGCAAGGTGAATAACCAACATTTAGCTCTCTTCAGCTGAGATAAGGATCTAAGCTGAATAGGTTTGGCAGGAATAACCAAACGTTTAGCCCTCTTCAGCCGAGATAAGGATCTAGGCTGAAGAGGTTTGGCAGGAATAACCAAACATTTAGCTCTCTTCAGCCGAGATAAGGATCTAGGCTGAAGAGGTTTGGTAGGAATAACCAAACATTTAGCCCTATTCAGCCGAGATAAGGATCTAGGCTAAAGAGGTTTGGTAGGAATAACCAAACATTTAGCTCTCTTCAGTCGAGATAAGGATCTTGGCTAAAGAGGTTTGGCAGGAATAATCGAACATTTAGCTCTTTTCAGCCGAGATAAGGATCTAGGCTGAAGAGGTTTGGCAGGAATAACCAAGCATTTAGCGCTCTTTAGCCGAGATAAGGATCTAGGCTGAAGAAGGTTGGTAGGAATAACCAACATTTAGCTCTCTTCAGCAGAGATAAGGATCTAAGTTGAAGGGGTTTGGCAGGAATAACCAAGCATTTAGCTCTCTTTAGCCGAGATAAGGATCTAGGCTGAAGAAGGTTGGCAGGAATAACCAACATTTAGCTCTCTTCAGCTGAGATAAGGATCTAAGTTGAAGAAAGTTAGCAGGTATGACCAACACATTGTAAACAGATTATAAAGCTCCTCGACTGAGATAGTTATCTCGGCCATAAAAGTTCAAGACATACAATTTAAGTTGAAAGACAAACACAAGCAAGGTATGAACCGGACAAAAAGACTGCAAAATAGTAGGTTTCATTTTAGAGTTAAAAGTGCATTAAAAGAGGTGGGGATTCAGCCCGGTTACAATTTCAAAAGAAGAAATACATCAAGTAAATAGATCATCCAAGTCTGCATCCAGGTCAACCCGAGCTTCACCACTTGGTAGCCCGGTCCCAAGAGGCAGGTCGGTCACGGGCGCATCATCAACCATACTTGGCACCGGTGGCTCCACCCGAGCTGGCAAAGTAGTTTGGAGACCGTGATCAGTGGTAACAGTTGGGGCGTTGTTTGGTTCTGGGGATTCTTCCTCCCTCCCCCCCCTCTTGAAGCAACTTTTCTTGGATGGCATTGGCATAGTCTACCATATAACTTGGAATGAAGTGGGGAGGAGGGTTCTGGAAGACCTCGGTTTCTTGACCATAACCGAGCTTTGTGGCATCCGTCTTCCATCCGCATTTGAAAAATATATCCTTTGCAGCTTCACACTACAGGATGTAGGTGGCCTCCACTTCCTTGTAGCCCCTATCTTCAGCATCCTCCATTTTCTTGTTGAGCTCGGTGATCTCGGCATCTTTTTTATTTTCAAGCTTGGCCAGTTCGCGCAAGTAGCGATCTTTTCTCTCAGCCAAAGCCTTTTGCTTTTCCACTTCCCCCGAGTTGACTAGCCTGGTAAGTCAGGCGATTTCAGATTCAAGCTCAGTCGTCTTTTGCCTGGCTTCGTTTAGCTCGCCCGTCTTAGCATTAGTGTTTGCCACGGCCAGCTGCGCTGTCTTGCGCAGCTCTAGCACGCGCTTATGAGCTATGTGGTTCTTCTACATGGCCTACAAAAGGAAAGAGTGAGATTGTGACTAAAAAACCGAACAAACAGATGCCTAACTTGGAAAACAAACAAAGGGGGCACTTATCAGCACCATTGACTTAGTTGCCGAACGGATGGCTTTGAGCTCGGTCAAGTGGTCGTGGCACTCCATGTCGGCTGGCAGACATACGCTTTTGGCTAGGTTGAAGGCAAGCGTGTGGTCCTTATCTACAACCACTGAGTCTGTATTTGTTATGGTTCGGTTCTTGTAAGTCATTCTTGGTGCCCACTCTGAAGGGCTAGCCTGGTCAGAATGCACGGGTTCTAGGCTCGGTAGCATGGTCTGAGGGAGCACGGTGTCATCTTCATCCACAAGGTGTTGTGGCTCGATCGAGGAAGTGTGAGCATGCTTCCTCGACTGGGATGACGAGGCTCGGGCTGTTGGGAGAGCCACCACAGCCTCGCGTGTTTGACCAGCTTGTAGTGTCTCAGTTTAAACCCTGCCAGCTTGTGTTGATGTTGTTTCGGTGATCAAGGCTCGAACAGCTCGGCGCTTGGCCATCTCTTGTTCTTTAATTAAGAGAATGAGGTTGATTTGGGGAAGAGTTGGATCTGGTTCTGATGATGGTTCGAGAAGGAAGTCGGTTACCCTGGTCTTCCTCCTTCTGCTATATGTATATGTTGGCTCAAAGTTTAGTAACTCGGCCCAACCCCAGTGACGGTACCATAGTGCGGCACGAAGGGCGTCTTGATTGGCGTATCGGTACTGTGATTTTAGTTGGTCTAGATCTACACAAAAGAACGACAAAGACAACGGTTAGCATGGTGTAAAATTATAGCCAAGATTAGTAGAATAAAAAGAGAACCGAGGTATCCTTACTAGCAGTCCCCTTATTCCAATTAATATTGTAGCCCGGTATCTGGGCTTCCTGGTCTTCAAAATTGCCATAAACCCAGAAGAAGTCATCGTCATTCACGTCTTTGTCTGGTGTGTTTTTGATTATTTTCTCTCGGCCTCTTCTTATTCTTAAATAATACACCCAACCGTCGTCATTTTGACCGAGCGAGTATTGATGGAATAGCTCGGCCAATCCAAGGTTGAGGCCAAGCCGGCGGTTTAGCTCGGCAATGCCATTTATTATTCTGTAAGAATTGGTGCTTAGTTGGGTCGGGCAAAGTCTAGTCTGCCTAAGGAATTCGCATATCAGTGGTTGAACTAGGAATCAGAGACCGGTCTCAACGATGGATATTACAGGGAAGGGAACAAAGCCCGGTTTGCCTCAGGACGTGGTATCTAGTTCGGCTAATGAGAGATGGACATCGTCAGGAATGTTGTAGTCCTTGTGAAATTCGGCAATGGCCCCTGGTGAGTTTACTAAGAACCGGTATTTACCCATATAATTTAGATTGTTTATAATTTATCACAGCAGTCTAGCTCGGTGTTGAGATGACGTTGAGTATCTCGGTTGAGCGTGCAAAGGTGTGCCTGGCCAACCTAGTCAAAGTCTGCAAAGTGGAGAAAAAAAGTGTTAAGCCCAGATCACTAGGCTGGGCTAAGTAAGAAGGCAAAATAAATATAACCCTAGTTCTGCTAAATGGGATGCAACCCGTTCCTAGTTCGGTTAGGGCAAAAGTCTTTAGCTTGGCTAATGAGGAAACTTCTTAGACCGGTCGTAACATAAGGTGTAACGCAAAGTTTTAGTTCGATTATTGGGTGAGGTTTTCTAGTTCGGTTGTGTACGCACCTGGTACAAACAGGTTCCTAGTTCGGTCATGGTGTTATTTTGGATAAAAAAGATTGCATAACAAATTGATTATGATGTCTAGCTAAAGTGTGACTAAAAGTCTGGGTATGAGGTTTTTGAGATTTATGTTAAAACTACAGGAGTTTGTTTTGAAAAAACACATGTATATATATATTTCTATGCTGTATGTGCGCATGGAGTATAAACAAAGAAGAAAAAAGGATTTGAGCCACTTATAGTCGCCAAGTGAGAGATCGAAGATCAACACAGTAAGGATGCTTGCTAGAGCACAAGTTTTGCAGATGCTATGGTCGTGAAAATGGAAGCTCAGATGCACGAAGTGTGAGAGAGAGGATGAACAGTGAAGTGTTTTTCAGAATAGGGGTACTTTTGTATAAAGCACATAAATGGGTGGGACTGTTCAAACTTTCAAAGTACGAAGGCGGCTGTGACAGCTGTGCTTGCCCAATAGGAGCCAGCCACGTGTCCAAGGGAATAGGTAACGACTCAGACGTGTAGAGCAGTTGACAAGACGTTTTTGACTGGGCAAATTGGTAGCCTGGTAATAAATAAGCTCGGTTGGAAGTTTGGACCATTAGCTCGGTTGGGAACAAGTAATCCCAAATCATGCATTGCAGATGGGATTAAGGGGTAATTGAGAGGAAGATTTTATGAAAACTAGACATTGTGATGGACCGATTTGTAGGCCATAGTGAGGGGGCTTCGCGTTGGATCTTATTTCTAGTAGCTTGGTCAAGAAAATGGAACTATTAGCCCGGTCCATGTACACCAAACCGAGATATAGTGAATAGTAACCGAGCTAGGTATCGCTTGTGAAAGTGCCAAGCTGAGTCTGCCCAACGGCTAGTGGTAGCTCGGTTCTTTTACCGTGCTACTATGGTAAGATCATTTCCCTTGGGTAAGCAGTGGGAAGGGTGAAGAAAGAAGAGCATTACCTCTCTGATTGCTAGGAAGACTCTGCTGAGGAGAGTAGAGTCCTACTAGGATTGTGCGAACCATCTCACTTGTTTGGTAGTAAGTAGAATGTGTAATTCCTAGGAGGATTCTTATAAGGAGAGTTGGAATCCTACTAGGATTGTGCCAAACAGAATCTATAAAAGCTCATGACCAGACCTATGTACAGGTATCACAATCTTTACTCTCTAAAACACAGAGCTTTTTGTCTATTGTCTATATGCTGACTTAGGCATTGGAAAGGTATCCAGCACACACCCGCTGACTAGCTCGCGTTTGTGTTTACAGGAAGCAAAGCGACAGTGTTTGGAGGAGTGCAAACTTGATTAATAGGATTATACGAGAAGAATATTTTGTCCTCGTACAAATGCATTTGTAAAGTTGTTAAAAAATTTATTTTTTGTAAGTGAAAAGTTGGCATGACATTTAATTTTTTTTAACTAATAATAATCAACTTAATAGTCTTTTATTTTTTTTTAATAAAAAATTAACTTTTTTATGAGGTCTCCAAATGACAAGTCTCATTTCTTATACCTATTTTATCACTCTAGATGCAAGATATGCATCTATTAATTTATTAATGTGAATTCTATTATTTCTATGTAGAACAAAATATATAATAAAAAATAATATAACAAAGTCTTTGGGTATTATTTAATGGAATTGAACATGAGTTCGAATCTATATGGTAATCTCGGGACAAGGCTCTTATTTATTAATTTTAGATCATTGACTCTTGTTATTTTATTTGTGATGATGTCGAGATGATAAAATAAAATAAATGATTGGAATTTTTCATTTAGGTAAAAAAAGAAAAGAAAAAAAATGATTCTTATCTTGTTGTTTGGATGGACAATGACTAAATGAGAATACATGTGTCTTTTTATTTGTTTTGTATTTAGAGGGATAGTTTAGGTATTATAAATTTTTTTTTATAAGGAGTAATTTGGTTTCTCATAAAATCTCACCACTAAAGGTGCTCACGGATCGAGTTGGACCGAATAGTTTCTCATCCACCATCCGTTCGAACTTAAGCAGATTGAGAAAAATTAATCTGCATCCATTTGCTTAGTTAGCGGATGCGAATTGAGCGGGTCATGAGGGTGGATGCAGATTGATTTAACGATTTGGACTTTATTATTTTGAACTTTTTTTTCGAACAAGTTTCTAGTAATTCGGCACTATTTTGCGCTAAAAATTTTTTATTGTTCATTTTTATTATTATTATAATAGACGGCCAATTTCATATTTTATAAATAACAAATATAATTAATAAATAAAATGTCCTTTTTTTTTTTTTTTACACACAAAGTATAAAAGCATAATTTCATTATTTTAGGAAAGCGGTGAATTGGGTTGAATCAACTAGCCTCTTATCCGCCATCTGTTCAAACTTAAGCAGATTGAGAAAAATGCATCTGCATTCGTCCATTTGGATCATTGAAATAGTCCATTCTGTGACGGATTGGTTTAGGCCATTTAGTTTTGACAAATTTGGTAGATACTTGCCCACCCCTGCTTACCACTTTTAGTGAGAAGTAAAACTTAAGTTTTGTGTGATTTGTCTTTCTTGTCATTTTTTTTTTTTTTGGTTTTCTCACCATTACTCATCTTATTAATAATCTAAACAAGTAATGAGAAACCTTATTTTGTCAATTTCTTTCATTTTCTCGCAAAAGCTCTTAAATTTTGGAGTTATAAGTCAAATCCATCTTAGGCTATAAGTTAAATCCATCTTAAAACAAAGCCTATAAATCTTGTGTTATGGAAAAATTACTCGATCTAATTGTGTCTGCTTCAATTTGATTTTAATAAAAAGAGTTTGGGAGAACATTGATTGGTTAGGATAAAATATAGGGTAATGCACCAATAAATTCCAAAATAAGGACTTTTGAACCATTTAGTCATGTGTTTTCTCTTGTAGACTGATAAGTCCCGTTTTATATGAAATGACCTATTTGACTGTGATGTTAACGCGTGTTGTGTGTAATATGTGTGTAATCTAGGGATTGAACAATGTTGCAATTACATTAGCACCCAAAAAGCTTACTATAGCTTGTTTTAGTTTTCCCTCCTTTACGATCTTCACAGAAGAGATGATTATGGAAAAAATTAGATTCCCAAGGTTAAACTAGTGAAATGGGTTTTGTGTGATGTTGCTGGCTTTGGTAATGTTAGCTTGTCATTATGAGTTTCTAATTTGGTATTTGGATCATTGAAACCCTAGAAACACGAATCGCCTTTTGGTGTAATCGAATTGCTTGATGTTGGCGACGGGTTTTCGGTTAGTGTAGTTCCTCAGTGTGTCAAAGACGGCGTTGGATTTGTTCCAAAATGGTGTCAGGTATGGGTTTTGTTTGATTCACAAGGCAATATTTTTTTAGAATGTGTTTGTTTGTGGGTTTTTTGTTTTTGGTTTGTTTTGTGTGTGTGTGTGTTTTTTTGGGATGAATGCTTTCTGCGCCGATCTTGATAGTATGGGTAAACATGTATGTTTGCATATATTTTGGATTGGAAATGTATAATTGCAGTGTGATGTTGTTTTGGGGTAGTCTGCGATGTTGGGTGGGCGTTTGTACATCTGTTACATTTTGTGGACATGGTTTTAGTTTGTGTATATATTAGTGTATACGAAACGTTGAATGTTGGTGTAATGGCATCGGTGTTGTGTAGAAGATGTTGGCATGTGACCTAAACAAGTTGTAGTGGTTGTGTGCTGGGGTTTGAATAAATTTTGTGTTTTATTAAAAGTGTGTCATTTGTTCTTTTTCTTTTCTTTTTTTTTTTTTTTTTGATGTTTATGTTGGTGTTCGAGTGCAATGTCAGAAAGCTTTGAGGGTAAGTAATTGGTGGGGTATTGATAATGAGAAGTATATTGTGGTTGGAAATTAGTTGTTGATTAGTGTGCCCTGTGGTCGATGTTAATGTAAGTTGAAGATTGTGACGGCATATGTCAATTACAGTGGCCTGGTCGGGCTTTTATAAGTGTTGGTTCTTGTAATTTGGTTTATGTAATTTCAGTGATGTAATATGCAAGTGTTGGTTCGTGCAATTTGGTAAGTGTGAATGGAATTGTCATAATGTAATCGTGGAGATTAGTTTAGTACATATTTTGCGGTTTACATTGGCGGTGTTTGCGTATAGTGTTAGTAGCATAATGTATGTTTTAGTCCCATGGGATAGGGTGCTCTGTTAATGGCAGTATGGTGTCGTACATCATCTACGTGTTATGATGTCTGAGAGGGTAATTTATTTGAAAATTGGGCGAAGGGTAAAGGGCCATTTTGGGGCATAATCACGAAGGCCAAGTAAAATAGCCATAAAATTACTCCAGTCTGAAGAAGCCTTGGAGTTAGACCGGTCACACAGCCGTGGTGATTAGTCCGGTCCCCGGAGGCCTTGTTTTTAGTCCAGTCTGGAGGAGAACTATGGATGCGGTGCTCAGAATTAGTCCGGTCACGCATAGTACGGCCAGTTCGGTCATATGTAGCTAATTGTTAGTATGGACTAAACCGCATTATGGTTAGCACGGTTTATACAGGAAGGACCGAAGTAAGTATGATCAAAGGAAGAACCAGACTAAGTATAGTTCGGTCTAGTCTGCGGCTCAGTATAGCTGTGCTTACTTCGGTCATATGGAAGTCCAAACATGGTAAAACCATCTTACTTGGTTCAAGCAGTGAGGGGGGTGTTGAAGGATAAGCATTATCTTTCAGGAGTTTGAATCCTAGGAGGACTCTACATGGAGGAGTAAAAGTCCTACTAGGATTGTGCCACACGGAATATATAAAAGCTCACAAACATCACCTATGGAGAGGTAATACAACTTTGATTTCCGAATACACAGAGCTTTTGTCTATTTTTCTAGTTTGCTGACTTAGGCATCGGAGAGGTTTCCGGCACACACCCGCCGGCTAGCTCACGTTTGTGTTTTCAGGGAATAAAGCGACGACGTACGGAGGAGCGCATACTTGATCAACAGGATTATACGAGAAGGTTTATTTCTTTCCCGTACAATTGGCGCCGTCTGTGGGAATTCAGACAAGAACAAAACCTCTTGATCAAGCTTTTCTTCTTTAAAATCAATGGCGCACAACGATGATTTGCCACAATCCGCCATTGACGGACAAACACCAGAGGGAGGTGCAAGGCGCGAGGGTCTACCTCTTGTCCCTCCCATGGGGGATTTAGAACCACAAAGGCAGAATCCCAGGAGGGATACAAGAGGAAGAAGGCGAACTAACAGCCCTCGTTACTCCCGTTCATAGAGTCTAGACAGACAAAGGCGGAGGATTGATCCCCAGGCTCTGGAGGATCGCGTCAAGGAGCAGGATGAGTTGATACGTCGAATGGCGGCGGACATGGAAACTCTAAAGCGCCAGGTGAAGGGAAAGCAAGTGGCGACAGGAGAGGGGCGCACGAACAAGACGCCCCCTCGCCACTCGGAAAGTCGTAGTAGGAATACTACACCCTCTCAAGCAGAGAACAAGAGCCTCAAGACAGGTGATACGCAATCCAGGTCTTCCAGAACTCGTCACTCCAGGTATGAGAGGACGAGATCTGAGAGGTCGTACACTGAAGGAAGCACATATTGGCCCTCACATACGCACCAGACAAGGTCTAGGCAGACAGAGTTGCCCAGATCGTCCGACCTACGATCCGTGCTAGAAGAGAAGGCATGATGGAAGGAGGACGCCAGGGCACATGATCCACATAGAGTTTCTGCCTTACAGCGGTTGGCTCCTCGGACGCACGAAAGCGTCGAGGTTGGAATGCTAGTACCGTGCCCTGCCTACGAACCAACAGACAAGGCATTGGCGAGACTACAGACCTCACCGTTCGTTCCGGCGATAGAGAATGCGCCCCTACCATCAGGCTTCCTACAGCCCAAATTCACCACATACGAAGGGAAGACGGACCCCTATTCACACCTAAGCCACTTTTGCCTGGTCATGGCTGTATACCGACGGAACGAGGCCTTGATATGCATCCTCTTCTCGTCTAGCCTTGGCAATCTAGGCTTGACTTGGTTTGAGAAACTTCTAGAGGGCAGCATAGCCTCTTGGGCACAATTAGCAGAGGCGTTCGTAACAAGGTTCCGAACAAACACTAAAACCCCGGTGGAGATCGACCAGCTACTCTTCATCGCCATGGGTGACAAGGAGACCCTAAGATCCTATAACAGTCGCTACTGGGAGACCTTCAACCAGATTGGGGACTGTCCCACCAATCTCGCCATTGCACAGTACAAAAGAGGCCTTCCAATCAGGAACAGACTAAGGGACTTTATCACCATGACACCGCCCCTTACCATGGAAGCCATGATGGAAAGAGTGCATCAGCACATCAGGGTGGAAGAGGATGACGCACGTGCCAAAACAAAATCTGGCGCGACCGCAGCACTAGAAAAGAAGGCCTTGGCAAAGGTCAACGCGGTAGACCGTTAGAACAGAAACGGACGTGGCAGAAGAGACAACAGAGAAGACCAAGACAAAAGATGGTTGAGAGTCCGCACTGCCATAACCACGGTCTTCAAGAAACCGATCTACCGAATACTTAGCGAGATTCGAGACGAGCCTTTCGTCAAGTGGCCAGCCAAGCTAGGCGAGGCTCAGAAGGACTACGACGACAGGTCACGGTGCACCTTCCATAAAGAAAAGGGGCACCGCACTGAGAGTTGCATGCCATTGAGACAGCACCTGGAGGAATTGGTGGCGGCAGGCCACCTGGATAAATACATTGAAGGAGGGGCACAGCCAGCCCCCCTAGGACCATAATAACCCCAACGGAATGCCGATCGACGCCCCACCTCAAGGCGTAATCAACGTGATACATGGAGTCTTCGAACCTGAGCGTGTATGTGAGCTCAGAGGATCAATTAAAAAGGCTGAGCACTTGAGAGAAGTGCTAAGTGCCCAATCTGCCATCAAGAAGGGGAAAACAGAGGCCACGAATGTCATGTCTTTTTCGGATAAAGACTTGGCAAGGATATATTGCCCTTACAATGATGCCCTGGTCGTCACTCTCCGAGTCAAGGATTTTGACGTCAAGCGGATTCTGATTGACCAGGGTAGTTCATGTGAAATCATGTACTACGAAACCTTTAAACAATTGAAGTTACAAGATAAAGACTTGGCACCTGCCGTATCTCCCCTGATCGGATTCAACTCCATGCCAAAATGGCCCGTCGGCAAAATAATCCTCCCAGTCAGAGCAGGGAGTGTGACAAAACAAGTGGAATTCTGGGTGTTGAAGGTCCCCTCCACTTACAACATTATCTTGGGCAGAACATGGCTGTATGCCATGCAATCGGTGGCATCATCCTACCACCAAGTAATGCGGTTCTCCAATGACACCGAAGTAATAGAAAAGGTCTATGGAGATCAGATCATGTCGAAGCAGTGCTTTGTTACGGTGAATGGCAGCCGCGCTGCCAAAGGATACGTTCATTCGGTAGAAGACCCCGAGAGTAATGAACTATTCGCAGATGTTGGCAAAGCGGCTAGTCAGAAAGCGGTGGAAGACTTGGTAGAGGTAAGAATAGATGAAAAGAACCCGGATAAGTTCTTTTTGCTCGGTTTGTCGTTGTCCAGCACTGAGAGGTTAGAGGTATTGGAATTTTTGACCTCCAACATCGAAGTGTTCGCCTGGACACCATACGACATGCCAGGCATTGATCCCAACTTCATCTGCCACCAACTCAATGTCCACCAATCCGCCAGACCAATCATCCAACGCACACGCAGATCGGCACTCCACCATGCAGAGATAGTGGCGGAAGAAGTTGGAAACCTGCTGGAGGCAGGAGCAATTAGAGAAGTGCACTACCCAAGATGGATCTCCAACACAGTCGTAGTGCCAAAGAAGAATGGTAAGTGGCGTGTCTGCGTCGACTACAAAACAGTCAACAAGGCGTGTCTAAAAGACAGCTTTCCTCTACCGCGGATAGATCAACTGGTAGACCTGACGGCAAGACACAACCGACTTAGCTTTCTGGATGCATACAGAGGCTACCACCAAATCGCAATGCATAAACCGGACTAGGAGGTCACATCCTTTACAACTCCAAGATGATTGTACTGTTACAAGGTCATGCCCTTCGGCCTAAAGAACGCAGGGGCAACTTTCCAAAGGATGGTCACGAAGATGTTCGAGCCATTGTTGGGCAAAACAATGGAGGCATACATCGACGATATGGTGGTCAAGAGCAAGGATGAGCATGACCATCTCAAGGACCTAGGTGAGATGTTTGAAATCCTGAAAAAACACAAGTTACGCCTGAATGCGTCGAAGTGTGCGTTCAGAGTAGGATCTGGCAAGTTCCTGGGCTTCCTAGTAACCAACCGGGGTATAGAGGCAGATCCCTCCCAGATCAAGGCTATTCAGGATCTGGAGAGACCAAACTCAGTAAAACAAGTGCAGCATCTCACCGGCATGGCGGCTGCGCTCAATCGGTTCATAAGCCGATCATCAGATAGACTACGACCGTTCTTCCATGCTCTAAAAGGTAAATTTGAGTGGGACGACAAATGTGACCAAGCTTTGGAAAGCTTGAAGGACTACATGTCTTCTCCACCACTACTCGTAACTCCAATTCCTGGAGAAGAACTCTTCTTGTACCTGGTAGTCTCACAGCATGCAATCAGCGCAGTGTTGGTCCGTGCAGAAGGAATCCAACATTTGCCCATCTATTATGTCAGCAAGACATTGCTAGGCGCCGAAACAAGGTACTTGCCACTGGAGAAACTGGCATTGGCCTTAATGATGGCCTCAAGAAAGTTGTCGCACTACTTTCACGCCCACACTATAGTTGTCCTCACAGCCTTCCCATTAAAAGCTGTGTTTGAGAGGGCCAACTTCTCTGGGCGAATCTTAAAGTGGGCAATTGAGTTGGGGAAATATGACATCAAGTTCCAACCCAGAACCGCAATAAAGGCACAAACATTGGCAGACTTCGTCGCAGAATTCACCCCAGGAAGTCATCATATCTGCCCAGTCGACCTAACTGAAGCAACCGAACTAGGGATGGAAGTTGACGTCGGAATAACGCAACCCCTAGTACTGGCAACTCAGTCAGGCCCCAAGGTAGACCAGAGTAAAACAAGGAAGGAAAAAGCAAACCATGCTACACCAAGTCAAGACTCACCAACAAGCAAGACTTGGTACAACCAGATGGCGAGGGGCAGACAACAACCATGGACCTTGAAGAAGACACTAGCAACAAGGAAGATCCCAAGGCATCATCTGATCCCTCTACTTGCTGGAAGTTGTTCGTAGGAGAGATGTGGAAGCTCTTCGTGGATGGAGCATCCAACCGGCATGGAGCAGGGCTTGGCATAGTCCTCATCTCTCCAGACGGCCTAGTAGTGGAGCAAGCGATCAACCTTGGCTTTCCAGCATCAAACAACGAAGCGGAGTATGAAGCGTTTCTTGCAGGTCTCAAGTCAGCATTCCACATGAAGGCCATCGAGCTAATGGTCTACAGCGACTCACAGCTAGTGGTAAACCAAATATCTGGCGACTATGAAGCGAAGGATGACAGGATGGCCAAGTACCAAGAGTTGGTCAGAACAGAGGTCAAAAAATTTGATGTAGTCAGGATAGAATAAATCGGCAGGGAGGAAAACAGCAGAGCATTTAACTAGCAAGCTTCGCCTCAATGGCGCATACACGCCCATCCCTCATCCATTGCCGATCGACTACCTACCTAGACCAAGCATTGAAGACCCCAAGGTAAGAGGTATGTTGTGCAGAGTTAGGCCCTTCTTGGATGGATCCCATCATACTGTTCCTGAAAGACGGCACCTTACCGGAAGAGAAGAAAGAAGCCAACAGAATAAGAGCAAAATCGCAGCGATTTTGGCTCTCCCCATCTTTGGCATTGTACAAAAAGTCGTTCTCAGGACTCTACCTAAAATGTGTTCATCCCAGCAAAGTAGAAGCATTCTTGTTTGAAATACACGAGGGTGTATGCGGTTGCCATCAAAGAGGACGATCATTGGCATACCGAGCAATTTCACAAGGGTATTGGTGGCCATACATGCAGGCAGACTCAGAGAAGTATGTCAAAAAGTGTGACAAATGCCAGAAGTTCGCACATCAAATACACCAACCTGCCGGAGAACTTCTACCTCTAACTAGTCCATGGCCCTTCGCAATGTGGGGATTGGACATAGTAGGACCACTTCAACAAAGACCCGACAACAGAAGTTCTTCCTTGCAAAGAACCGATCAGAATATGGCGCGGGGGACTTCACTCTGATTCGGACTCAATTTGTGTCGGTTCTAAATCAACCAAAGAGTCCAACTCGCAAATCGCTTTTGAAGAAAAGCAGATTTTTTGAAAAGTAGTGCCAAACATGGATCGCTTTAGATTACTGAGTCGCCACCTAAATATTTTAAAATGGGAAATTTAGGAAACCGACTGTGTCGAAGGCCACGGTCCGCTATCACCAAATGTCTCGGCCGGAGCTTGGGTACGATCGAAGGTCAGTTATGAGCACCCTTTCGCCTTGCTCAAGACCGCCTCTACTAACCGTGATATCCGCTTTTTGAAAACTTTATGCTCTTATTCCGATTATTAGCCTAGAATTTACTATGTGATGCGCACAACACAAAAGTATAGACTAGATTGCCTAATTTGGAAATAAGCATTGCATATCCGCTTTTGTCTCAAAAACGTTAGTTTTTGCTACCGCAAGTAGGCTAAAATTGATTTCAACGAGTTGTTCCAACTCGTGCAATCCAACCTCCACCCACGTGCATTCAAACAGTTCATCATGTAAGCACTTAGTCGCATGGCAAGCATACCGTCATGGTAAACATTCACACGCATGCGATATGCTAAAGCCATAAAACTTACATCGTACTCGTGCCAAAAACAAGAAACTAGTTAGCAAATATGCATGACCTAGTTCATGTTAAGTGGCTAATGCGACACATACTGAGTGTAATCTAAACAGTTCGGCTAACCCGAACATGGCACATGAGATGCAACAACTATCATGTATTCAATTTGGAATTGAAAGTACGATGCGTTTGCATGATGTGCCGAGCCCAATGTATGTAAACAAATGCATGAATGCACGCATGCAAAGCATAAGGTATGCTAAAATAAGTATGCCCTAATCTAATACCGTAAGCGGGTAAATAAAAGGAAGAAAGAAATGGGGTTTGGAAGACATACACCCACTCACACACTTATTACAAATTTGCCCTCGCCGAGGGACCAAAATAATAATACAGACCGAATAAATAATTAGCTACCCTAGCTAATTAAATATTACAAATCAACTAAATTAATTAAATAAATTAACTAATCTAATTAAACAGTAAATCGCCTCGGGATGAGGGCCAAAAGTAGCCGGATCGTTTTGAATCAAGACCGCCAGGTAAGTGTGCTCGCTTCTCTGCTTCTCTTGAAAATTCCCAAAATCCTCAAGCACCTCTCGAGCACCGGGGAGTACCACCGGGGCAGAGCACCACCGGCAAGGAGGAGGCCACCGCATTGAATTCACTCATCGGCCGATTGATCACGGCCGGCCCTAAATAGTGCCAGCCGGCACAAAATTCCTGCAGAACCTGCAACTCACAGCAGCAGAGGGAAACAACATGCAAGGCAATGCAATTCAAGCCATTTATGCACCAAACACACTCCCTATCATGTTATTGACTCAAGGGGGCATGTGCCTCCGTTCCCCGACCACCAATCGCAGATTTTCATGCATGATGGCCCTAAGAACCAAGAATGCAACTTCACTTTCAAATGCATGCAAAACACATAGGCACAAAAGGGTGCCAAACCTCTATCAAACTCACTTCAAGAGGCTTGGCATGCATGTCAATGTGGTGCAATCCTAAGCATGTTATCTAGGATGCAAGATGGACAATGTGATACACTTATGCAAACATGCAAACAAGCACACAAGTCAAGCATGAAAACCAATGAAATGATAGACTTAGACATGAATTAGGCAACTCAAAAGGCCTAAAATCAGTAGCCAAAATGCCTACAATTGGGGACTAAACACACACACACATGCGCATGTTAAGGTACCAAACCCAAGGCATAAACAAGCAATATTCAAGCACACTTAAAGAGGCCAAACATGGACAACTAACATGCATTAAAGGCTCTGGAATTCATGCAAAAACATGATGCTAAATCATGCAATGAAGCATGCCAAACAAAGCATGCAAATGGTCTTAGGCTTAAGGCAAGCCAATGGGGGCTTTGAACCACACCTAACACAAACACACACGGCATGCATTGAACAACCTAAAACAGATTTTTAGCATGTCAAAATAGGCCCAAAGGACCGCTTAGATGGCATCTAAGAAGCTTGAAATCAAAGGCATGCAACAAGGCCTAAACATGGAGCATGCAACACAAGCTTAGGAAGCAACAAAGAGGCATGCAATGTAAACATACAAGCACACCAAATGGACTGAAATAGCATGCAAAATGGTTCCAAACCACCAAAAATGATGCAAACAAAGGCATGCTACACATACATGCTCTTAAGGCCAACAAGCCAAATACAAGGGAGCCATACTAAACATGCTAAGATTGACCAAAACACTTATGGACAGAGCTAAAACATGGTAATATGAGCACATGAACTTCACAAGAGCAAGGCTAAATCATGCTAGAAACCAAGGCTAACAAGCTAGTCATGTTAAGGCATCAAAAGGCATTACAAAGCAACTATGCAAAACATGCAAGGAGTGCTAAAACATACTTAGAAACATGATATATCATGACAGTATAAGCATGAAAAACAACCAAGACATGCTCAACACACACTCAAGCATGGTGCTCCTCAAGAGGCAAAACATGCCCTTTTCAAGGACATCAAGGAGAGGGGTGGCCTCCCTTCTAGGACTTTATGGCACCATCTCCACCACTGAAATCCCTCAAGATTTCAGTGGTGGAGAGGCCCAAACACACAAGTCCCGGATCTCTCCAAAATAGCACAAAAAGGGACCCTTTTCAAGGTCTAAAGGGGATCAAACCTCCCCAAACCACAAAACACTCTTAATATACAACAAAGAGGGTTAAAAAACAGAACTTTTTTGTGCCAAACACTAAGCCCAAAAACTGTTTTAAACTATGTAAAAACAAGGTACAAAAATGGGGAAAAAGAGAACTAGTGGCTCACCCTTGTAGACCTCTTCACAAAGCTTGGTGTTGTGGCTTCTTTGAGCTCAAAACCAGCCAAGAATCACCAAAAACCAACCTCTAGAACCTCTGTCCCAAGAGAAAGGTGAAGCACTAGGTGCTAGTGTGCAAAAGTAAAGCAGAAAACACCTAGTTTAACAAGAGAATGATAGATATAGGATAGATATATATTCTCTAACCTAAACCAGAGCTTCCTCTCTGTCTAAAATGGCTGAGAACCTCTCAAGAAGTCCAACCCTAAGCCAAGAAGAAGAGCCTTCCTCTTATAGAACTTGTAAGACTTACAAGCTAAGCAAACAAGGGCTCATCCCTCCATACACGTGTATGGAGGGAATAATAACACACAAATGCGAAAATATCTCGAGAAAGCAAGTGCACGTTGTCCTACGCAAAAAATGTCATTTTGACAAAATTTAGTGCCGACCGGCACAATATAGTGCCGGTGGAAACTACAGCCAGCCGATGGCCTCTAGCCACAGCCGGTGGTGTGTGGGAATGCCTCACAAAGCATTCCCTGCCCCTCTAAGGCAAAACACAGGTGTCTGGTGCAGAACCGGACACAAAACGGCCAAGTTCGGAGGTCCTAAGGCAAGGCGCGCGAGCCGAGAACTCCGGGAACTCCAAACGAACACACACATGGATGATCACCGAGTGTTCAAACGGTGACGTCCGAGTCTTGAGGACGGTCAAAAATGGGGTGTCTCTGATTGCCCTCTTTGACAGAACTCGAAAGTCATAACAATGACGGAGTGAATGTTAAAGCCAGAGCGACCCATTTTGACAAGGCCAAGACTTGGACAAACATACAAGGCGCAAATGGTTGAACTCGCAAGCTGCCTACGTATCCCTTTGGGAATCAAACCAACAGCGTAGTTCGGCGTGAGCATACGAGTAAGGTATGCGCCAAGCGAGGGCAAAATGCAAGACAATGCAATAAGCCGAGCATAACTTATGATCATGCAAAGGAAGCCGTAATGAAGCACACATGCGACAGTTATAAGCTAGCATACACCAGACTACACTACAATGCAGAAAGGATGTAAGAGAATTATGCAATTCTCAAACGTCTCACGCGGAGGATACAATACCTGTGCGACTCGTCCGGTTGCACCGGCCTCAAATGAGCCGTACATACAATATCGTGCCTGCAAAGAAAGTAAACTTAACAGGTACAATATTGTTAGCCATATGCATGGCAATGCGAAATGCAAAATGATATGCAATATATACAAAATGATGTATGAATAATGCAAATGATAATGCAATGCAATCGAAACTATGCAAACTACATGCAAAGCAATTGAATCATGATTCAAACCGGAGCGGTTCTAAACCACACAAATGTCAAGTAGATTAATGGAAGTAACAAGTCCGTCTACCATAGAAAAGGTGTCGAAGCCCTCAAGGCGCGAGCGCACACAGAACTATGAGTAATGTAGACAGACACAAGAACAAGTATTGGGTGGAATGACATAAGTGGGGAAACGACCCGCTGGGGAGAGAATAATGATCCTAAAGCTGGATGCAACAATTATACTACAATGTAATGGAAAAGGATACAATGGATATGGCACGCGGGCCAAACTGTATTTTGCCTAGGAATGGCATGTACGCATACAAACCGTATCTAACACAGAAGCGGTGCCGCTACCCTCAAGGCTCGGACACAAAAGCTCGACAACTGTGTTTCGACACGAAAAATATGGGCACATACCAGACCAAGCTCAACAAGGAAAGGTGCAAGCCATAGATGGAGGTGATGCAATGGATGCATGCAAGCTACAATGCAATGGATATGGATACAATGGATACGGCACGCGGGCCAAACCGAATCTTGCTTAGGAAAGGCATGCACACATACAAACCATGTCTAACACAGAAGCGGTGCCGCAACCTCAAACCAAGTTCATCAAGGAGTAGGCGCGATACACATGCAGAACTGTGCTTCAACGTGAAAAGTAAGGGCACATACCAGACCAAGCTCAACAAGGAAAGGCGCAAGCCATAAATGGAGGATGATGCAGTAGATGCATGCATGCTACAATGCACTATGCACTAGATGTTTTGCAGAAAATGTATGACATATACACTATATTACAATGAAATGCATGACACATGCATGTTTTTTTTTTTTGTTTTGAAATGCATGACATATGCAGTATTTATATGATGCATAACGATGCGCGATGATGCAATGGCTACGATTGCAGCTTTCCCTATCTTACCGACAAGGCGATATACTAGGTCGGTTCAGTATCCAGAATTGAGGCGTAAACACGCCGCCTCAACCTATGGGGCTTCCATACAGATTTCAAGCCGAGGGTATACCCCCTGGGTATTTAAACTAGACTTTAGTCTCGGAAATTCCGAACCTTTTTGTTCTAGGCATAAGCCGTTTAAACTCTAGTTTTCACCGTCCCAGTTGGTCTTCTAGGAACTTACCGCAAACCCAGACAGGTGGCTTTACCAGACCACCGAAAGTCGTTCGGGCGCGACAAACACCGAAGGAATTGCACCTTCAGAGGATTTAAGGTCTCCTAGACCGTGCGTGTTTAAGGTCTCGCCAGACCAAGGGCAACGATTACACAACACTCTAAGTGAGTGTGATGCGAATGAGACACGCATGCGGATGCAAATGGGGCAAACGAGACGCGCGTGCAACTAGGTGCGCGTGCCTCAAAGGATGGAAAATGAAGTGCAATGAGGTACACGTGCCTCGAGACACGATGAAATGCAAAATGAAATGCAAAATGAGGCACACGTACCTCGAGATGCAATGAAATGCAAAATGAGGCACACATACCTCATTTGATGGAAAATGGAATGCAAAACGAGGCACACGTACCTCGAGATGCAATGAAATGCAAAATGAGGCACACATACCTCATTTGATGGAAAATGGAATGCAAAACGAGGTACACGTACCTCGAGATGCAATGAAATGCAAAATGAGGCACACGTACCTCGAGACGCGACGAAATGCAAAATGAGGCACACATACCTCATGATGCAATGAAAGTGCAAGTCCCAAGGGACATGCAAGATGGCGCGATACAATGCGCCGGACAATGTGATGGATGCATGCAATGCACACGGGGTAACTTTTGAATCTTATAAAAGACAAAAGGATACAATCTTCGCTTGAATTTGAGCGCCACGCACGGTAGAGACGGTCCGAAGTCAAAACGGAGGCCGGTTGAGCATCGGGGATGCATTTTCTTACACTTTATTGATCTATGGAGACCCAAGACCCCTCATCTTGCTTAAAAACATCCTTGGGAGCACCACCGGCTGGGTGGGGTGGTCACCGGCTGCCTAAACTCATCCATCGGCACAAAAAAGTGCCGACCGGCACAAAATGCCTGATCGGGGGCAGTTTTGCCAATTTGCCACGGGTGTTATAAAATAGGGCACCTAAACCCTATTTTCTTACTTCCACACCGCCGAAAACTCCTCCTCTCTCTCTCTAGAGTGTTTTCCTTTCGATTTTTCGCCGATTTCTCCGCGTTTCATGTCCATTTTCTCGTCAGATTCGCGATATTCTTCGCGTTTCGGACATTTTCGACCGAACAAAACTTCGTTTCGGTGCACTTTTCGCCGTTTCCGCCTTTTCGGGACTTGTTCCCCTCGATATTCTCTACATTTCCGTGCATTTTCCTCTTCCGGCCTTCCCGGCCATTTAAACCCTCGGGGTTGACTTCGATTGACTTTTCGCATTCTGGCCCATTTTTCTTCTTCCGGCTATTTTTCTCATCTCCATTGCTATGGCCGATGATATTCCACACGTCGGGACTCCCCCGGACCACGAGATGGATCCCGGGGTCGAGCTCCTGCCACTGAGCGAGCGCCCCTTCGACCCGGCGACCTACCAGCCGGCCATCCACGTGCTACCGCCCGACGGACTCCGCCACTTCCGTGGCTTTGACAGGGCTTTGGACCCGGAGCTTCTGCTGCGCAAGCCGGCCTCCCACTTGTCTTTTGGCGCCGCCGAGGTAACACTCTCGTCTTTGCTTTATTTTTTGTAATGTAGGATTTCCTGTCAACTGCCGTAGCTAACTGAACCCATTATCTGTTTAATTCTGATGTACTGTACTGTAGTTGATTGTAGACAAACTCATAACTGACATCTATTTAGGACCGACGCACATGCACACACACTGCACTAGTCTGAATCATCCAAACACACGGCACACATTGCACTGCCAATTCGCCGACACCCGGTGCTTATTTGAATCTGAAAACTCGCACGCATGCTAGATTTGCACAAAACTGCACCAACACGCGGACACATCACACGTTGTAGTTCACTGAAACATACCGAGACCTGGCTTCTTATTTGAACTTTGAAAAACACGCACACATGCTATTTACACTGATCCTCATAGGAGCACTGACATATCACAGGCCGTAGCCCACCCACTGGTACGCTGAAACCCGATATCTGCTTGAATCTGAAAAATGTGCACACATGCACCAAGTTTACACTGGAGCATCCAAAACACACTGACGCATCACGCGCTTGTAGTTTACTGTAAGCACACCGGTACCCGGTTTCTGTTTGAATTTTAAAAATCTGCACGCATACCAGATTTGTACCGACTGCATATCTTCATATGGCTTCGCAATTTCTTGACTACAGGGAGACTCCCATACTCTCCGCGGGTATGGGAACGTCACCGCTCGCGATTGGTACGCCGAGCTGCCTGACGCCGTTAGCCGCATTGTAGATCGGGCCGGCTTTGGCACCTTCTGCAGGGGACTCTCCAGGCTCTCTGCTTGCAGACCTCTTCTTGCCGCCCTGGCAGAGAGGTGGTGGGACACCACCGATTCATTTCACTTATCAGCGACTGGGGACATGACGATGACCCCTTACGACTTCTCGATGCTCACCGGCATCGGGGTGGGGGGTGATCCGATCCCCTTCGATACAGACATGGATGAGTGGATTGCCGCTCAGATTCACTTCTTTCGGCGCCGCCACTTGCTCGTCGAGGTTCGTCCGCTACTCTGGTTCGAGGTGCGATTCAGCGCAGCCGCGTCTTTGGTGGACCTTGACTCCGATGACCCAGGAGGCCGCTGAGAGATATGCGCGCGGCTTCCTGATGTTCTTGCTGGGGACCACCCTGTTTGTCGACCGGGCGAACACAGTGCCCCTTTGCCTGCTCAGCGCTTTGGTGGAGGTCGAGAGGATTGTGCAGTATGACTGGGGGGGCGCGGCTTTGGCCACCCTTTACGGTTATATAAGCTCAGTCTCTCGTGGCAGTGGACAGCTGCTAGGAGGCTACTGGCGAGCCTGGGAGGTATGTCCTCTTCTCTACTTTACATTTCTGTTCTATACTTTCTGTATTTTGTACACTGCACACACTGTAGTCTGTATACTGTACACACGGCATACACATACTCCGCTTTACACTGACTGCACACTGTTCACGCTGTACACTCTGCACAACACAATACACAACACACGGCTCCGTTATTTCTGCTTTTCGCATCTCGCTTGATCTGATAGTCATACTGACGTCTGTTTTGCAGCTATGGGTGTACGCCTACTTCCCCAGACTAGAGCCAGTGCCAGAGGCGGAGACCCCTCTGGTCGTCCTTCTCGCCCGTTATAACAGGCGTCGTCCGAGCCGGGACACTTTTAGCTTCTTCCGCCGTTTCTTCGACACCATCACCCCCACCGAGGTATGTTTTACTTACAGTCCGTTAAGCTTCGCTTTCAAGCGTACATTTCTATATCAGCAGATAATCAACTGTATTTCATTTCAGGTCACCTGGCAACCATGGGCTCGACTACCAGCGGTGATACGAGATCGGTATGCCGGCGCCATCGAGACCTTGCGCTACCGGATTCTCCTGGAGGGCCCGGTCTGTCGAACTGGTACTGGTGGCGTTTCATCGCCAGACCTAGGGTTCACGGGCGAATAGTTCGATCCTTCTTCGGCGCATGAGGCGAAATCGACTTCCGGCGGATGGAGGACTACACCCTTGGCGGGCCGTGGGCGAGATCTTGAAGCGAGAGGCGACTACTCAGAGTACGTCCGGACCTTCTTGATCGGCCTTTGAGTGGGGCTCGAGTGATCGGCCGAGACTGCGGCGCCAGCGGCGAGGCGAAGGTGGGAGGCGAGGCGGGATCGTCTGAGGGCGAGAGCTGCTCGTGGTAGGAGAAGCGAGGGGAGGACGGCTGGCTGCTCTGCCTACCATGTTGACTTATAGGGGCGAGTGGGGAGACCTACGGATCCCTTTGCTCCTCCTCATTTGGTCACGAGTTGGCGGCATTCCCGACTTGCCTCGGTATGTATTACTTTATTTACGCATCTTGCATTGTTATTTCATTTGAGTTCATTCAAGTATCCTGAGAATCTTGATGTATTTAATATTTTCGAGGCTTCCTCGAGTATACCCGTCGATCAGTGGAGTCGAATGCCTCCTGATGGGGATCTTTGCGGCCGGACTCTCGACGCTTTGGCCGTCTGACTGCGGTATGTTCTTCGACCCTGACCTCAAATCATACTCTGTTCGCTGTCTGCTATCTTGCACAAAAATCGATAACCGCTCACGGCTTTCATACCTGTATCTTATATCGCATCTGCCTTGATTCACTTCGTTCACAAAGCATTCACACATCTGTACTCGCCTGCTTGCATTCTGTACTGATAAACTGCTCACGGCATTCACACACTGTACTCATACACTGCATTCTGTACTGATAAACTGCTCACGGCATTCACACACTGTACTCATACACTGCATTCTGTACTGATAAACTGCTCACAGTTTCTTGATGTGTTTGTTCTTTGTATTTTCAGCCTCCTTTCCCGATCCCTCCAGTGGGTGGCGCTGCTCCAGCTGGGCCTCCCCTCTCTACTCGGGATGGCAGGATATTCCCTCGCACCAGAGGGGGACGTGGTCACGTGGGGAGCAGCTCACGAGCTCCAGTTCCAGGAGATGGTGAGTCGGAGGCGGGGACGGAGTCATTTGCGGAGGAGGCCGGGGACAGCTCGGGCTCGGGCTCCGACAGTGACAGCTCCGACGATGCTCCTGTGCTTTTGCCCAGGAAGAGGGCGAGGACTGATCCTCAGGCATGAGGCCTGCTGCTGATGATGATGATTTTGCTGCTTCTTTTCTTTATTTCTTTTCTTGTACTTTTCTTTTTGGTAGATAGAGTACTATGTACTGCCGCAGGCAGATTTTTTTGCTTTCTTCAAAAGTTTGTACTCTGAAAGAGATTATATAAAACAAACTTTTTATCTGAAAAGTGTTATGTTTACATATCTCGTACTTTGCACTGCATTGCATCATATTACATCTTGATGTAACTGAAATTGTTTTATTGCCTAGAAATTGGGCACTTGCACTGTAATAATCGGATAACCAACCAACTAACAGCAAACAACTCATACAAACCCTTTGCTCAAACCCGAACACGGCCCACATCCTGAGGATTAATCGCATCTGACCCATAACCCACCATTCGGTTCATTCCGCACACGGCAAACTTTGAACAAACAGCCCAATCTGACAAGCCCGATCACGGCAGGCGGAACTGACTGAAATTGAAACACACTCAGATGTCCCAAATTTTCCATTTCTTCTCTTACCTCGCATGGATGTAGAGAATGGCACGGCATTCGAGCCGCAGCGATTTTGAGGTAAAGAGGTTTTTTAACTTTGGTATCGAGCCTACAACTAGACACCACGGAGAACTCAAGTCTGAGAAAGTAAAAGGCACACGACCTAAACACAACGAGACACACTCGGAAAAGACTCAAAACTAAGTTGAGACTAACAAACCAAAAGACACGACAGGACGTGTTTGAAAACAAAAGATCTTGAGGAGCCAATTCTTAGGCGGGTTTCCCACCCTCTCGATTTGTGATTCTCGCATCACTCGGCCCTCGAGCTCGGTTTTTCTCACAAGACCTTCTTTTCACTTTTCTCTCGACACACCTCTCTATTCTTTATTCTCTCATTTTCCATCCCTCCCCGAGTGGTTGATAGATGAATAGGAAGCGGCGGATTCATGCCGTCTGACTAACTCGCGGCTATTTCTTACGGTAGATAGGCGCCTTTACGGCAAATCGTCTTGACGGTGGGGAAGACAGGATACTGCTCAAGCTGTGTCCCTAGTTCATTACTCGACCATTCTTTGTTTTCTTTCTAAAACAGTTTTGATCAAAATGAGCCATGATTAAGCGTGCTTGGGCAAATTTTGATTTGAAAATCATGCAAGTCGGGTTGCAAGCTTTGAAAGTTTTCCTTTTGGGTCCAAACATGGTCCAATTTTGGAAAATGGAATTGTTTCGAGAAAATAGTCAACCTCGGTAAAAATTTTCAAAAACTATTTTTGCAAGCGGTCAATGCTCAACGAGCACGGAACTCACCATCGAGATCGCAACCTCGGATCGGAGGCAATTTGGAAAATTGCCCGGCTAAAGGGGAGAGGAAGAAGCGGAAAGTTGCCCCTAGTTTGGATAATCGAGGGCAACTTTGGCAATAGATGGCAGCGGAAAGTTGCCCCTTGTTTGGATGATGCCGGCATGCCTATTGATGATTGAGCTCGACCGAGTTCTCGAGCACGAGAGGGCGAAGATGTACCACAAACAATATATGGACACGACGCCTTGAAAGCGTTGGTGGTGGGTTCGAAGGAAGTTGATCACGTAGCTCAATTGTTGCAACGAGACGCCAGTTCGGAAAGAAGCATGGGTAATCAAAACCATTACATGGTGAGACGCTATGGGCGTTGAAATTTGGACTTCGATGAAGTTGCCTACGTATCCCAAACATGAGAATCAAGCCTTACGTAGTTCCGGTCAAGGTACTCTCGGGTATTTTAACCTTCACTATTTTTAGGCTCTTACTTTTGCCAAGGCGCCCGATGTGGGTTTTCGACCTTGCGAGCTATATTCTCCTTTTTTTTCTTCTTTTTCTTTTGTATTTTCATTTTTTATTTCTTTTGCTATATATTTTTTCTTTCTTTTTATATTTTTTTTCTTTTTCTCTTTTTTTTTCGTATTTTTCTTCTTCTTCTTTTCCTTTGCTCTAACTTTTGCCTGGACCGCCCTTCTGGGTTTTCGGCCCAGCGAGCCTCTCAAAGGGTAAAAGTATAACAAATCCATGCCAAATGGTTTTGAAATTGAAGCCTCCCCTTTTCCGGGAGAATGACGGTTGCGGTACTTTGCAGGAGAATCCATCCCGGTTGCTCCGATTACGGTGCCTCTCGATCGAGGGCTGCTTCGAGTCTGGCCTCACGGGCTTCGTATTGATAGCTAACCATCGAACATTCTGGATGCTGGTCCATGGTTTGGAAAGGAGGGGTCGAGTCTTGAGGCTGAGAGCGATCCTAAGCTGCGCAATCTCAAGAGCGATTCCACACAGGTCTTTGCAAGACCGCACAAAACATTTTGTTTTTGAAAGTTTTTAAGAAAGCGACAAATCGCTCGTATTGAAGATAGTGCGGAACCAGTCTGGATCAGGCTAGGGTCCTTCTCAGTACTCACGCTGACAAGGATGATTTCATTCATTAAAAGTTAGCACGCTTCTCTTTCTTTCAAAATGATCAAAATTTTGTAAAACCCGAGGAATTTCTTCCTCTTCGTTTTCACCGTAGTGCTTAAAAGGTTTCGAAAGACGTAGGTCAAAGCAATAATTTTTAGGGCACAAAAGAGCAGGCGGAATGTGTTGTCACCCCATTCGAATTCTCTGGCACAACTAGCCCAATGCAATCAATAAACATGGAAACACGGTAGCCACGGCTGTTTCATTCAGTTTCCGGTGTAAGCGGCTCCACAATGCGGACCCAAAAAAGCAAAAAAGTAATTTACAAAACAAAAGCGGTGCTTGGGGCAACAACCCGAAGTCACCTAGTATTCTATACAAAAGAGGGTGACTCATTACAATTAGGCGGACCCTTAAGCAAAGGATGACTCAAGACAATGAGACAGACTCAAGACAAAACAAAAATGACTCGACACCCAAGTCAGAATGTGCAAGGCCAAGATTCACGGATGCCCAAAAATGCGTGCCAAACGCCACATCCAAAAGTGTACCAAACTCTGCCCGCAGGCGGTTCACCTTCTGCTTATATACTCACGGTATCTGTATCTTCAAAATCCAACAACTGAGTGGTGACGGACTTTCTTTGAAGTGGCGGGGAGGATAACCGTTATCAATCAAATCTTGCACCTCGTCGAAGGCGAAACAATTATCGGTGGCATGGCGATCTGTTGATGGTACGCCTGAGTCTGAGGAAGCATCATGGGTATCGAGGAGATTCTTGAGGCGGCAGCGGCTCCAGGGCTTAAGGTGTCCCCTTTCGGCAAGGATCTGCAATGCCTTGGACAATGGCATATAGAGCATGAAAGACCTGCGCCCTCGGTGGTACTTGAACACTCTTGCTAGATGCACTAGCAAGCGGATCGTGCGGGTGCGGCCTTGGATTTTGATCCCTTCCGGATGTAGAAATTTGGAAGGGGAAGAATTGTTTTGGCATGTGGGGCCTATCGATTCTCGATTATTTGGAATTGCCCTCGGCGAGTGGGAAAACGTCCCCCACTGCTTTTAACATAACTACGGATATCTGTTGCTTGTTCACTCCCCCGGCTTTCAAAGCCTCTCGCCTGGCGGTTGTTCAATAAAGTCGGCCTCGGCCTTCATCTTACCTCATCTCTGGCCTCGGCTGATCGAGAGCTTAGTTTAATGCATCGTTTCCATAGTTGGAGGCCATCTCCGGTTGGCTGAGTTCGATGACAATTCGACCCAACAATGAGGGCTCTTGGTGCAAGCTTAGGCATAAGTGCGGTGGTGGTGGCCCGACATTCCATAGGCGAGATTTGTCATAGACCTTTGGAGATCACCTATCATCCCCATTAGTTCGAAAGCAGTAGGCTCACGAGCCTGGTACAGTTGAGGAGCCCAAATTGGATGTGCGGCAGGCGACCTAGGCGGATGCGGTATGCTGACAGCAGTTTCATCCTGTGGGGTGACTTCCTGACTCAACGCGGCCGTCATGACCACAACCTCTTGAGTTCTGCGTCATGTTGATTACGCCTCGGCAAGGAAGACACTAGTGATCAAACCTCCGAGTCCTGAATGAAGCAGAAAACAAGCGACATTTCACCCCAGCGAGATCAAATCTGGTGTGGCCAGGACAAGCTGCGCTCTACTCTTGAACACTACTCCCGAGTCACTATCATCTTGAAGCGATACCGAGACCACGGCTAATTCTCAACAACAACGTCTGGGTGCCCTCGGGCGGATACCCAAATCTTGCAAACCGATATGTTTGTTCCTGTAGAGATACACTCTAAAAGCACAAAGCAGGTAAAAAGAGAGCCTATGCACCCCTCTGTTGGGGTAGGGTTTCCCTGTCCCACTTTGTCAGGAGCTAGGGTGTCACTAGGCACACAGCGGTTTCAAACAACCTAACATCGGGTAAGCAACTTTGTCCTAGTTTGGAATGGTCACTATGGATCCGAATATGCACTAGGTCGAATGGTCAAGGTGCCGTAAAACCGGGGTTTGTGTTCTATCTCTTGGCGAGCCATAACCGGTCAGCCTTATGGTCATGCCTTGACAAGACAAGCCTCCGGCAAACCGCTCAGGAATAGCAGATGGCCAACCCGGTGTTCCTAGGTGCACCAATGCACATGCAATGCAAAGAGACACATAAATGAAGTCAAAACAGGATATCACGAGTTCGAGTCAAGCTCTCTAAACTCCCCAGCAGAGTCGCCAGAAACTGTAACATGGCCGCGGGGGGACCTCGCTACAGTTCAGACTCAATTTGTGTCGCGGTTCTAAATCTGAACCAAAGAGTCCAACTCTGGCAAATCGTTTTGAAGAAAAACAGATTTTTTGAAAAGTAGTGCCAAACATGGACTGCTTTGCGGATTCTGAGTCGCCACCTAAATATTTTAAAATGGGAAATTTAGAAACCACGACTCGGTGCGAAAATGTCCGTTATCACCAAATGTCTCGGCTCGGGAGCTTGGGTACGATCGGGGAAGGTCAGCTATGAGCACCCTCTTTCGCCCGGTCCGAAGACCGGCCTCTACTAACCGTGATATCCGTTTTTGAAAACTTTATGCATTCTTATTCCGATTATTAGCCTAGAATTTACTATGTGATGCGCACAACACCAAAGTATAGACTAGATTGTCTAATTTGGAAATAAACATTGCATATCCGTTTTGTCTCGGCGTGTTAGTTTTTGCTACTCGCAAGTAGGCTAAAATTGATTTCAACGAGTTGTTCCAACTCGGGCAATCAACCTCCACCCACAGGCATTCAAACAGTTCATCATGTAAGCACTTAGCCGCATGGCAAGTATCCTGTCATGGTAAACACTCACACGCATGCGAGATGCTCAAGCCATAAAACTTACATCGTACTCGCGTGCCAAAAGCAGTAAACTAGTTAGCAAACATGCATGACCTAGTTCATGTTAAGTGGCTAATCGACACATCTGAGTGTAATCTAAACAGGCTCGGCTAACCCTGAACATGGCACATGAGATGCAACAACTATCACGTATTCAATTTGGAATTGAAAGTACGATGCGGTTTGCATGATGTGCCGAGCCCAATGTATGTTAACAAATGCATGAATGCACGCATGCAAAGCATAAGGTATGCTAAAATAAGTATGCCCTAATCTAATACCGTAAGCGGGTAAATAAAAGGGAAGAAAGAAATGGGGGTTTGGAAGACATACACCCACTCACGCACACTTATTACAAATTTGCCCTCGCTCGGAGGGACCAAAATAATAATACAGACCGAATAAATAATTAACTACCCTAGCTAATTAAATATTACAAATCAACTAAATTAATTAAATAAATTAACTAATCTAATTAAACAGTAAATCGCCTCGGGATGAGGGCCAAAAGCAGCGCGCGCTCGGGACTGGCTCGGAACCGCACTGCCGTGCAAGTGTGCCTCTGTTTCCTCTGCTCTCCTCTTCAGAAAATTCCCAAAATCCCCGAAGCACCTCTCAGAGCACTGGGGAGTACCACCGGCTGGGGCAGAGCACCACCGGCTGAAGGAGGAGGCCACCGGCACTGAATTCACTCATCGGCTGCCGATTGACTGCCGGTCGGCACTAAATAGTGCCGGTCGGCACAAAATTCCTGCAGAACCTGCAACTCACAGCAGCAGAGGGAAACAACATGCAAGGCAATGCAATTCAAGCCATTTATGCACCAAACACACTCCCTATCATGTTATTGACTCAAGGGGGCATGTGCCTCGGTTCCCGGACCACCAATCGCGCATTTTCATGCATGATGGCCCTAAGAACCAAGAATGCAACTTCACTTTCAAATGCATGCGAAACACATAGGCACAAAAGGGGTGCCAAACCTCTATCAAACTCACTTCAAGAGGCTTGGCATGCATGTCAATGTGGTGCAATCCTAAGCATGTTATCTAGGATGCAAGATGGACAATGTGATACACTTATGCAAACATGCAAACAAGCACACAAGTCAAGCATGAAAACCAATGAAATGATAGACTTAGACATGAATTAGGCAACTCAAAAGGCCTAAAATCAGTAGCCAAAATGCCTACAATTGGGGACTAAACACACACACACACATGCATGTTAAGGTACCAAACCCAAGGCATAAACAAGCAATATTCAAGCACACTTAAAGAGGCCAAACATGGACAACTAACATGCATTAAAGGCTCTGGAATTCATGCAAAAACATGATGCTAAATCATGCAATGAAGCATGCCAAACAAAGCATGCAAATGGTCTTAGGCTTAAGGCAAGCCAATGGGGGCTTTGAACCACACCTAACACAAACACACACGGCATGCATTGAACAACCTAAAATATATTTTTAGCATGTCAAAATAGGCCCAAAGGACCGCTTAGATGGCATCTAAGAAGCTTGAAATCAAAGGCATGCAACAAGGCCTAAACATGGAGCATGCAACACAAGCTTAGGAAGCAACAAAGAGGCATGCAATGTAAACATACAAGCACACCAAATGGACTGAAATAGCATGCAAAATGGTTCCAAACCACCAAAAATGATGCAAACAAAGGCATGCTACACATACATGCTCTTAAGGCCAACAAGCCAAATACAAGGGAGCCATACTAAACATGCTAAGATTGACCAAAACACTTATGGACAGAGCTAAAACATGGTAATATGAGCACATGAACTTCACAAGAGCAAGGCTAAATCATGCTAGAAACCAAGGCTAACAAGCTAGTCATGTTAAGGCATCAAAAGGCATTACAAAGCAACTATGCAAAACATGCAAGGAGTGCTAAAACCAACTTAGAAACATATTATATCATGACAATATAAGCATGAAAAAAAACCAAGACATGCTCAACACACACTCAAGCATGGTGCTCCCTCAAGAGGCAAAACATGCCCTTTTCAAGGACATCAAGGAGAGGGGGTGGCCCTCCCCTTTCTAGGACTTTATGGCACCATCTCCACCACTGAAATCCCTCAAGATTTCAGTGGTGGAGAGGCCCAAACACACAAGTCCCGGATCTCTCCAAAATAGCACAAAAAGGGACCCTTTTCAAGGTCTAAAGGGGGTCAAACCTCCCCAAACCACAAAACACTCTTAATATACAACAAAGAGGGTTAAAAAACAGAACTTTTTTGTGCCAAACACTAAGCCCAAAAACTGTTTTAAACTATGTAAAAACAAGGTACAAAAATGGGGAAAAAGAGAACTAGTGGCTCACCCTTGTAGACCTCTTCACAAAGCTTGGTGTTGTGGCTTCTTTGAGCTCAAAACCAGCCAAGAATCATCAAAAACCAACCTCTAGAACCTCTGTCCCAAGAGAAAGGTGAAGCACTAGGTGCTAGTGTGCAAAAGTAAAGCAGAAAACACCTAGTTTAACAAGAGAAGGATAGATATAGGATAGATATATATTCTCTAACCTAAACCAGAGCTTCCTCTCTGTCTAAAATGGCTGAGAACCTCTCAAGAAGTCCAACCCTAAGCCAAGAAGAAGAGCCTTCCTCTTATAGAACTTGTAAGACTTACAAGCTAAGCAAACAAGGGCTCATCCGTCCATACACGTGTATAGAGGGGAAGCCAATGGCACACAGCTGTCTGAAAATATCTCAGAAAGCAAGTGCACAGTGTCCGGCCGGCAAAAAATGTCATTTTGACAAAATTTAGTGTCGACCGGCACAAAATAGTGCCGACCGGCACAATATAGTGCCGGTGGAAACTACAGCCAGCTGGTGGCCTCTAGACACAGCCGGTGGTGTGTGGGAATGCCTCACAAAGCATTCCCTGCCCCTCTAAGGCAAAACATAGGTGTCAGGTGCAGAACCGGACACAAAACGGCCAAGTTCGGAGGTCCTGAGGCAAGGCGCGCGAGCCGAGAACTCCGGGAACTCCAAACGAATACACACATGGATGATCACCGAGTGTTCAAACGGTGACGTCTGAGTCTTGAGGATGGTCAAAAATGGGGTGTCTACACCGACTACTTCACCAAATGGGTGGAAGCAGAAGCCTTGGCATCAATCAAGGAAAAAGATGTGAAAAAGTTTTTCTGGCAGAATATCATCACTCGATTTGGCATACCAAAGGCACTAATATCAGACAGCGGCACTCAATTCGACGGTAGGATATTCAGGGGCTTTTGTGAAGAGTACAAGATAGAGTTCTACAATTCTACACCGGCATATCCCCAAGCAAATGGTCAGGCAGAGGCATCAAACAAGGTAGTCTTGGATGGATTAAAGAAAAGGTTAGAGAGAGCGAAGGGCAAGTGGGCAGAAGAGCTCCCTTATGTTTTATGGGCTTACTGGACCACACCTCGCCGATTAACAAGAGAAACACCATTCTGCTTAGCTTATGGCATGGAAGCAGTCATCCCATTAGAAGTTAGTCTCCCCACAATTCGAAGCGAAAACTTTGACCCAGACTTAAGTGACGAAGCCATAACATTGGAGCTTGACCTTGCGGAAGAAAGAAAAGACAGAGCATTGGTTCACATCGCTTCCTACCAACAAGAATTGTCCAGACAATATAACAAAACAGTACATCCAAGGCAATTCAAGATCGGAGATTGGGTACTGCGCAAAGTAATGGGAAATACCTTGGTATCAGGAGATGGCAGGCTAGGGCCTAACTGGGAAGGACCTTACAAAGTGGTCGGATTAGCAGGCAAAGGGGCATACCACTTAGAAGATGAGGACGGCAAAGCAATTCCTAGGCCATGGAACACTGCCAATCTCAAGTTATTTTATTTTTAGTTTTTTTTTTCTTTTAAGTATGTGTAATTTTTTACTTTCTCAATAAAACAAGTCGATTCTTTTCAGCATAATTGTTTTCAGTAGAAAGTAACTTTAGTAAGTTAGGAGCATTGAAAACATAGTTGGCCGGAATAACCAACTATGAACCCTTCCTAAGCCCAGGATAAGGATCCAGGCTGCAGGACATTTGGTCGGAATAACCAAACACTTTATTCTAAGTTGGCTGGAAAAAACCAACTTAGAGGTTGGCTGGATTAAACCAACACCCCTCCTAAGCCCAGGATAAGGATCCAGGCTGCAGGACGTTTGGTCAGCATAACCAAACACTGTATTCTAAGTTGGCTAGAAAAACCAACTTAGAAGTTGGCTGGATTAAACCAACTCTTTGTACTCTTCAGCCGAAGTAAGTTTATGGCTGAAGAGTGGTTGGCTGGATTAAACCAACTCTTTGTACTCTTCAGCCGAAGTAAGTTTATGGCTGAAGAGTAGATTAAACCAACTCTTTGTACTCTACAGTCGAAGTAAGTTTATGGCTGAAGAGTGGTTGGCTGGATTAAACCAACTCTTGTTACTCTTCAGCCAAGTGTCGGTATGAAATTTGAAGAGTGGTTGGTTGGATTAAACCAACTCTTGTTACTCTTTAGCCGAAGTAAGTTTATGGCTGAAGAGTGGTTGGCTGGATTAAACCAACTCTTTGTACTCTTTAGCCGAAGTAAGTTTATGGCTGAAGAGTGGTTGGTTGGATTAAACCAACCCTTGATACTCTTCAGCCGAAGTAAGTTTATGGCTGAAGAGTGGTTGGCTGGATTAAACCAACCCTTGATACTCTTCAGCCAAAGTAAGTTTATGGCTGAAGAGTGGTTGGCTGGGTTAAACAAAGTTTATACTCTTCAGCCGAGATAATTATATCAGCTAAAGAGTGGTTGGCTAATAAGATTAAACAGTTGAAACCGGAGTAAGGTATCTCGGCTCGGAAATTTTTCAAATAGCAGTTAGAAAGCAAGCATTCAAACTGAGATCACGGTTGAGCAAATGGGTTCATTGAAAAAATTCACTACAAGTGCAAGCATAGAAATCAAAACCGGAATAAAAAGTTGAGTACAGAAGAAGATTTTTTCATTGAAATAAAAAACAATTACGAAGGGGCAGAGTCTTACATTGTCCAAAACACAGAAGGTACAAAATCAGTTAAAAAGATCGTCCAGATCAGCATCCAGCTCAACTCTGAGGCCGGTCTCAGCTGGAAGTTCGGTCGTAGCCAGAACACGGTTGGGCTCGGTTGGATCAAGCCCTTCTAGGTTCGGCTCAGCTGGAGGCACGACGATAGTTTCCTCAGGGGCTGGGGGATTTGAGATCACTGGAATTGGAGGAGTAGATTGACGACCGGTCTGGGAGTCGTCTTCTGAAGAGGAATCCTCATCACCGCCCTCATCAAGAAATTGCTTCTGAAGATCGATAGCATATTCCGCCAGTGACGCCGGAATGAAATACTGCGGAGCATTGTAGACCTCGGTTTCGCGTCAAGAACCGAAGCCGCTTCCACCGACTTCTCCACCAAGACTTGAAGAATAAATCCTTGGCTGCCTCGCATTGTTGCATATAAGCGGCCTCCGCCTCCTTGAAGCCTGCAGTGTTTGCGCTGGCTGCCTTCTTTTTAAGCACGGTGATCTCTGCGTTTTTCTTGCCTTCAAATTTGGCCAACTCGCACAGGTATTTGTCTTTCACCAAAGCGGCGACCTTCTGTTTCTCGGCTTCAGCCGAGCTAACGAGTTCGGTTAGACGACCGTTCTCGGATTTTAGCTCGGCAAGTTGCTTCCTCACTTCTTCTAGTTCCGCTGATTTTTTGGCCATTTCGGCCATTGCTTGCCTTGTTGTCTTACGAAGTTCGAGCACTCGCTTGTGGGCAATGTTGTTTTTTTGAATGGCCTGCAAAAGAGTAGTAACTTTTTTAGCCGAACTGAAAGTCGGAAAAAATTAAAAAGATCAAAAAAGGACAATGCTACCTACCAGAATCATGGATTTTGTTAAAGACCGGATGGCCTTCAGCTCGGTGTTTAGTTGCTTTTGGTGGTGCTCCATGTCTTTGGGAAGGCAAACACTCTTGGCGAGATTGAATGCCATCAAGTGATCTTTTTCTACGACCACCGAGTCTGTATCTTGAATATCTCGGTTTTGAAAGGAAAGGTTTGGAGCCCATTTGGAAGAGCCAGCTCGGTCAGATTGCTCCGGCTGGGGGCTTGGTTGAGGGCTGGGTGGAAGAACAGTTTCATCCTCATCAACCAAACGCTACTCGGTCTCAATTGTCCGGGCACGCTTGGTTCGGCGGGATGACGAAGGCTGTTGCAAAGGTAGTGCCATAATGGTTTCCTGGGTCTGGTTTGTGTCACGACCCAAACTCGGCCCTATGGGTTTAGCACCGTAACTGGCCAGTAATCCGAGATTACCAAAGGCCTGCTGAACAGTAATACAATAAAACAGAGTAGAGGGCCTGGCGGAAGCCAATACAGTAAATAAACAATGTCCAATGAGCTGTGATAGTCTGTATGCAAAAAAAGATTTTCCATACATATGCATATTAACAGTCGGTACAGAACAGTATATACAATATTTGCAAACACTCAATATAGGGACTTAATCCCTACTCAACAGTGCAGTAAACATTCAAACTATACATTCGATCCAGTTATTACAAAATAGTAAGACAGTACAGTAGGGGAAATACTAAAACACCCCTAAGCCTTGGCAAGGTAGGCTCGGAACCTCACAAAGGAGGCACATAGGTGGCTTGACAAAAGCAAGTAACCCCGACGCTTCTAGTCATGGGTGCTGTGACACCTACATATGTATATGAGCAGTGAGCTAAAGCCTAGTGAATAATATAATGCGTAAAGGGGTTAAGAATAAATGTCCTTTCAGTATTAAAACCAGTCATTTCAGTCAGTTTATCAGTTATTCAGTTTGTGGCTCATATTTCAGGCCATAACAGTCATTCAGTTAAAATAGTGATATGTGGTACATCCCTTGGTGTAACAGTACAGCAAACGGTAGGTCTTAAAAGACCGGGTCTTAACAGACCAAACAGTAAATAATGGCCATCAAGAGCAAGATAAGAATAAAGAGAAGAATAAAGACCAATTCAGAGAACAGTACATTACTTGTGGATTCAAGAGGTGGCTCTCACTGTAGCACGTAGTTCCGTAGATTCTAGAGGAGGCGCCCAGGGTAGCACTTTCCTCCTAATCAATAATACCAGGATTCTAGAGGTGGCTCCCACAGTAGCACTTAGCACCGTAGCGTCTAGAGGGGGCTCCCAGTGTAGCACTTTGCTCCATATCGGTAATATAGAGTGGCCATCACAACAAGAAATGAGTGGTTCCAAACTTGGGAACCGACAGAGATCTCTCACACAAGATGGATTCAAGAGGTGGCTCCCAATTGTAGTACTTAGCTCAGAGATTCTAGAGGTGGCTCCCGATGTAGCACTTTGCTCCAAATCAAGAAACAGAGGTGCCAAGGATGCCATAGTCGAGAATATAACTCATACGTTCATTTAGTATCTGATATCAATTCAAGGCGATTCAATTGAAGCAGTGTCAATTGAAATGATTGATTCATGAAACGATATCAATTCAAGAAGTGTCAATTCAAGAACGATTCGATTCGATTCGATAAGATTCGATAAAATAAACTGACTCAATAAGGTAAGCGTTCAATAAAGTAAACGATTGAGAAGATAATCATTTTGGACATATCTTTACACGCTTGTTACTCACAGAGTTCTGGGCTACAGTATGCTAGAGCGTCTCCTCGGTAAGCCAACCCTACACAGTATACATGATGAACACACACTAAGCTATACAGTTGGGGGAAGATCAATAACTTACTCTAATTTGCCTCGGTGTGTTCTACATCTATATCCTCATTAAGATGCCTTAAACTAGGCCTAAGAATGCCTAGAATGGGATGAGGATGCAAAGATGCACTTAGAAAGTACTTTACAAAAATTTGAAAATAAGGGCCTCGCCGGCGAGCCTTCCTTCGCCCGAGCGAGCTTCCAAAATCAAAGGCTTCGCTCCGGCGCGAACTCCTTCGCCGAGCGGTCCGATGAAACAAAGAAAATATCGATGCTGAAATTTTACGCCGAGCCACCATTTCTTCGCCGAGCGAGCTCTGAACAAACGATGGTCGCCGGCGAGAATCCTTCGCCGAGCGAGGAGGCCAAATCGAATTTCCAGATTTGTCTTCCAAGTCCGAACCAAGCATTCTTTCACTCAAAACTCGACCTCCTAGGGCCCAAATTCTGGGAAACACACCCAAATTCAATGTACAACAAGTTCAAAAGCTCAATTTATGAATTCAAGCCCCAAAGGTGAGTCAAATAAATCCATTTTTCAAACCCATTTCAAGAACAATCTTCAAACATGCCATGCATGAATTTTAAACCAAATTGAAGCTTCAAAGCTTGCTCAAATGAGCTCATTCTTTTCAAAACAAGATGAAAACATGGATTTAAACATGATTATGAACATGCATGTGGCATTTGACCATGAAATCCACTTCAAACTCACTAAAACCAACATGCATGCAACAATTAAGCTTCAATCTCACATGCTAAGCTTAAAAACATGACTTAGCTCATAAATTTAACATGAAACATGCAAGAACTAGTTCAATGACAACAATAAGAAGATGAGTTCCTTACCTAGAGTTTCAATTACAAGGTGAGGAAGCTAAATTATGAAATCTACATTCCAAATCTTCAAGCTTCCTAGCCAAAACTCAAGAACAAGCCAAACTCTCACTTTCTCTCTCTAATTCTCTTCTTGGTCGGTTTAGAGACATAAAATGGCTGAGGGAAAAGTGTTTGCCTAAGGTATATCAATGCTCAAACATGATATAATACAAGGCCCACTAACAATGGCAAAACGGTAATTACGTCAAACTCTTTAATTAGCTCATTTTAATCTAATTTAATCATACCAAATCGATTTTCAATTAAATATACCATAAAACCACATAAATTATGGTAATCATGAAACACTAAACAATTTTCAGTTTGGTCGCCGATAAGGCCTTCAATTTGCAGTTTAAACGTAAACACACGAACAGATAATTAAACAGTCGAACAGATAGAAATGCAATACAATAGGCACACTCAGTCAATTCGGTTCCAGTTTTCAATCGATGCTCAAGATTTTGATTGATTCAATTATCATCATAAGGCCTCAATTTCACGATGTCGAATAAATCGCTGGTCGATGATTAATCAAGAATCGAGAACGAGGGTTATTCTGATTTGGTTGTGGTATTTCGGCCCGATTAGTTTCGGCCAAGAGGCCCTTACTGCTTTTGTTTTGCCATTTCTGTTAATTTGTCGAGGATGAGGTTGATTTGGGGCAAGGCTGGGTCCGGTTCTGGGGCGTCTTCAAGAAGCAAATCGGTCACTCTGGCTTTTCGACGACCGCTGTATCGGTATGTCGGTTCGAAGTTTAGAAGTTTGGCCCAACTTCTCTCTGGGAAGCGTAGTGCGGCACGGAGAGTGGCAAGGTTGGAGTGACTGTACAATGAATAAATATGGGCTGGATCTGCATGAAGAAGACAACTGTTAGCTCGGCTTAAAATTGGAAACTGAAGTAAAAAGAGAAGAATGCAAGGAAACCAAAGTAATTATACCAGGTATCCCTTTGTTACAGTTTATACGTCGGCCAGGAATCTGGGCTTGATGATCCTCAAAATTCCCAGACACCCAGAAAAAATCATCATCATTTAAGTCTTTATCCGGTGTATCCATAATTATTTTTTCACGCCGGCTGCGAATTCTCAAATAATATACCCACCCATCCTCTTTTGAACCTAAGGAATATTGGTGGAACAGTTCGGCTAGACCGAGGTTTAGACCGGCTTAGCGGTTTAGTTCGGCTATACCCATTATTATACGGTATGAGTTGGTGGAAAGCTGGGTTGGACATAGTCTGGTTTGCCTAAGGAATTCATAAATCAAGGGCTGGACTGGAAATCTTAGTCCGGTTTCTATTATTGAAAGAAGGGTAAAAGGAACGAAACCCTCATTCCCCCATGGTATGGCACCTTCTTTTGCTAGGGTAAGGTGGACGTCGTCAGGAATGTTATAGTCCTTTCGGAATTCAGCTAGACCGCCAGGGGTTTCTACCAAAAATCTATATTTACCCATTTATTTTATAAATTATAAATAAATTAGTTCGGTTGGGAGAATGTGCTCAGTAGCTCGGTTGAGCGCGCAAAGGAGTGCCTGGGCAACCTAAGTCTGCAAAGTGGAAAATAAAGGTGTTAAGCACAGATCGTTGATCATGCTACAAAATCAAAGAAAAGATAAAGAAGTCCTACTTCGGCCATTGAGGGTGCTACAGGTTTTATCTCGGTTCAACAAAAATGGTTGGTAGCTCGGATTGGGTAAGAATTTGTTATCTCGGTTCGAACTACGCATTTTGTTACCTCGGTTGAGCCTCTAGGGGCAGCTTTCTTAGTTCGGTTCAAACTAAGAAAGCTGGCTTAGCCCCGAAGACTTAGTTCGGTCGAACGATAAGGTTTCCAGTTTTCTAAGTTCAGACTTAGTTCGGTTTGATTATATCGGCTAAAGTAAATCAGAAGATGGTGACCTGAAACTACGGATATATTCACAAGTTTTAGTTCGGTTATGGTCTGGATGGAAATACATATAACACAAACAGTATCCTAGTTCGGTTGAGGCATATTTATGGATCAAACCTAGTGTTTCTCGTGTTATTATATGAATTCAAGTGTTCTATGATTGAGTTTTTTTTCTAGAAAAGTGTTTTGCAAAAACACACGAAACAAACTACATTGGATTGAACAAAAGAAAAAATAAGAAAAGAGAAACAGATTCATGGTGCTTACCTGGTAGAGAGGAAGAGCTGGAGATGAAAGCAAGGCAGTGGAGAACGCGAGTTCTTTAGGTTGCAGAACGAAGAACAGGAAAACACAGAGGCTTGCAATAGGAGAGAGAGAGGGAAATAATGACTGATTCAGAAATGAAAGGGTTTTTGTTTTGATGAAGGAACCTCAAGGCGGGAACTGTTCAAAATTTTTGGAGTACGAGGGCGGTGTGACAGCTGCAAAGAACCAATAAGAGGCTGCCACGTGTCCTTGGAAGGAAAAGCATTTCAGTTGCTGTGATTGAAGAGACGTTTTGACCGGACGTGCACAGCTCGGCTTGAATTTAGCTCGGATGGAAAGGCTAAGAGTAGCTCGGCTGGAAAGGCTAAGAGTAGCACGGCTAGAAAGGCTAATGGGTAAAGTTAGTTCGGCTGAAAAGGTTAAAACTGTAGCTCGGCTGATAGATAGGTAATCCCTATCATGCTTTGCAGATGGAATTAAGGGGCAATTGAGAGGGTAATTTATTTGAAAATTGGCCTGAGCTGGGTAAAGGGCCATTTTGGGCCGCAATGCGAAGGGCCAAGTAAAATAGCCATAAAATTACTCCGGTCCGAAGAAGCCTTGGAGTTAGACCGGTCACACAGCCTTGGTGATTAGTCTGGTCCCCGGAGGCCCTGTTTTTAGTCCGGTCTGGAGAAGAACTATGGATGCAGTGCTCAGAATTAGTCCGGTCACGCATAGTACGGCCAGCTCGGTCATATGTAGCTAATTGTTAGTACGGACTAAACCGCATTATGGTTAGCACGGTTTATACAGGAAGGACCGAGGTAAGTATGATCAAAGGAAGAACCAGACTAAGTATAGTTCGGTCTAGTCTGCGGCTCAGTATAGCCGTGCTTACTTCGGTCATATGGAAGTCCAAACATGGTAAAACCATCTTACTTGGTTCAAGCAGTGAGGGTGGTGTTGAAGGATAAGCATTATCTTTCAGGAGTTTGAATCCTAGGAGAACTCTACATGGAGGAGTAAAAGTCCTACTAGGATTGTGCCACACGGAATCTATAAAAGCTCACAAACATCACCTATGGAGAGGTAATACAACTTTGATTTCCGAATACACAGAGCTTTTGTCTATTTGTCTAGTTTGCTGACTTAGGCATCGGAGAGGTTTCTGGCACACACCCGCCGGCTAGCTCACGTTTGTGTTTTCAGGGAATAAAGCGACGATGTACGGAGGAGCGCAGACTTGATCAACAGGATTATACGAGAAGATTTATTTCTTTCCCGTACAATGTCCTGGGCGAGTAAGTGGTAAAATGCAATTAGGACAAGATGTTAGTAGGCGTCGCGATTGTGAGTGTGTTATTTTTTCACGTGATCATGTGAAATTATTGTGTACTCATAGTTAGAATTAATTTTGTATGGTAGGTTGTGATAACCCATTATGCATTGTTTGTTGTTGTAATGTTATTATCATTTAACAGAATGAAACATGAACGAAATGTTACGAGGTTACATGGCTAATGCCATTTCTAGTGGGTTAATTTGATTATTTGGCCCCTACATACGCAAATGTTCCTTTTTTTTTTCTTTTTTTTTTGTGTGTGTGTGTGTGTGTATAGAACAACATTTTGTGTAGGTTGGTTGTGTTGTAATGTGAGCAAGAAATTTGTAAGAATGTGAAGGTTATTTGTTTTCTTGTTGCTATAATGTGGTGATTTAAGAATTGTATGTCAGACAGGCCGTAGGTATTAGATATGTATTGACATTTGTGTGATGGTATGCCTATTGTTGTTGCAAATTATGTCGGTTTATGGACTGATGTGTATCTGTGACTAATCTGGCAGGTAGTGTTGGACGACATTCCGGGAAACGTAGTAATGGTGGTAGGAAACTCGGGTCGAACATATCAGTGCAGACGCCTACAAGATTGGTAGCAAAGAGACAGTCACAGTTGTCGTTCAAGAAGAAGAAAGCTATTGAAGGAAGTGTGCGATAATGTGTGATTGACCCATTGAGGTTGATGTACCGGTCTAATGTCGCAGGAGTGATAAACACTATGATGGAATTGGAATTGGGAGAAAGGCATATTAAGCAACTACATGAAACGTTGTTCTTTGAATGTATAGATGTTGGTGGTGATATGGAATGCTAATAACATTTGTGGTAATAAAAAATTTAATGTTAACCGTATCGATGTTAATGAAGTATAGTGTTAATATCATTTTTTTTTTTGATTTGTTGTGTTGTAATGTATCATCCATTCCCCTGTTTTTTGAGTGTATGGATGTTGGTGATATGGAATGTTAATAACATTTGTGGTAGTAAAAATATAATGTTAATCGTAACGATGTTAATGAAGAAAATAATATCAGCAATTGAAACCCATCCACCGTATATCATTCTATAAAAATCAAACACACCAAAATGGAAATGTAAAACGTTACCATCTCAATCAGTATATACAAATAAGCAAAAAGAATCCACCAAAATTATAACAAGAGTAAATGTGTAAACTCTGCCCATGCCAAATCAAAGGAAAATATTCCTTACTAATTAAATAGGACCAAATGTTTCATAAGAAAAAATACAGGACTAAATGGATCATCATTCCCTAATTTGGGATTTACTGATAATTTGTCCTAAAATATAGTGATATGTAGGTTAAAATTATTTGAATTAGAATAAAGTATGAAATTATATCACTAAAAGAATTTAGTTTAAAATCAAAAGAATTCGCGCGCAAATGCCATCCCTCTGTTCAATTCTAAGTCTTTTCTGTCTAGCTCTCCAAATAATAAGGAATTTATAATCAAGTTCAATAAAATTTTTATAAATATTTTACTTTTTAAGTATATTTAAAAAAATAATTAAATTTTTTTGATTAGAATATTTAAAAAATTCATTAAAGACACAAATATGAAAAATAAAAAATAAAAAATAATATTTAAAAACTCAAATTCAAACCGAATAAGTACACATTAAATGTGATTCCTTCTTTAATGTATATTTATGTTACTATTTTATCTAAGAATATGAAAGTATCAATATTGATGATTGACTCACACTGTAGTTTTTTTTTTTTTTTTTAAAGATCGGAAAGAAAATTTTCATTATAAAATTGATAAAAAATCATATTAATGTCATACAATGCTAGCAAAAGATCATATTAAAAAATCATATTAATGTCATACAATGCTAGCAAAAGATCACATACAGAGATAACAAACTTCTATTGGAGGAAGAATTCTAACCTCTATAGAGGATGAGAAAATATTCTCACAAAAGAGGGTCACAACCTCTATAGGGGGGATTAATAAAAAAACAATAAAAAAAAAAATTCGAAAGCAATCAGTCGCCAAACGCACCAAAACTCCATTACACTATAACCTTCAACTTGAAATATTAAAACCTCACCTCCACTGGTCAAGATGAAACATTGAGGTTGAGGTGGTCGCCCAGTGTGAAACGAACGTGTTAAACAATATCGGTCTTCAGATTGTGAGAAGAGCTGAAATTAGATCTTAATGTTTTGGGCATGAAGGTGAAAGTTTGGGTGCAAGCCAAACATCAGATTCGGAAGATCGAACGGAGGGAGAGGCGACACCAACACCGGTGGCCAGAGACAAATCTAGTGAGGGTAGATCCATGGAGGTAGGAAGGTGGTAGATCTGGTGGTAGTGTGGTGGTAGTGGCGCCAAAAAGAGTTGGAAGGACAAACTTCCAATATTATTAAGCAAAAAGACAAAGAAAAAGAGAACAAAATAGATGGAAAGAGGAGAGAGGAGACTGGCGGTCGGAACCCCTCCCCACGCCCGGCAACACACCCAGCAAAAGGAAAAAACAAATGAAAAAAAAAAAAAATTTATATTTTTTGATAATTTTATTTTAAATTAGTATATAAATTTGTAATTCAAATAAAATTTAAAATTTTTTTTTAAAAAAAAAGACGTAATGTGATGGGCTAGCTCTGGAGATCCAAACACTTTTCCTAAAATAGGCTGTAAAATCAGTTTTATGTCATTTTCTTGTAAACACACAAATTTACTATGATCGATTCAAAGCATGTCCCCCACCTTTCAAACGGCTTCACACGGGAACTCTTGGGTGGGTTTGATTCGGGGATGTGGAGGGATTATTTATTGTTTGGATTGTAATTTGGAAAAGATTTTTATTTGATGTTTGTTTTTTTTTTTAGTATATCAGACATGGAGTTTGGCCGGATTCCTTATCCCCATATATGGAATTATACAATTGGTTGGGGGGGGGGGGGGAAGGGGGACAATTTTCATATGATTATTTACTGTTGGAATTAAGTAGTGAAATGACCATTTTAACTCTCTACTATTTAATTATGTATTATATTTAATAAAATTCAATAAAATTTAAATGTCTCAATTTTAAAATAAAATAATTTTATTTAACTTTTTATTGATATTTTATTTATTTAATTTTTTAAAATAATTTTTTATAGGTATTTTATTGATGTTTTATTTTAAAATTTTGTTTATATTTTATTTAATTTCATTATTTCATTATTATTATTTTTTAAAATAAATTTATTTAAAATTTTAATTAAAAAAATAACATATATTTTTATTAATATTTTATTGATTTAAATTTTTAAAAATAAATTTATTTAATTGTGTAAAAATGAAATAAAATAAATTTTTATTTAATCTAGTTAAAAATAATTAAAATGTTAATGTAAAGGGTAAAGTAGTCTTTTGCTCATTTATCCTATCCAGTACGTCCAACCAAACATTGTATTTACTAAAAATAGTCATTTCCAGATATCTAATCCCATAAGAAAATAAACACGGGATACCCATCCAATCCAAACAAATAGTTCGGGGATCCTAGAATTCAAATCTGATGGATTCTAATCCCCCCTTATCCAGTCCACCTAATTAAATACACCCTTAGTGTGCATTGTTTTAGAGCGGTGTGTCAAATTTTTTATTAAATTTAAAAAGAAAAGTTTATTTAATATCAAGTGATTTAACGGAAGTTTTTAAGATTTCATCAGAACACCTACCAATCGGGAGGATGATTGGGCAAATGTCCAGCCGGTTGATCGACTAGTGTAAATTTTGCACAAATTTTTGCTTTGAGGTGGTCATCCAAGGGTTGACTGAGTAGATGTCTGATCGGTTGACCAGCCAACGTAAATTTTTTTTACAAATTTTTACCTTGAAGTGGTCATTCGGGAGACATCTGGAGGGACATTCGATGATAAAAATATAACGGCTCTCAATGATAAAATGCTAAAGGTCCCAGATGTCTTTAATTTGGTGAAACATTTTTGATATTCTCAATTTGATACGTATTTGATGAAACCATTGAAGCAGAAAAAGAAACTACTTTTTATCAAATTTAAATTTGATAACAGTTTTGATACGCCATTGAAGATGGTCTGAGCAATACATATATTATGTGCATTCTACTAAAAAAATATATAATTTTATTATAAAATTTTATAATATCAATCATAAAATGTATAATCTCTTCATAAATTGGCACAATAAAATTTTGTAATTAATATTGCAAAAATGTGTGACCTGATTATGATTTTTTTTTTAACATCAATTTATGACGAGATTACTTATTTTGTAATTGATGTAACGAAATTTTATAATAAAATTATACACTTTGTAGAAGGGTGCATATGGTATAGCATGTCCCATCCCATTTATGTATATCAAGCAAAATGCAAATGTTATATGAAACAAAGACTTGGATGCAAAATATTAAAATAAATAAAATAATCAATTAATTATATTTTTATTCCTAAATATAAATTTTGTGTTTAATTTTCAGTATTTAAATTGTATTAATTTAATTTTCAGTATATAAAATTATTTTCATTTGGCCTTCAATATATAACAAAATATTTAAATATAATCTCTCAAACGTACATTAAAAAAATTAGATTGGGAAAGAAGATGCATGGGGGAGAGAGAGAGGGATCCAGGCGGCGGTAGGTGCATGTGGTGGGACATTGTACTCATATTATGGGGTGTTTTGGTAACACATTAAAAAAAAAAAAAGTTAAAAGTTACTTTTCAATTTATTTTGGGTCACATTATCTTTCACATAAAATAATAAAAAAGTTAAAAAAAGTTAACTTTTAATAATCTTTTCAAAACACCCCTATGTTATTTTATTTTCTTTGAAAACTTAGGATTTATATAATATCTAAAATATTTGTTTTTATTGAATTTAATAATTAAAATATTTTTTTATTAATTTTATTTCAAAAAAATAAATAAATAGTTTAAATTGAAAATAAATAAAAAGTTTAGACTTTAAAGTGATAAAATTAAAATTTTAAGGTTTATTTTATTATAAGGATCAAATCTTAGAATTTTTTTTTTAATTTTTATAATTTCTCCTATTTTTATTTAACACATACCTTAACATCTCTATTATAAGGCCACTTACTCACTAAATTTGAAAATCTTAACATACAAAATTGCACTTCACTTTTATAATTTTTTGTTATATAACACAAATATACGAAATTTTAACATTTATATTAGAAATACTCTTATTGCATGGATAAGGATTATAATTTTTTTTTCCAATTCAAATAGTGTTGGATTGATTACATATTAATCAAATATTGGATTGATGGGTTTTTCAACACCAACCAGTATCTTCCTGAGAAAAAAGGAAAAAAAGACTAGTGTGGAAAGTAATGCACCACTAGCAGAGACATTCAATGAAGGGTGTTTGGGATTGATTATTTATTTTTTAGTGAATTTTAAAAAAAAAAATCGATTTAAATTTTTGGATTTTATCCAATTAGATGGATTAAAAAAGTACTAAACAAAAATTGGAAAAAAGTCCATAAAGGATATTTAAAAAAAGAGTAAAAAATAATTGACTTTTTTAGTTTATTTTAGAGTTTATTGAATTTTTTTTGAATTTTTTTGAATATTTTAGATTCATCTAAAAAAGTCCTAAAATGCAGAAAAACATCGACATAATTTTGAAAAAAAAGATACTTATAGACAATTTTTTTAAAAAAAAAAAAAAAAAAAAAAAAGACTTTTCTAAATATATGCCAAAACACCCCATGAGGTAATTTAAACTTTCTTTTGAGATTTGGAAAAAAAAATATACGTTGACTTCTATAAGTTTAATATAATTACACTTGAAAGTTTATAAGATTTTAAACCATCGAAAACTTGTATCATTTTCATCAGTAGATCGTTATTATAATTTTGCCATATTTTTTACTTAAAAAATATATCTCGCCTTTATTTATCTTTTGAGAGGGAAGATTGCATTGTTAATTCAAATGGAATGGGTGGTCTCTCTTTCACTTGTTCCAAGGTGATATGTAGCTCGATTATGTACATGTAGTGGGAATCTTTCGTTATAGGCGGTCATGGTACTGCCACCGGCCAATGGTGTGAAGGAAGGACATGGAAAAAGGACAAAACCTTAAGGTGGTGATAGAAATAAGGGAAGAGGAGCTCACTCTCACAAACACTCTCTCTGGTCATCTTCTTGACTTGATCGTCGGAGGGTCTTGGAGAGCAAAGGATATTTCACCCCCGTACATCTTTATATGTATATGTCATTTGCATGAGTCTCACCCGTTTTAATATTAAAAGTTGATGTAATTTGTAAAGTTTGTTATATGTATATTTTTTTAAATTCAAAAGTAACCAATGTAATTTACCCAATTTTGATGGAGTAATGTTAGAAATTCACATTTTAAGATCACAAATTTACCTATAATTTCACCCACGATGATGTAACAAAGAAGGTAGGCTCTATATAAATGAATGTGTAACTAATCAAAAATTGACACCTATCATACTTCTTCAGTGTAGGTCAAATTATAAGGACTTCTAGTGAATCTCAAACATTTTCCAATTGATGCCACCAACACCAAGTAATGGAGAGCCTTCGAAATTTTACACCAAGTTCGTAGTCATGTCACAAATAAATTTGAATCATTTATTTATGTGGAGACTATGTAAAACCCATACAAACAAAAAAATCCAATTTTTATTTTTTATTTTTTATTTATTTTTTATTTTTATGATTGTCATGGGTAATTCTATTTACACCTACCATCTTTCAATTTTTTTTAAATTTATTACAAATTTATCCCATAATTAAATTATTCTTTTGGACAAAATTCTAACCCTAATTTGTAAGTACATAATTCCAACCACCGCCCCCACCTACAGCTCACCTCCAACTCCAGCTTCGGCACCAAACCCTCCCCAGCCACCGATGCCAATCATAAAATGCACAAGATGAATTGAAGGTGGGAACCATGAATCTATTCACTGAATTTAATAGCTACAACAAACGCTCCGAAATCAAAGAGAGCCATGAGAAATGGAATCGATATCCACTGTTTGATTGAGCGAGAGAAACATTTAATTTCAAATAGCATAGAGTACAAGAAGAATGAAATAGCATCAAAGGGCATCATCCTATCCTATCTTCACGCAGAATAATCATCTAGAGATGTAACAAAATGTAGCAAACTATCATTATACATGGATATAAAATATGCAAATCCTAGAAGTTTGGCACAAGAATATAATAGATGAATTCTATGTTATAGCAATTTTAAATATTTGAACAAATAGTAATTGTGGGCCAAAAACAAAGAGAATGTAGTGGCAGTTTTTAAGAATCCATTTGTCCAACACATTTGCTCCTCTAACTTGGTTTTGCACTTTTCTCTTCTCATCAAGAGACCTAACCACACACTAATGTCACCCCACACCTAGGGCAAAAGGTCTAACAGGACTAGATCCCACAACAATTACCCAAAAATAAATCAAACGCAACAAAAATAAAAAAGAATTAAATAAAAAAAACCATGTTAACAGAAATAACATCTCAAAAAATGAAAGTAGACAGATCGAGAATTGTGCCAATTCATTCAAAATTTGAGAGGAACGAAATATTAGATCTTGTTAAGCAAAAGCATAGCAAACATTGCAAAGCAACCTACAAACTATACAAACAAAACTCCAATTATTTCCATTCCATCCCTTAACAGGAATAAAATTTGTACTAACATCCAAAATCAAAAGAAAGAAAGGACTAGAACACTTGTTTTTTAAGGATAGTACAAGCAAATGAAATAGGATTGAAGCTCAAATAAGAGGAATTCGCTAATATTAACTATCCAATGGATGGTTATAGATTTACTCAATTGCAAGAAAACATGAGTCAATCTTATCAGCTTCTTTATTTGGAATTTCTAGCTTGAACTCCTCTTCTAGAGCCATTACAATCTGCATATTGTCTAAGCTATCCAATCCCAAATCTTCATGAAAATGAACATCAGGAGTCACCTGCAGATAAAGGCAGAATGAACTGTAATTCCAAATCCAATAATAACTCCTTGTGCTACAAGTGTAGCCAGAGATATATGAGAATCCCATGCTAGACATAATTATGTAACGCTGGCAAAGAAATTTGCTGATGAAAAGAATTGTGTTATAAATTTGACGTTCAATCAAGTCAAGGAAAAATTAAATTCCAAAAATCTGAGGTCTAAAATAATTTTGTTAATATGGAGCCTTCTAGTTTTATCTAGGACTTCTTTTTATGAAATTATAAAGAGTGTTCACTGCCAACACTTCTTTGTTGTTTTCTCTAATTCACAGTGGTTACCTTTATGTTGTGTTTGGTTGGGGGATTTGGGGAGGGAAAGGGAAAGGGAAATGGAAAAGGTAGGTGAAATGTGAATAAAATATGTATATATTTCACATAGTTTCACACACCTTTTCCCTTTCCCTTTCCAAATCCCTCCCCAAATCCCTCAACCAAACACACCATTAGTAAAATCTACAACACTACTATACAAAAATAAGATTTAAAATAAATAAATAAAATTAATTCAAAACTATAATGCAGGATAATTTTTGGGGGGGAATGTTGGACAACAGTCACATGACTCACATCGCTAAAACAGGCTCAAATAATACTATAACAGTTGAACACAGATGTTCACAAATTAAAAAGAGACCAAACAAAACCACAATCAATGGTAGAGTCAAAATTAGGATAAATTGAAAACCAATTACAATTATATCTGTCATTCATATGCTTCCAAAATCACAAAAAAACTAATTTCCAATGCTATGTAAACTGTTAAGGACAATAGCCTTCTATAAATCAAATGCATTGCAATAAGTAGCATAAACAAATGCTCAAGTTATTTATCTGATTGAGTGATGAATTTACCTTTGTAGAACATCAGTGCTGATTGTTCAGTTCTTATTGTCTGAATCCTTCGGTAGAAACCAAACTCTCTACATAGTGAAAAGCTTCGAACTGAACTCCATGGATTGGAATATCTTTGGTTTCTCCATTTTGGGGGTTGTACAAGAATATCATTTCCCATGCATCTGATACTATAATCTCACCATTCTTCGTGCATTGCAATGGAGTGGATGGTTCGAGAGACAGAGACAGAGACAGAGGAGGCCATTGATGAAGCCGATTAGGTGTAGATTGCAAGCGTGGTTGGAATAGGGGTGGACCAGATTGATAGGGTTTTGAGGCGATGAGGGTGATTGTAACAGAGAGAGGGAGGTGGTGGTGTGGTGTTTGAAGGTGAAAATGGTTGCGGTGGCGGTGGTGGTGGGGGTGTGATGGTGGAGGAGGTGGGAGGAGATGAAGGTAGGGTTAGAGATGAGTTGGCGGAAGGTTTTGCATACGCACCGGAATCGAAGGAGAGATTTGACAGGGAGATGATTGAGAATGTTGAAGATGATGTCCATGGGTAGAGAGAGATTGTAGTCTGAAGACGATGGCATTGCATCATCGGTGGCCTCAGTATTTCTTTCTTGATTCGCCATTGTTACTTCTTTTCAAGAATGAGAATAGAGAGAGAAGATAGAAGAGAGAGGAAGGGTTTTCAGAGAGGTTTTACACACAAGATCAAGAAATGAATAGAGACCCCAATCAACTCCAGATAAAGTGGGTTACTTAGTGCAGTTTATATGTAGTGCCCCAAAGACAAGTTATTGGTGGTTCTTGGCCACCGTTACTTGACATTTTAACAGTATTGTGATTGGTGGAAGGCTAGAATTCATGAATTTATGTAAGTAATTAAAAAATATGAGATGATATGATAAACTGTGATTGGCGAGGGACGTGAATATGTGATTGGATCAAAAAAACAACAGTCAATCTTATCAGCTTCTTTATTTGGAATCTCTAGCTTGAACTCTTCTTTTAGAGCCATTACAATCTCCACAGTATCTAAGCTATCCAATCCCAAATCTTTCTGAAAATGGACATCAAGAGTCACCTGCAGATAAAGGCAAAACGACCTGTAATTCCAATAATCTCTCTTCATGGTAAGAGTAGAGCCAAAGATAAAGTTACACCAAATTATAAGAATCTCACGATGACATAATTATGTAATGCAGATGAGATTTACTAGTTGTGGGGATATATTTTCCAAGTACCAACACGTGGCCATGGTAACGCCGACGTGTCAGCCGAGGTGCCACGTGTCCTGGTCATGACGCCGAGGTGATCTCGGCAGGGCCGAGGTTATCTCCGAAGATATCGGAATCCGAGATAAATGGATAAGGCACAAGAGTCCCAGGCTGATGAGGGGACTCAGCCTGGATAAAGATAAAGCTTTTAGGGAGTTTATCTCTATCTATTGAAGAGTCCTGGATAAGCATTGAGCTAAAGTCCATTGAAGCTAGGCTTCTGTTGGGACAAGGATTGAGTTAACTATAAAAGAAAGGCACCCCTGATGGGTCGAAGGGACGCAATTTATATTTAGAACAGTGAGTTTAGCACAATTGATTATCTATGAGAGATATTTGATTACTGATTTAATCATCGGAGTGCCCCTGGGTAGACGAACCACCGCCGGAGTCTCTTTTTTCTGTTGCAGGTCATTCGGGTGCCATTTATTTCGCCAGTACTTTCCAGCTGAATACTGAGTTGGCAGTGTGGTCAGAAATTCACTCACACAATTTGGCGCCGTCTACGGGAAATTAAGGAGGATAGATGGCCAGTAACGGACAGAAGGAAAAGATTGGGGACAACACTCTTGCTGGGAGTGGCAGACCTATCGACCTTGACGTCAAAGGAGACAATCGCAACACAGAAACTCGTGACCAGAATCACGGAGTAAAAGACGTCGGCCAGGAAGGCGACGTACTAGGCCAAAGCAGGTACTATAACGAAGATAACCTCCAGGTATGGAGGGATAGATGCTTATGGAGGGATGAAGAAGTGAAAGAGAAGGCAAACAAGTTGGCAGACCTACAATCAGTCGTCAACTTCATAATGCAAAACAACGTCATGCAGCCACCATTCCCGCTACAGGACACGCCGATTCCAGGGACCAATGCCCAGAAGAGAGGACAGGAAACAATCCCTATAGCCCCTCAGCACACTAGGAGCGAAAGGCACTCTCATCGGCTTTCAAGGGAGGTCGGGCGAGGGGAGTCGAGGAGGGAAGAGTCACGAAGGACACATCGCACTAAGGAAGCAGACCCCAAAGAACATCGGCATGTTCAGAGACAAGAGTTGTGCTTCGACACGCCTAACGGAGAAAGGTCGAAAAGGGCTCACAACAAAGTTAAGAGCAGTGCTCTGAAAAGACTGAAGTTAGGAGACAGCCGAGCTCCTAGCCAAACCAAAGAGGACTTGAGAGATTACCTCAAGAGGAAGCAAGATCATGCCGAGGTAACATCCACTGTTAAACCAAGAACACCATTCTTAATGGAGTTGGACAGATTTGAGGCGCCGAAGAGATTCAGTATGCCGAGGTTCTAAATATACGATGGTAAGTCAGACCCCAACTTCCACGTTGGATTATACTTGAACTTAATGGCATTGTATAGTGGGAACGAGCCGTTGCTCTGCAAAGTGTTCCCCTCATCCTTCGGGGAGATTGCATCAGATTGGTTTCACAAACTACCAAAGGGAAGTGTGAAGACCTGGGAAGGCTTGGCCGAAATGTTTGTGGCCATATTCATGACAAACAAGCTACAGCCATTAAGGGTGGACGCATTGACGGCTCTAAAGATCAGTAAGGATGAGGGCCTTAGGGCCTACGCAAAAACATACTATGAGGTGTTCAACCGAATACCCGAATGTAATCAAGGAGTGGCGGTCGTATCTTTCAAGAATGGCCTAAAAGACGACTGCCCGCTGCGAAAGTCTTTGGCAAAGACACTGCCAAAAAGTATGGAAGAGCTCATGGCCCGAATTGAACAATACGCCAGAGCTGAGGAAGATACATCAGGGACTAAGGAAACAAAGCAAGAGAAACGAAATGGCTCGCCGAAGCGAGTCCGAGGTAACAATGGATCCAGCAAGCAGGAGACAGAACTGAGGGCTACACAGGCAGTGACAACTGTGTTCCGAATCCCAATTCACAAAGTCCTGGATAAAATTCGGAATCAACCTTACTTCAGAACACCAACAAGGGCACTAGGAGAATTTATGGGAAGAAACCTTGGCAGGCATTGTGCTTACCACAATGAAGATGGGCATATGACTCAGGGCTGCAGAGCCCTGAAAACACACTTGGAAGACCTGGTGAGGCAAGGCCATCTGAGAGACCTTGTCGATGAGACCAGAACAAGAGAAGAACAGGCAAGACTGCCTCAGGCACCAGCAGCTCCGCCTCCCCCAGCACAGCAACCTCAGGCAAGAGGACCTCGAGTAATTAATATAATTCACTTGAAGGTCAACGAAAATGAAATTCAGGGGGAGACCCAGAAGGTAAAGCACCTACAACATGTCTACCAAGTCGGGGAGAAGAGACATCGGGCAGAGGAGTACTTAGGACCAGTAGTGTCCTTTACTGAAGCCGACCTTGAGATGGTGTAGCATCCACACAGCAATGCCTTGGTAGTATCCCTCCAGGTTGGGGAATGTCAAGTGAAGCGCATCTTAATTGATCAAGGCAGCTCTTGTGACATCATGTACGTCCGATGTTACAAGGAGCTCGACCTTCACCCAGACGATATGGAGCAATCCAATGGCCCAATGGTCGGGTTCAATGGAACACCGACGTGGCCACTGGGAGCAGTAAGCTTAGAAGTGCAGGCTGGCACGAAGAAGGTAAAGACGGAGTTTACCATAATCGACACGCCCTCCCCTTACAATATTATTTTGGAAACGCCATGGTTGTATGCAATGGGGGCTGCTCCCTCAACACTGCATCAACTATTGCGGTTCCCAATAGAGCATGGGATAGAGGAGGTCAGAGGGGATCAGCTGCAGGCAAAGAACTGCTCCATGGCAGCAATGAAAACAACCTGCAACATTTGGGAACTAAAGAAGGCAGAGATCGAAGACGAGGACGTCGAAGTCCTAGAAGACATTGGCAAGGAGCCAGCCGAGAAGAGTGAAAAAGCACTAAAGAAAATCCCCGTTCAGGAGGGGGATGAAGAATGCTTCTTTCTTCTCGGCTCAGGCTTAGCCAAAGAAGAAGAAACAGAGCTGGAGGCTTTCTTGAGAGCGAACATTGAGGTGTTTGCCTGGACGCCTTATGAAATGCCTGGCATTAACCCCGAGGTCACTTGCCACAAATTGAACGTTGACAGGTCGGCCAAACCTGTAATCCAAAGAGCACGAAGACCGACAATGATGCACGTCAAAGCAGTGGAAGAAGAAGTAGATAGACTACCGGAGGCCAAGGCCATTCGAGAGGTTAATTACCCGACATGGCTATCGAACACAGTAGTGGTGAAGAAAAAGAATGGTAAATGGAGGGTCTGCGTGGACTTTACCAGCCTGAACAAGGCCTGTCCCAAAGACAGCTTTTCTCTACCCAAGATTGACTAACTGGTAGACGCCACTTCAGGGCATGGAAGGATGAGCTTCTTGAATGCTTATAGGGGGTACCATCAGATAGCCATGTACCCCCTAGATGAAGAGAAAACTGCGTTTATCACCCCAAAAGGGCTGTATTGCTACAGAGTAATGCCTTTTGGTTTGAAAAACGCAAGAGCAACTTACCAAAGATTGGTAACGAAGATGTTCAGACACTTGATTGGCCAGACGGTGGAAGTTTACATCGATGACATGGTCATGAAGACCAATGAACCTGAAGGTCATCTAGCCGACCTAAAAGCTATCTTTGACATCCTTAAAACATATCGACTCCGACTCAATGCTTCAAAATGTGCATTTGGAGTTAGATTTGGTAAGTTTTTGGGATACTTAGTGACCAGAAGGGGCATTAAGGCCAACCCAGATCAGATCAAGGCCATTCTAGAGTTGAAGAGCCCAACGTCTACAAAACAGGTACAGATGCTAACTGGAAGGGCCGCAGCCCTAAATAGGTTCATTGACAGAAGCTCAGACAAGTGCAAACCTTTCTTCAACTTAGTGAAGAAAGCCACAGACTTCTTATGGACCGAGGAGTGCGAAGCCGCCTTGGTCAACCTGAAAAAATATCTGACCACAGCTCTAGTTCTTTCAAATCTAGAACCTGGAGAGGAGTTATTTTTGTACTTAGCAATTTCAGAACACGCAACAAGTGCAGTGGTAATCCGAGAAGAAAAAGGGGAGCAAAAGGCTGTTTACTATGTAAGCAAAACTCTGGCTGATGTAGAAACGAGGTATCTACCCTTAGAGAAATTGGCACTGGCTTTAGTAATGGCTTCAAAGAAGCTGAACCATTCCTTCCAAGCCCATAGAATTGTGGTGCTAACTGAACACCCCTTGAAGTCCTTGCTGCAATAAGGAGACCTGACAGGAAGAATAGCTAGATGGGCGATCGTCTGGCGATATGACTGGAGTGAGACCCAAAACAAAGAATCAAAGGCGTGTTTTGGCCGACTTCGTGGCCGAGTTCACGCCAGAATCCATCAAACATCGGGCTCCGTTGAGCCAGGGTGAACGATGTCCAAACAAGCAAGGAGGAGCCTAGCCAAAGGCGAAAGAACAAAGGAAAGAGGAAAAACTCAGACCCTGCAACAATTACATCGGCGACTCCTTTCAACTGTTCGTTGATGGGAGTTCAAACCGACAGAGAGTGGGGGCAGGAGTAGTATTGATATCTCTAGATGGGCAAGTACTAGAACAATCGATTCGTTTGGGGTTCAAAGCCTCAAACAATGAAGCAGAGTACGAAGCACTCATTGCAAGATTGAAACTGGCAGCAGCAGTACATGCAGATGAGGTAATAGTCTTTTGTGACTCACAACTTATAGTCAACCAGACAATGAGCGAGTTTGCAGCCCGAGATGAAAGAATATCGGCCTACACAAAGGAGGTCATTAGGTTGGCAGCCTTGTTTCTGAACTGCCGACTACTTCAGGTTAGTCGAGATGATAATAGTCACGCCGATGTATTGGCCAACCTAGCTAGTGCATTACAACCTGGAAAAGCAAGGACAATAATGGTTGACTATTTGTCAGGCCCGAGCATCGAACCACTGACCACAGAGCGTGAAGCAATGTGTGTGGACATGGGACCAAGCTGGATGGATGTAATAGTAGCATTCTTGAAAGAAGGAAAGCTGCCAGATGACCACGAGGAGGCACACAAGATCAGATTGAAGTCGGTAAGATTCAATCTGACAGTAGAAGGATATCTCTACAGAAGATCTTTCACTGGACCCCTTTTGAGGTGCGTACATCCTTTACAAGTTGAAGATTTTTTATATGAAATACATGAAGGAATTTGCGGAAGCCACGTTGGGGGCAGATCACTCACCCATAGGGCCATTACCCAGGGGTATTGGTGGCCTTATATGTAGAAAGATGCAGAAGCCTATGTGAAAAAGTGTGAAAAGTGCCAAAGGTTTGCACCTCTGATACACCAACCAGCGGCAGACCTGAACCCTGTATCCAATCCTTGGCCATTTGCCCAATGGGGCATGGATCTCGTTGGGCAACTGCCCCAAGTAACTGGACAAAGGAAGTACTTGCTGGTAGCAACAGATTACTTCACTAAGTGGATAGAAGCTGAATCCCTCGCCAAAATTCGAGATGTGGATGTGAAGAAATTCATTTGGAAAAATATCATCACCAGATTTGGGATTCCAAGAGCAATAGTTGCAGACAATGGAACACAATTTGATAGTAAGCTAATTAAGAGCTTCTATGCAAAGTTCAAGATCAAGAACTACTTTTCAACCCCAAGCTTTCCCCAAAGCAATGGACAAGCAGATGCATCCAACAAAGTAATCTTGGATGGGATAAAGAAGAGGCTGCAGGCAGCAAAAGGAAAATGGGTGGACGAGTTGCCCAATGTACTTTGGGCATATCAGACTACGCCAAGAAGATGAACAGGGGAATCCCCCTTTGCCATGGCTTATGGCACAGAAGCAGTCATTTCGCTGGAGGTCGGCATCCCAGGAATCAGAACCCAGGGAGTAGAAAACAGGACTAATGATGTACTCTTACCCCGAGATCTGGATCTTCTAGAAGAACGGCGAAGGAGACCAGAAGCGCATCAAAGAATGACTTGCCGTGAGCTTATAACAAGAAGGTCAACCCAAAGGAGTTTCAAATTGGTGACCTCGTCTTAAGAAAAGTCATCGGCAACAAGAAGGATCCTAGAGAGGGCAAGCTTGGCCCGAATTGGGAAGGACCCTACAGAATCATCTTAGTACTGGGTAATGGGGCTTATCGGCTTGAAGATAATGAAGGCAAAGAGTTGCCATGACCTTGGGATACTTGCAATTTAAAATTTTTCTATCATTAAGACTTCTGTGTTTTTTGATTATTTATCGAAATAAATAAATAAAGTTTTAGCTTGATTTCTTACGCTTATGACTAATAAGATAGTTGATGATGCATGCATAATAAGAACCCAAGTGGAACTTAGGTTCACATTAGGGGGCAGAGAGAAGAAAAATGGTTTTAACACTTGTTGAAACTTGAGAAAAGTTTACAAGTTGAAGTTAAACTGAGATTATGTTTAACACTTGTTGAAACTTGAGAAAAGTTTACAAGTTGAAATTAAACCGAGATCATGTTTAAAACTTGTTGAAACTTGAGAAAAATTTACAAGTTGAAGTTAAACCGAGATCATGTTTAACACTTGTTGAAACTTGAGAAAAATTTACAAGTTGAAGTTAAGCCGAGATCATGTTTAACACTTGTTGAAACTTGAGAAAAGTTTACAAGTTGAAGTTAAACCGAGATCATGTTTAACACTTGTTGAAACTTGAGAAAAGTTTACAAGTTGAAGTTAAAACTGAGATTATGTTTTAACACTTGTTGAAATTTGTGAAAAATTTACAAGTTGAGGCCAAGGTTGTATTAAAACTAAGTGCTTATGTACTTGCCAATGTAAATCGGTGGTATAGCCGAGATATTTAAACCTGAGAAAATCACACAGATAAGGTATGCAGTGAAGATATGCAAAATATTCTAAGTATAGAATTATGCAAAAGCAGCAAAGAGAAGACAAAGATACAAGTATTCAGAGAAGGAAAGTTGTATTAACATTCAAAAGAAGGCACATCATCCATGAGAAAAGCTTATAGGTGTTCCAAAAAGAAGAAAAACAAAAGTACAGAATACAAAAGAAAAGATATCAAAATTAAGACTCCTTAGCAACAGCAGATGGTTGGGTTTGGACCTCAGAGGACTGCTGAGTAGACATCTCAGCAGACTTCTCAGCCGCGAGCTCAGTGTCAATTTCTCGAAGGGTCAGATCGAGGCTCTTGTCGGCAAGCGACACGTCCAATGCCGCCTTCTCAAGAGTGGCATCCTTGAGGACTTCCTCGCCCTCCTCATCTTGAGTCAAGTCCAGCACTTGCTCATTCAGAGAAGGGGACTTGGTCCCAGTGGCCTCCTTTGATTTTCTCACCAAAGTTTCCTCCTCAGACTCAGATTCGTCATCAAATTGACTTGGAGTTGGAGGGAATGGAAGAAGAATGGCGTCGGCGTTCCTGAGGGGCGAGTCCTCGGGGACTTCAAGCTTTTTCAGCAAAGTCATCCAACCAAGGGCGAAACGCTTGTTGCATGCCTGCTTTACTTGCTTTTCATAGTCCGCCGTGACGTTGGCCACCTCCTCATTATAGCCCTTTTGATCGGCAGCCTTGAGCTCGGCATCTTTGGTGACCAAGGCATCTTGAAGCTCCTTTTGGGCCTGGGCCGTCTTTTCCTTGGCCTCTCTTTTTTGGGCCTCAAGAACCTTCCTAATAGCCTCAGCGGATTCTGCCTTTTCTTCGATGTCATTTTGAGCTTTGATAGCGGGCTTGGCTTGATCCTCCAAGGTCTTCATCTTTGATTGCAAATTTTTATTAGACTTCTGAAGATTGGAGACCTCCCTCTTCTTGTCGGCCAGCTCCTGCCGATTCTCAAAGGCTTGCGCTGAGAAAGAATGAGCATACTGGATGGCCTGAAAGTGAATAAAAGTTATTAGAAAATATTATAAGTATGAAATAAAAAGAAAGAAAGAAAAAATTACCAAATAAAAACACTTACTTGAACAGAGCGCTGGAACATCAGAGCATAGTTTTCATATTCGCTCAACTCGGCGTTTCGGTCGAGATCACCGGGAATAAGTAAAGTGGTACTAAGGGCAACGCCGACATTAATGTCATCAGCGCTATCGTTAGCCATAACTGGCTTATCCTCCAATGTGATTTTGGGGGCCTAGGGGGAATCGTGCTTTCAAGACCCCGAGGTGGTTGCAGCAGATGATCTCGGCGTCTTTGATCGGGTATATTCGGATGGTTGGGCCTCGACACGCCTCTTCTCAGTAGCAGATTGGGACATATCGCTCTCAGTCAATTTAGAGATTGGCAAGGTGTCCTCGGTGTGAACCTGAGTCACCGTTGCCTTTGGCTGAGCTTTCTTTAGCCTTTTTTGTTTGGGCTTTGGAGGCTAAATTGGTACTACTTCAACATTGACAGTAGCCGGGATTTTGGCCAAGAGGTCCTTAGCAACTACCTTTTGACGGCCCATCTCGGCGGAAAAAACAGTTCGTCGCCGACGTTGGCGTTGAGATAGAGGGATTAAATATGGAGCCGAAGTTGATGGCTGCTCGGCTGGATCAGAAGTTGATCCTTGATCTTTTCAAGATGTGGAGACAGCTTCAGGAGTTGTGGCAGAAGGGGGCGAGAGGCTTTTCTTCTTCTTCTTGGGGATATCGGGAAGAGCTGACTTGTAGGTAGGAATGAAGCTGAGTACCAGAGGGGCTTTCCGTTTGTGGACCGGCAAATCCAAAAGTTTCCTCAAGTCTTTACTGGGAAAGAAAGACTGGCGGAAGCCCTTTGGTGGCTGACGAAGAGCTGCAAGAAAAACAGACATCAGAAACAAATGAAGTATTGAAAGACTTTAAAAACACGTATTAACACAGGGCTCTTACTATTGCCCTCTACGAAAACTGTTCGAGGAAGAGGGTAGAGGTGGAGGTCCTCATCTGGAGTGAACTCCCAGTTCCCCGAGGTAATGAAGTAATCGTCTCCAGCTCCCTTGTTGGAGTCTGGGAGGTCGGCTACGATTTTGTACTCTGTGGACCTCGGCTTAAGGTAGTAAATATAGCCCGTATCTTTTTTGAGGCCACACATGGTGTAGCAATATTGGATGTCGGCTAAAGTAATCCTGGCATTTTCTTGTTTAGCTAAAACAATTGTACCGTTTATGATTCGGTAGGAATTGATGGCAAGCTGCAACGGGTTTAGCTTATAATAATGAGGTATCTCACGGAAAAGGGTATTTAGTTGGAGCCGAAGTCCTCACTCTATAAAAGCTACCACTGGGAAAGGCATAGAATCAGTTGTAGGTATGATGGAGTCATCATCCCCAGCCAACCTTAGATGGACGTCGGCCGGGATGTCAAACTCTCGCCTAAAGTGCTCTAACTTGGATGGGGTGTCTACCCTATGCTTCCACATACCCATGATATCGGCTTAACTAAAGGGGTTGGATTTAAGAAGGGTGTGTTTCTAAAGGGTTTTATAGACCTCGGCTAAAGTTTAAAAATCCACAGAATCTGTGGGGAATCATTTCAATTTTCCCTAACAATGGTTTTAAGTTCTACAAAAAAATCCCAAATCTAGATCTATGGAAACGAAGATTGAAAGCACGAATCTGGAAAACAAAAAAGCAAGAATGCGCTTCAGAATCAAGAACAAAGATGGACTATCAAGAACATTGTAAGTACAAAGGGTATAAGGTCAAGAACAATGGCAAAAGTGTAGAAAAGTTGTGAGCAGTGCGTGTATTCAAGACGTGGGCAAAGAGCAAAGTCGTGAAATAAACACACTCAGATACATGACTCGTAAATCAAAAGCTTGAGTAAAACAGCAATGGCAATTAATAATGAAGCAAAAATTTCTTGGAGAGCAACAAGAAATAAAACGAGGAGGAACAGAGGCTTACCAGAAAAAAAGAAGCCGGAATGGGGATTGCCGAAGTCTGACGACGGTTGCAAAGGTGGAAGATCGGTGAAAATCACGGCAAAAAGGGTAAACGGAGCAAGTCGCAGAGCTGTGGAAGCTTGAACAATGGAGGATTTGAAAAAGCTAGAGAAAAAGAAAGCTTCTGAAACGATGTAAAGTGAAAAGACGGGGGAAAGAAACAAGTTTTGTCAAAACTTGAAACGGCGGAACAAAGGGCAATTAATGCACTTGGAACAACGAATGCGTCAGATGGCGCATGCAGGAGCGAGACGACTTGCAAACGCGTTCGGAGTACGATCCAATAAAGGGAAGACGCGTGGCTAAAACGGTTGAGTTATTGTGTATGACAGCTCATACGCTTGAGAAGAGCTCTTGGGATCCTTGTTCTTCAAAGAGACATGTCGGCCTTAAACGGTGATCTCGGCTGAGATACTTTAAACCGATGTATGGGTAGGAAGTACCGATATAGGTTTCATCACCTCAGAATGCCGAGGTAATAGAACCTAGGGGGCTGTTGTAGGGATATATTTTCCGAGTACCAACACGTGGCCAAGGTGATGCCGACGTGTCAGCCGAGGTTCCATGTGTCCTAGTCATGACACCGAGGTGATCTCGGCAGGGCCGAGGTTATCTCCGAAGATATCAGAATCCGAGATAAGTGGATAAGGCACAAGAGTCCTAGGCTGATGAGGGGACTCGGCCTGGATAAAGATAAAGCTTTTGAGGAGTTTATCTCTATCTATTGAAGAGTCTTGGATAAGCATTGAGCTAAAGTCCATTGAAGCTACGCTTCTGTTGGGACAAGGATTGAGTTAACTATAAAAGAAAGGCACCCCCGATGGGTCGAAGTTACGCAATTTATATTCAGAACAGTGAGTTTAGCCCAATTGATTATCTGTGAGAGATATTTGATTACTGATTTAATCATCGGAGTGCCCCCGGGTGAATGAACCACTGCCAGAGTCTCTTCTTTCTGTTGCAGGTCATTCGGGCACCATCTATTCCGCCAGTACTTTCTAGCTGAATACTGAGTTGGCAGTGTGGTCAGAAATTCACTCACACACTAATAAAAAGAATTGCATTTAAAATTTGAGGTTCAACAAACCAAGAGAAATCCATATGATATTAATGGCTAGAGAAAAAACTAAATTCTAAAATATGAGGTCAAAATAGTGTTGTCAATATGGAGTTTTTTAGTTCTCTTTTTCATCTAGTACTTCTTTTTATGAAATTACAAGGCATCTCTATAGTTCCTCTAGTTTGCTGCCAACATTATTTTGTTGTTTTCTCTAATGCACAGTGCTATTCAAGCCTTCTTTAGTAAAATCTACAACATTACTCTACAATACATGTATATATATAAGACTACAATAAAATAAAATAAAAATTGAAATGTGGGATAATTTTTTGGGAAATGGTTGGACATCAGCCACATCACTGAAGCTAGCTCAAATAATAGCACTTAATAAAATAGTTGAACATAGATGTTCACAAATTACAAAGACACCAAACAAAACAATTATCGACGGTATAGTAGAAATTAGAATCAATTGAAAACCAATTACAACTATACGTTATTCATATGCTACCAAAAGCAAGACAAACTAATTTCCAATGCTCTGTAAACTGTAAAGCACAATAGCCTTCTATAAACCAATGAGAAAATTGGGATGTTTACTCAATTCGCTATGACCATAGCAAAGGAACCTGGGTAGCAGTCAAGTGAAAGTTAGTCCTAGAGGAGAGGGGGAGGTTGAATAGGAACTCAAATTTTGCTCTCTTTTCTTACTAATTTTATCATCTTTTACTTAATTCAATTTTCTATTGTCTTAAACACCATTAATTACCCCTTTAACTAGTTTGTTATCTTAATTGATGAGTATACTTAAGGGATTAGTTAAGAATTTGTCTTAACCAATCATCATTTATCCCTTTAACTAGTTTGTTATCTTACTTGATGAGTACAACTTCAGGAATTAGTCAACTGTTGTTACTTATCTTGATTCAAGATGAAACAGTTGATTTATCAATTTATCCCTTCAATTCCTAAAGCCTCAAACTATGTTTTTCACATCCCCAATTTATTTTAGAACAAGATTGTAGAAATTAATCAATCATCCAAAATGACATACAAATCAGCATATCAATATGTAAGTATACAAATTAGAATACACATAATAAAAAGATGAAGATTAAGGCCCCGTTTGTTAACTATACATTTTAGAATGGTACCAGGTGCCAAGTAATTTAAGAGTGGTGCCATTAGCACTGTAACAACCCCGCCTTGTGCTTAGCCACTAATCCATGATTAATAGTACCTAATCAATAATTAAGAAGAAATTCTGAATTAATTGCATGTATTATATGCAATTTGTGTTTATATTTGTTGTCGTAGAAATATCTATATGTGTTTCTGTTCTATTCTACGAATTGAAAGTTTTACAGACCGCACAAGTGACTGAAGTTGCGCTCAAGCGAAGACCTTGTCTTTGGCTCGAGCGATCGTCGAGCGTCCATTGAGCGTTAAAAGCATGCAACTAGTACTTTTGCAGACTTTGTAGCTCACTCGAGCGACTGAAGTTGTGCTCGAGCAGACTACCTTGCTTTTGAAAATTTGACTAAGTGTTCCATAGCACATTGTGGCATCCTCATTGCATCTTAGGCATTCCTAAGCCCTAATTAAGACATAATAATGAGGACAAGACTTAGAAACACACTAAGAACAAAACATAATGAATTATGTATTTTCCGAGCGTATGTTTCAGTGAGTATCCGTTATCTGTTTGTATAGGTCACGCGCCATAAGCTATTCGATCTGTCTGCTCTGTCTGTCTGTCTCTGGAGCCATTTGTGAGTAATAACTTAGTAAAGCTATGTTCAATTTATTTATTTTCTATATGATGAAATAAGATCTGTTTTATGAAATGTTATGTTCTGTATAATGAATGATTGTCCAATTTCTTACATGTACTCATGGTATCCTTAGCATCATGTGATATCTGTTAGCTATTACCCGATATCAGAGGTTCCATTATGGAACTTAGTATGTTTGTTATCTGTTACCCGTACTGGAGGCTCGATCATGGAGCTTAGCATATTTGTCATCTATTACACGGATCCGAAGGTTCCTTTATGGAACTGGTTACTCATAACCACCGTCTGTTCTGTATCTGTTCAGTTAACACTAATGGATGTACCACGTATGATGAACATAAACTCTGCTTTTTGTATTTGACTTGAATAAGAATGTGAATATGGATCTGCCTCTGTTTTTGAAATAAATATGAATCTGTTTTCCGAACTTGATATGGGACATCATTCATTTAAACTCCTTTACTCTGTTATTATTCACTGGGCTCCAGTTCATTGTATTATTTATGTATGTGGGTGATCAGGTGCGCGACCAGGCTCGATGACGATTGCCTGGAATTCTATTTTGTTGGCCAACCTGTGACGCCCCAAAATTTTAGGACATCATAATAAGGTTTAAAACTTAAAATCAATTTTCGTAATTAAGAATCCTTATCAATGTTGCCACCAAATTTACCATCACTATTATCCAGACATTAACAACCCAAATTTTAAAGTTTTCAAATTACAATTCCAATAAAACTTAAAACTTAGTCTCGTTACACAAAAAGAAATTTAAAAACAACTGCGAAAGAAAAGCTAGAGAAAGCTAGGAAATATAGGAAATGGTTCGTGGAATTTGGGTACTCTTCAAGCTAACCAAGGCTGAATGTCACCTTGCAAGGCCTCAGTGTTTCCTTTGTTCTCTTCGGTACCTGGCATAAAACGCCAGGGCAACGAGAATGCCAATGAGCGACGAGCTCAGTAATATACTACAACCCGAAAATACCCACCCCGATAATAATACTCATAAATAATAAATATTGTGTAATAACAGAATAATAAGCAGCCTTCAATAAGCATAACAGTGAAAATAATAACAATAGGTAAATAAATAAATAAATAAAATGGCAAACGGAACTAGTGGTTCATCACAAGGATAATGCATGCTCTTCGTTTTAATTTCTCATAGATTCAGTATATCAGATAAATTTAAGTAACTTCCAACGGAGCACTACTTCCACTCAACCGCTAAGCCATGGCCACGGGCAATTCCGACTCCCCCTTGGTCAAATATTCAAATGTTACTTACTGTAACTACCAATGATGCCCACGCACCAGGGTTACGTACCCGAGTCGTGACATTACGGTCTGCCCCAAGGGAACGGTCTATGTTGTGACACCCGCACCACCAACCTTATATCGCCTACACCGATAAGAGCCATAATACCTTCCCGTGCCATGTTAGGGTTCGCAACTCATCGCGCAAGATTCTAAACCGGGCTCGCCCCATCACTTTTAAATTTTTAATGTATCATCGGTTCAATTTTGTGTTTCTTTACTTCGTTGAATTCACATTTTTATGCATGTGTGAGTTTTAGTTCGAGAATCACAGTGATATAATGTTTGTATAGCACAACACAATCATATATGGCAACCAAAATAAATGTGATAGAGTTTCTTAGGAGTCATCACAAAATTTCTTAAGAATTCACATACTTCTCCTTTCAGCACTGTTTAGTCAAACAAAAAAAATGTGAAACCCATACCAAACGAGGTTCAACCATTATAATATTTTAACTGGTGCTAGTTCATCAAGTTAGGAAAATATTTCGAGAAGAGTACCAGGGCTAAAAACGATTTTAAAATGGAGGAATAATTTTTGGAAGAAAACTGGTTTGCTGGGACAGTGAGTTACATTCACCTCCAGCACAGGTGATCCGGGTTTGAAGAATAAAAAGGGGCCTCAAACGATGTCAAAAACAGGCATGGTCAGAACATTTTGCTAAATTTTTGAGTTTAGAACATATTTCCAGAAGAGTGTGTGGGCTGAAAACCAACCGAAGATGGTCAAATGATTTTTATAAGAAAAGTGGACAGATTCTGTCACCTTTTGGAAAAATTAGTGTTTCTCTCTCAATACTTAGTAAAAAAAATTATGAAACCAGTGGCGTTTGAAAGGTAGCTTAAAAATATAACTTTTCCAATTTGAATCACCTGAAAATTCATTCTGTAGAATAAACGGTGACCTGGTAAAGTCAGCGTTGCTGCTGCCTCCAAACAGCAATGAAGTTGAAAATATATTCAGGCCATGAAAACGTCAGCACAGGTATTCTGTGTTTGGAAAATAAAAAGGGTCCTCAAACAGTGTCAAAAAGAGGCATGGTCAGAACTGTTTGCTAAATTTTTGAGTTTAAAACATATTTCCAGAAGAGTAGGAAGACTGAAAACCAGTTGAAGGAGGTCAAATAATTTTTCTAAGAAAACTGGACAGATTCTGTCACATTTTGGAAAATTTGGCGTTTCTCTCTCAATACTTAATGAAAAATTATGAAACCAGCGGCGTTTGAAAGCTAACTTATAAATCTTACTTTTCCAAGTGGTCGTGCAGAAAAATACCATTTGTAGAGAAAATGGGACCTGTTTGAAGCTACTGCTTCTGCTGTGTCGTACGCGACACTTAGGGAAAATATTCGTTTCGGTAAGGAAATGGTGTTCAATTATTTTATAAAAATTTTACACAGTGTATAACACCTACATATACTTCCAGTATACACAGATTTTTAATATCAATTAATTTCAATTTATTAGAGCTCTCTTTTCACCCGATAAAGTGTAAAACAGTGAGAAAATCTATGCTTCAAGTAAAGGGGCCATTCTTATCTCATTTTACTCTTTTACAAGATCATTTCAACAATGGAGAATATTAAATACATAACAACAACAGTAGCTAAGCCATATATTTATATCAAGAAGGAATATGAAATTATTGCACAATGAAATTCTTATCCTATCAAAGTTTTAAACATGCATGGACTATTTTGCTATAGATGACTTAACCATGCTTAGTCTTGCATATATATTATATAAATTTAGTTAGAGGAATCTAAGGGAGGGTAGAGGTGATGTATTCTTACTTTAGTGAGGTAAAACAAATCCCAAGTGTTGGCCCTTCTTCCCTTCTCTTCTCTCCTTTCCCTCATGCTTTCTCTCCCTCTCTCTTTTTTTTTTCTCAGCCGTGGAGTACAAGAGCAAGGGGCTGGGTTGTGTTCTATATGTAGGAGAGCTTAGAGAATTTATTTTATTTTTATTTTATTTTCTCTTCTTTGCTTGGAATTGTCATCTACAAGCATGGGCTAGGGGTTTAGAGTGTGCTTGCATGCCAGAGCATGCCTTGGCAACAGCTTTATTGGGAAGAAGGCAGCCAACAATTCTGACTTCTTCTTCTTCTTGCTTAGGCACTCTTATCCAATGATAGATGGTAGCTTTACAGGTTGCTTGCAGGTGCTGCTGCCGTGGCTGCCTTATCAAGGCTTGGAATGCCATTGCATGTTTGCTTATCTTAGGTGGTTGAGTGTGGACTTGGGGAAGAGAACAAGCATGCAGCCAAGTAAGGAAAAGGAAGTGGCAGCTAGCCACTCTCCTTGCACTAGATTACATTTTTTTTTTTTACTTTTGATTTGGATTGAATTGAATTGAAATTGGTGTCAATATGTATATATAATTAATTGATTTATTTATTTGTTTACTTATTCCATATTATTATTTTCAACTGGATGGTTTTCTTCCTACTAAATTTTAACTAGCTTAGTTACTATCAATTTAATCCATTTAGCTTTCACCACGGTATTTTGATACAGGATTTTAATCACATCAAGATAAATAATTTTATTTAAAAGAATTTAACATTGGTATTAATTATGGTGCTTTTAATATTATAATTTAATAGTTTAATAATCAATATTGATTGACTTAATATTATTATTAATAAACTAATTAGTTGTCTAAAAATTCAGGTTCTTACACAACCTTTGTGCCCCCGAGGAGGTTACGAAAAAATTCATGTGGTTGAGTTTTGTGAACCAAGTTTAAGACCTTGTTTTCTTTTACTGAATTCTGAACAAGTTTCTGTTTATCTGTGTACTGGTCTAAGTCCCATTTTGGTTTTATCTGTGCTCGTAGGTGATGCAAGACTAATGTAATTATGATGTCACATGTGTGTATATAAAGTATTAAATTCTTGTCCCATGTATGTCTGCACAATTCATTGGAGTATGTATGTTTTATATATTTGCTTCTGCAGCTCCTTATTATGTGTTAATCTATTCTGAGGCTTTTGGTAATCCAAGGATTACTGGGCAGTTACGACACTAAACCTATAAGGGCGGGTTTGGGTCGTGACAAGCAACCCATGAATTATTTTGGACCCCCACTTATAAATTTTGAAACCCTTAAAATTTTTTTTTCCCCTCCTAAATAATACCAAAATTATCCTTAAACATTCCACCCATTGAATGCGCCCTATACTCCAAAAAAAACCTCCCTTCCAAAAAACCGTTACAAAACCCACTAAAAAGAAGAAGAGTCTCATACTTTTCAAAACCCCCCAAGAAGAAGAAGAAGAAGAAGAAGAATGCTTTCTCTGTCGGTTTAACCATTGTCACAGTTGGTATGCTTTCTCTCTTGCTCTCTCTCTCTTTCTCTCTCTTATTGCTTCTTTCATACTAAAATAAATAACAATACAAATTAAAGGGTTGTTTTGGATAAACTATATAAATACACGTTTTGAATTTTTTGGCTAAAAAGTAGAGGGAAAAAATATAATTGTTTGGGATAAGGATGTAATAATGGCCTGGCCTGGCCCAAGCGGGCCACCCAGGTTCCTTTCTTTTTAGTGGGTCGGGCCGACCCATGGGCCAAAAGTGGGGCCCAGGCCCAAGCACAAGCCCACTCATTATAGGGCTGGACCTAGTCGGGCCTTTTTTTTTTTATTATTTTAATATTAGGAATAAAAAATTAAAAAAATTATACTAAAGTATTTTAGTTAAGATTAATGAGATGTTTTGTTTGGTTATGTTTCATGGTGATATTTAAATTTAATTATGTATGACTTATGTTTTTTTAATTATGAATTTATAACGAAAAAGTATGTAATCATGTAACTTATTTCTTTTGAAATGAATAATTATATATATGAAAATGAAACTTTCAATATTGCAACATTAAATTATTTATATAACATTTATTGAATGAATAATTTTTTATTTCAAAATGAAATAAAATATTACAAAAATTGATTTTATTAAATAAAATAGGTGTAAATTATTGATGATGGTAGAACAATTGCATCACTATACGTCCAGTACATCACAACTAGTTCACCACGTACTAGCCTACCAATCATTTGCATTATACCCCATCTCAATAATCTAATACCAAAAAAAAAAAAAAAATGAAATTAAATGAAATAGTAAAAAATAAATTGTTGATCAATCATTAGAGGAGACAGACATTTCAGTAGCGTTGCCCGAGGACATGTCATCCCAATCATTTTGAATTCGCTCTTTTTCACTATAATTTTGTCTTTCTTGTAAGTGCATGCATATGATCTCTAGATATCATCAATGCCTTAACCATTTGGGGTGAAAGCCTGCTCCGGTAATCGCTCAGCACCCGTCCACATGTACTAAAAGTTGTTTCCGAAGCAACTGTAGAAATAGGAACAATTAGTATATCATAGGCCATCTGTGAAACCACATGCCACATAGTTTCATTTTGTTTCCACTATTCCAAAATGTCAAAATCATCGAAATCATCCACTGACGGGCTTTCCAAATAACGTTGTAATTCAGAACTACTTACACTTGTATGTTAAGATATTCTTCTACTTTTTATTGCTGAAAAAACACTTAATCTCCTGCCTCAAGATGAGACTGCTAGTGTAGTGTGTGTAGGTGTATTTACAGATGTAGCTGCCATGTATTCTTCAAATAATTTGTTGCATGTTTGCGTAATAGGGGCAAACTGTGTTTGATCAGCGAAAAGACGCTCTAAAAATTATTGTAAACTAACTTCTTTATACCTAGGATCAATTATTATGGCTAAATCTAATAGATGAGGCAAAATAATCAAAATATTTATCAAATTTTTCTTTCATTGAAATAATAATGGTTACATAATATTCATTACTCATATATTTTATGAAAACTTTAATTATTTCTACTAGCATATGTAAAACAAATGGTGAAGTAGGAATATATATATATAAGAAAATAATTTTGTTGAAGTATCGAAAAATTTTAAAAAATCTTTATACAAGGCTACTTGGCTCCAATTAAGTTCAGTGGGAGTCAATACTCCTCCTATTGATGTTGTTACAAAAAATAAATCTATTACTCTTCTTTGTTTACAAGCGATTTTTAACATATTATATGTTGAATTCTACTTACTATCTATATCTAAAATTAATTTTTTAAATAGCATATTTTCTCGTTGACAAATTTTTCTATATTCCGAAATTCGATTACCAGAAGACATAATAGTAATAACTGTATTTTTTTTATTACAAGTACAAAAGTCTTGTATACATGCATAACTTCTTTAACAATCAAATTTAAAATATGGGCACAACAACGAACATGAAATAAATCACCATCAACAAATAATTGTAAAATTGATTTTAAATGGGCTACAGTTGGATTATAATATGGTGCATTATCTAAACTAATCGTAAATATTTTTATTTTGTAAAGCCCATTCATATAATACATTTCTTATATCTACACCAAGCGAATGACCAGTGTATGGAGGTTCAACTAATTTAAATGAAATAATTCTTTTATTTAATTTTCAATCATTATCAATAAAATGTTCAGTGATACATTGATATTCAAAACTATTATTTGACCACAGATCAGATGTTAAACAAACTTTTCCATTCAAATTTTTAAAGATGTCAAATAATTTACTTTTAACATCCTCAAATTTCTTTAAAATCGTGTTTCTAATAGTATTTCTTGAAAAACTTTGATATTGTGGTGTAAAACTTTCGTGAATCATTTCAGTAAAATCGGGACATTCACTAGTAGTAAAAGGTTGTTCTTTTTTAATAATATATCAACTACAGAATTTTGTATACGTATGAGATCATATCAAAATGCTTGCAAATTATCAATTGATGAAGCCCCTAATTGCATTTGACTTCGAATATCAAGTTGTTAACTTTGTAAATATTTGTTAGCATGCCTTTTTAGATGACTAGTACCCCCTGCAGATGCAATACTAAGTAAATGTGCACAATATTTACATTTGGCTTTAAATGTGCTTGTACCATCAGGATTATTTATAGATATTTTTTCAAAATGTTTCAAAACACTGCTACTTTTGCTTCTAGATGATGATCCAACTGTTGGAAGAGGGATATTAGAAGAAGAATCAACATATTTGTGTTATGTAATATATGTATCAACATCGACATAAACTTTAGGAATATTAGGATCCATAGTAATGTAAGTAAAACAATATATAAGAATTAATAATTAATTTAAATAATGTGTAAATACAATCAGTAAAAAATAATAATTAATATATGTGCACAAATAATTAATGAAAAAAATGAGTAGCTAATAAATTTAATTAAACTAATTAATGTTACTGACTAGCGAATGCGATACATAAATTAGCTTCTTCTAATAAAATTTTCTTGTTGCACAATTGCAATTGTCACTTAGGGATGACACTTCAAAATTAATTGAGATTTGCGAGAGATTGAGAGCGTTTAAGAGAGAGAGAGAGAGAGAGAGAGAATTATTTGTTGTGAGATTTATTTTGAAAAATGAAGGGTATTTATAGTAGTTTTAAAGAGTGAAATAAATTTATAAATATATATATATATTACCGTTTGAATTATGACCGTTGGTTTGTATATAGCACTGGCCGATGGTTTGAATTATGACTGTTGGTTTGTTGGTTTGAATTATGATAGTTGGTTTCTTATTACACACACACACACACACATACACACACACTCTCTCTCTCTCTCTCTCTCTCTCCTCTCTTGTTCCTGTGGCTAGTCTGGGGATGGGTAAACTATTATAAAAAAAATTATTATTTTTAAATTATTAATGTTATTTATTTATTTATATAAATTTTTATTGCAGTTCTTGTAATTCAATTATAGATAATTGTACAAATTATTAACTATTAACTATTATGTTATTTTGTTTTTGTTTTTATTAGTTTTATTATTTTTACAAGATCAATCTTTTTATTTATTTTATTATTATTATTTTTAATTATTTAACCGTTGCAAGTTATTTTTTATTTTTATTTTTTTGAAAATTGACCATTAGTAGAGAGAGGGTCAGATGAGTGGGCTAGGATGGGCTGGGTTGGGCCGGGCCAGGCCGCCCACAGGGCCCAAATCTTTTTGGGCCGGATTGAGTCGGGCTAATGGGCCGGGCCACAAATGGAAGGCCCATGCCCAAGTTACTGGGCTGGTGTAACAATCATGTTCCGTGATTAACGTATAATCCATGATTAAGAAGACTTAATAAGTTATTAAGATGGAATTTTGCATTTCTTGTCTATGTGTTACATTACATGCATTTATATCTATTTATAATAGGAAGATCTATTCATATTTATGTTTTGTTCCGTGAATTGAAGGTCTTATCGGCATTCGATCACGAAATTGATTTGCTATATATGCTAGTTGGAATTTTTAGAATTTTATGGTAGGTTTAATGGAAATCCGATTTGGAACCAATTAATTAGATTAATTAATGCTTACTAGATTAGTTTTAATTAATTACCACTAGGTGAGCCTATATAAGACTCCCTACATGCTCCACTCATCCTTTTGTTCATATCAACACATCCAAGCCTACACACACAAACCAAACATGTAGAGAGAGAGAGAGAGAGAGAGAGAAGGCTTCAAACAAAGGAATTTGCTAGAGAATTAAAGGGAATTGAAGAATTTGAACAAGAACTCACTAGAATTCAAGGAATTGAGAACCTAAGGTAAGAAATCAAGCTTTAGTTGTGTACTTAGGGTACTTAGCACATGAATTCAAAGAATTAAGTTATGTAATGCTAGAATTGAGCTAAAATGAAAGAATATAGGCCATACCATGCATGCATGTCTATGTCATGGCATCTTGAGGAAGTTTTCAAAGAATTCTCACATGCATGTTATCATTCTACCTTATTTTTGGGAATTCATCTCATTTTCCATCACTTTATCTCATTTGATCATGTTTTGAAGGCTTTAAACTTACACCTTTACATGCATGATGTATAATGTTATGTTTTTAAAGATTTGGGTTTCATTTTGGATAATTGGCATACTTTTGGACCTTGATTTCATGAAATGATCTTCAATTCTTTATGTTTTCCAAGTTTAGACTTGTTTTCTCAAGTTTTGGGCCCAAAGGTTGAGTTTAATGGCTTTGAATTCAAGTTTTGAGCTTGGGAGTGCAATCTGGAAGTTCCAGATTCTGCACTTCCGCCCGAGCGTCAGAATCTGCGTTCAAGTGGACACTTTGTTATCTTGTATTTCCGATCGAGAGACCTAAAGCCTGTTCAAGAGTGAAATGCATGCTCCCAGAAGTTGCATGTTTTGCAGACCGCTCGAGCGGCAAGAGTTACGCTCGAGCGAGGCATGAGTCTCCCCCTCGAGCGAGAGTCGAGTGGCCATCGAGCGGAGATTCCACCTAACCAATGCTTTTGCAAAGTTTACAGAGCACTTGAGCAAAGAAAGTTGTGCTCGAGCGGCCCTTCACATGTTTGCATGTCCGCTCGAGCGAGAGAAGTTGCGCTTGAGCGTGACCCCTGTTTTCAGCAAGTTTTGTTAAATGTGTTAAAGTACATTTTAGCATCCACAATGCATCCTAGACATTCCTAGGCCATGATTAAGACTCAATAAGAGGTTAAGACCTAGAAACACACTAAGAATGAAAGAAAAGAGATTAAGTACCAAACGAGTGTGTATTTCATTATGTGTTTCTACCGTGTGTATATAGGTCACGTGCCCCATGTTATTTGATTTGTCTATTCTACAAGTGAAGCCATCTGTGAGTAATAAGTTAGTAAAGCTATGTTTAACTTTAATTATTTTCTAAATGATATGAATTAAGATCTATTTTATGCAATGTTATATTTCGTACAATGAATGATGGTCCAAGTTTCTGAAATGTAATCGTGGCATCCTTAGCATAAAGCCCTTGCCCGAGGGTAACAATACCATGGTTTCAAGGCCCTTGCTTAAGGGTAGTAATACCGTGGTTCAAGCAAGTTACAAGTTTTCCGGTATCGGAGGTTCTCTTTAAGGAACTAACAAGCCTAATAATACTAATGGATGTACCATGTATGATTAAGCATGAACTCTGATTTTTGTACGAAGTGTGAACAAGAACATGATTGTAAATCTATATCTGATATGAACTCTAATTTATGAACCTGATGTGGAGATCATTCATTTAAACCCTTTACTCCGTTATTATTCACTGGGCTCCCACTCACTGTTTATTTTATGTATGTGGGTGAGCAAGTGCGTGACTAGGCTTAAGTTACTGCCTGGAGTGTTTAAGTCAGCCAACCATTGCGTCTCCTGGAGAGGTTCCTTTTTCAAGAAGTCAAGTTTTGTAAACCTGTTAAGAATGTTTTTGCTGTTTATTTTGCTTATCTGTATATAGGGACAAGTTTCCCTTTTGGGTTACATCTGTGTATGTGGGTGACGTAAGACTATTGTGTTATGACACACACACATACACGCACATATATATTTGAAAATTTCTATCTCATATACGTTATCACAGCTCTATGGATAATGTATATTTCTATAATTGCTTCTGCAGCCCCTTATTATATGTCATTTTGTTAAGAGACCTTTGGTAATCGAAGGATTACTAGCCGGTTACGATACTAAACCTATAGGGGTTTGGGTCGTGACAGCTAGGCTTGGGCCCGGGCCTAATCGGGCCGAACGCAGGCGAGCCCACCTCAGGGGGGGCCAGATCGCCTATGGGGCTCGAGCCATTTTTACACCCCTAGTTTGGGATAATTTTTTGACTTTTTACAAAAAAAAATGTATATTAAAATATTGTATGAAATACCAGAATTACCTTCCTAACCTTCTAAGTCGAGACATGCTTTCCATGTACGTTAGTAAAGTTGTCAAACTCGAGGCAGTGTACTAAGCTGCACTGGTTTTGTTTTTTTTTTTGTTTTTATTTATTTATTTATTTATTTATTTTTACCCGTGAGCTGTGCAATTTTGTTTTTTTAATTATTGTGTTGAATTCAATAATGTCAATGGCTTGATGGAGAAGTGTTTGTGCGTGTGTTTGGAGAAGGAGAGGAGATGTTAAGGTGAGACCCTCTGTAAACCCTAGTATCCCTTTAATAATTGTATATAGGAAGAGACAAAAACAAGGGCAAAATTATCTTTTTGCCCTCTAAGTATTCAGTCCCAGATTTTCGTCCACACATTGTGAATAGTATAATTTTTTTTTTTTTGCTTTTTTAGTGACTTTTTGTCTTTTTTAGGTGATGTCAAACAAGGGCTAAATTTCAAAACCTATGAATAATGTTCGGTTACCAGTTCCCGAACAAATAAACAATGTTCGGGCATGTGTTCCCGAATTTTGGTCATATATTTGGGAGTTCAAGCCCGAAAAAATGTCGAATAGATTTTATTATTTTTGCCATTTAAAAAAAAAAACTTACCTTTACAAGGCCAATTTCCTCTGAGCTAAGAACAATATCAAAGTAATGAACTTCTCTAAACTTTTATTGTTGTACTCCTCTCGTTTTATGGAGTTGTGGTTGACAAAAAAACTTCCACTCATTGTCATTGCTAGAAAAATGTAGTTAATCAAATGGTTGCCACTGTTACCGCCAGAATATTGTTACCAAAGAGTTTTCAAAGTTTTGAGGGTGGCTAGGTTTTAAAGGTGGGATATGGGGAAGATAGATGGGTTGTGATGGAGGTGGGTGCTCTTATAAACTCTAATTTATGATGTAGTAGGTATGTAGGTTTAATTGTGAGATGGGGTGTCCCAAAATTAATGATGTCCTTTGTAGTAATTTTATTTGAGGTTATTACTGTAATAAATAAATAAAAAAAAGCTAAAAATTTGGGGGTCCAAAATAATTTATGGGGTGCTAATAGAAGAACTCTAATTTAAACATTTACATCCACTTCTTCAAGGGTTTTTTTACAAGTATACCCTTAACCCTCTACCATAATCAAACAATGGTTTAGGTTCACACAACAAAATAGCAACGTCCTCCAACACTATGCTAGATTTTATAAAATCTAAAAAAAGGACTTTAACAAGGGGAATTGTACCCTTTGCTGTGATATAGTCTCTATGTGGGACAAGTGTGGTATGGTATGTGCTAACAATAGTGAATTTGCTACACTAAGGGATGCATATTATACTTTCCTTTGTTGTATGGACTAACATACGAATATTGGGTGTGGGTGCAAGTCCAAACATCAAACCTTCCTAAATCTAAATCTTAGGATATTGGATATGTTGGAAGAATAATGATTTTTTGGTGACTTTAATGCAATATTAAAGTGGGTTCCAAATGTCAATTGAGGTGGGTTAAAGTGGGTTTAGATTCTTTGTAATGTAATCTTTACACCACAAGAAATAATGACAAAAAACCATTAAGATTTGAATGAGAAATTGACTTATTAAGTTGGCTTCATGAAAGAGGTGTTGGGAAAGGTGTAAAACCTTGTATCCCACATTGATTGTAGAGGAAAACATTCATGGGTATTTAAGACCCATTTTTTGCAGAAGGGTGTAAGCCATTTTCTGAATAAAAGGAGTTATGGATGCTTCAAGGATGGACTTGGGCCAAGACTATGGTCCAAGTTGATTATGAAAAAATTGCACACGTGCGCCGCCTGTCCGCCCGAGCCGGGTCCGCCGATCGTGGATCTTGGGACTCGGGTCTTGGTCTTGGGCTTGGGCTTAGGCTTGCTAGAATGGATTGAGTGTAGGGGTTGGGCTTGGCCCATTCATCTTAATCTTTTTGGGCCAAGTCAGATGTGTGGGCTGCAGGAATATGTACACAAAACCTAGTTTCCTCTATTGATGATGGAATTAAATCCACCAGTTTTGCAGAATTAATTTAGGTTAATGCAAAATTAATTCTTGCATTTGTTGCAGGGGAGCCTCTTCCTCTCTCTCTCCATATGTATAAAAGGAGGCCCTCTCCTTCAGCTTTCTACACTAGAAATTGTTGTTATTCCAGTCTTCGAAAGTTTTCCAGTTTTATTATTTTTTTCTTGTGAGAGAGTGCTGCAAAGTTCTGTTCGCCGAAGCCATTCAGTCGGTGCATTGCATAGCTGGTGCAACCGTCATATCTTGGGAGACAGACGTCGAACAACCTCCAGCACCCAACTGGTGAGGCGGCGAATCTGTTTTAAGGACACTTTTTAATGCAGGCTTCAGTTTGCTTCCTTTTGCTAGTTTTATTTTATTATGAATTTTTGTAAATTCAAGCATGTTCTTGTTTTGAAATTCTATTTGTTTGTTCAATATGAATCTATTTGTTTTATGTCATCATACAATTGGTACAACAAACTTAAAACATATTATATATGTTTTCATGATATTAGATAAATAGATTCATATGTATTAGATAAAATAGAGTTAGTACTGTTGCAAGTGGTGCATATGTATAATCACTAGTTTTATATAGAATTAATGATTTAAGTTATTTGCTTGCTACTGTTGTCATTGGCATATAATAGGCTCTATTTATTTTATATAGAGTACATGAGTAGAACTAGTGCTCTGTGGAATATATAAATAAATAAACCGTACACTACTTTGTTTGGTTCATTGGCTGTAATTATATGTTAGGAACACTATTTTTCTTTTGTAAGTAAATTACCAAAATGATTTTTTGGGCAGCCTATAGTGTTGATATTGTTAGACATATTGATTTTGTTTTGAAATATGTTTTGATTTAATTTAAGAGTTAAAATTGGTTGAAATCTCATAATTAATTTAACATCATAATTTTGTCTTATTTATGATTATTAGAGGCCAAAATTTTAGCTGAAACAAGGAAGAACCAAGCAGGAGAACACATCAGCAAGCAGCAGCAGTTACATTGTTTCTTATTTTGTTTTAATAGATTATAATTGAAAACTTATTTTGATTAAATAATCTATAATTCTTTTAATGTTTAACTATGTTTTTGGAGGTCAAAAAGAAGTGTAGTCAAATGTTGAAGAAGTCCCAAAACAGAGCCCAAAACAATCCAACACAAACAGCAGTTCAAAAGGTTCAAACAGTCCAACTCAAAACAGGGCACCAGATGTCCGGGTGGACATCCGGCCGGACGACCAGCCCATGGATTTTCTTCCAGTTCTGCTTTTCTTCTCAACGGCTCTGAGCTACAACGGCTATTTTTCAAAGTAAAGTTGTTTCAGACCATGGTTTGCCTCCTACCAAGATCAAAGTAATGATGAAATGATTTATATTGAAAATGAATTCAATGGCTCTTTAAGCCTCTTGATCTTTATATATATACCAGAAAGCCTCAGTGAACTAGTTACAGAAACTACATACTTACAAATTCATAATACATTCTCTGATCTAGAATAACTCTCATTCTTTGAAAAATTATCTGAGAAGTGTTCTTCAATTTTGTTTACATCTTTCTCTCAAAAATTATACATTGAGCCTTATAGCATTAAGCTCATCTTTCCTGTGTGAGGTTTCCAGAAAAATCAAAGCTTCATTTTATATATCTATCTTTGAGATATAATTCTTGTAGCTTTCTGTGAAAGCAAAAAAAAAAAAAAAAAAAAAACACCTTCTTTTCAATCTTGTAAGAGTGTAGTACACTCAGTATTCTTGACTTAGAAAGTCTATATAAAATCCGTGGAGGATTGCTTCATCTATAAAGAGGTTGCTAGCACCCTGTGAAGCTAGAGCATAATGGAAAATCTCAAGTGAAGCTTAAGGAGTGGATGTAGGCCGAGTTGAAAACGAACCACTATAAATTTGTTTGCCTCTCTCTTTCTCTTATCTCTTTATTTTATTTAAATTGTCATAGCTATATTTCATTCTTTTACTGTGCTAAAATTATTAACTGACATAGCTATTAGAGCACTTGTTTTATTTATTTTCATTTCATTAACTATATTTATCTAATGTGCTAGTCATAAAATTTTATTAGAGTATTATTTATATAAATTTTAAAAACCTAATTCATCCCCTCTTTTAGGTTGTCTTTTGGGTAACAGATATGTATATTGGTTTTGTGGGGATATATTTTCTGAGTACCAACATGTGGCCAAGGTGACGCCGACGTGTCAGCCGACGTGCCACGTGTCCTAGTCGTGACGCTGAGGTGATCTCAGCAAGGCCGAGGTTATCTCCGAAGATATCGGAATCCGAGATAAGCGGATAAGGTACAAGAGTCCTAAAATGATGAGGGGACTTAGCCTGGATAAGGATAAAGCTCTTAGGGTGTTTATCTTTAACTACTGTGGAGTCCAGGATAAGCACTGAGCCAAAGTCCATTGAAGCAAGGCTTCTGTTGGGACAATGATTGATTTAGCTATAAAAGAGAGGCACCCCCGATGGGTCTAAGGTACACAATTTATCTTCAGAACAGTGAGTTTAGCACCATTGATTATCTTTGAGAGATATTTGGTTATTGACTTGATCGTCGGAGTACCCCCGGGTGGTCGAACCACCGCCAAAGTCTCTTCTTTCTATTGCAGGTCAGCCATGTGTGATCTATTCTGTCAGTACTCTCCAGCTGAATACTGAGTTGGTAGTGTGGTCAGAAAATCACTCACACAGGTTTGTTCTTTGATTAGACTATCCTACTATTTCACGTTATATGAAAATCCATGATTAGGATTTGTAGCCCACTGTTACATTAAAAAATATATATATATAAAAAAAAAAAAAACAAAGGCCAATGTTTGCATGCTCCTTTTTACCACTGTGCTTTAATTTGCATGCCTATAAGTCCACTATGTTTTTTTTTTCTTTCTTGGAAATTCAAAGATTGTAGATTATGCAAGTTTGACATATTAATTATTTTCTAGCTTTTAGTTTTTTTTTTCCCTTCATGATTTAATTGCTAGAATTATTACATGATCATTGTTTTGTAACAATTTTACGTAACTCTTGGCATTTAAAATTTTAATTTAAGGTTTTGGAGTTGCAGAGTTTTGTAACTTGTCTAAATTTATGTACATGAATATTGTGTAATTTAATTGGGTGAATTAAATTTTGAATTAAATTTATTTATTTAGAGTTATAAGTTTAAATGTTTATTGTGAATTAATTTCATTCATAACTCATGACTATTATTTTTTTTTAATTTATTTATTTGGAGTTATAAGTTTAAATGTTTATTGTGAATTAATTTCATTCATAACTCATGACTATTAAATTGTTTTTAATTTATTTATTTGGAGTTACAACTTTTATTTTAAAGTTGTAATTCAATTTGGAGTTACAAATTTTATTTTAAAGTTGTAATTTAATTTTGGAGTTACAAATATTATTTTAAAGTTTTAATTTAATTGTGAAGTTACAAATTGTATTTTTTTGGTAACTTATCTAGCATTTTAATTCATTGGTTAATTTTATTATTCAATAGTTGGCTAGATAGTTTCAATTAATTTATTATATTTATTTTTTGCTTAGATTATTTGTTTGTATTTTGTTGTGGTTTTCTGCTAACCTTTTTTACAGAAATACTTATGCGAAAGGGAAGGGAAAAAAAAAAAAAAAAAACTAAAACCAAATGAATAGATTTGGGTTATACGAATGAAATTTATGGACTATATAATTTAAGCATTTTTTGCTTGAGGTTTAGTAATGGTTACTTGCCAATTTTTTAAAGCAAGGTTGTTTGCTTAGCATATTAAAGCATTTTACATGCTTGTATTGTTGTAACAATTTCTATATTGCTTGTAATTGTTAGCAATTTTATTTTAATTGCTTGTAAGTATGGAACTCGCTTGTTTTAACCTAGTTCATCCCTTGGAAAATTTAATTCTTAAAATTGTTCATTACAGACTAGGAGTCAACATGCTCTTGAAAGTTTTGTCAAAAGGTTAACTGAGTTTTAAGTGGGACCGATGTGACGCCTCCAGTCTTCCTGGGAACATTCTTGACCATGTTCGATTCTAGGTTTAGTGGTGAGACTAGTTTTGAATTAACTTTCCAACAGTGGGATTTTCTAGTGTTAAGTTTAATTCCTAGAAACACAGAAAGTAATATTCTATTGTAATTTTCAGAAATGGCGACTGTCACCAATGATGCTGCTACTGCTAATGTTTGTGGGGATTTGAACCCCGGGTCAATTGGCTTGCCAACCCCAACTATGACCTCTGCGGTCAACCTTGGTGTTACTTCGCTCAGTCACCATAAGCGCCCAGAGAAATTTGCTAGGGTGAATTTCAAGAGATGGCTGCAAAAGATGATGTTCTACTTGACCACGCTGAACCTTGCAAAGGTTTTGAGTGAGGATCCTCCAACCGTGGCAGAGAATGAGCCAGACAAGCAAAAGGTCATTGCACTTGACACATGGAAGCAGACAAACTATCTTTGCCGGAACTATGTGTTCAATAGCTTGGCAGACTCACTCTACAGTGTGTTTTATGCCAAGAGCTCAGCAAAAGAGTTATGAGAATCTCTGGACAAGAAATACAGGACTGAGAACGCCGGGGCAAAGAAATTTGTCGTTGGCTGGTTCGTAGACTTTAAAATGGTAGATTCAAAAAGTTGTGATAAGCCAAGTCCAGGAGTTCCAAGTGATCTTGTATGAAATTCATGCTAAGGGGATGCCTTTGAACAAGTCATTTCAAGCTGCGGTGATCATTGAGAAACTTTGTAAAAGTTGAAAGGACTTTAAGAACTACTTGAAGCACAAGCGGAAGGAAATGTCAGTTGAAGACCTGATTGTCCAACGCCAAATTGAGGAGGATAATAGAAAGAAAGGAAAGAGTACCTCCTTTGTGAAGGCCAATGTCATTGAGCATGGCAAATCTTTTGGGTGAGGAAGAGGCCTCTTGTGAACAAGGGCTCAAAGCTAAGGCCAAGGGGTGGTGTTGCAAAGAAGCCGACATACAAGCCGCAGGAACCTAGTTATCAGTTCTTAAAGAAGTGCTACAACTGTAGTAGCGAGGGGCATCGGTCTAGTGACTGCCACAAGTAGAAGAAGTGATACAAGACCAAACCTCATGATCACATGGCAGATATGCAAGAGCACTACCATGATGAGGATGGCATGCACTTGTTTGCCGTTGTCTCTGAGGTAAATCTGGTGGATTCAAACCCAAGAGAATTGTGGATTGATACTGGGGCTACACTCCACATCTGCTTCAAGAAGAAACTGTTTACAACTTTCGAGCCAGTTACAAACGATGAGAAGTTGGTCATGAGGAATTCTGCTACCTCAATTGTTGAGGGGAAAGGAAAGGTGGTCCTGAAGTTAACCTTAGGAAAGGAGCTGACCTTGAACGAAGTCCTGTATGTTCTGGACATTTATAAGAATCTTGTCTCAGGGTCTCTTCTCAGCAAACATGGTTTTCGCATGGTCTTTGAGTTTGACAAGGTCGTTTTGACCAAGAGCGGAGTGTATGTGGGCGAGGGTTATATGTCAGGGAGTATGTTTAAACTCAATATAATGACTGTTATCCTAAAGATGAATAAAGATGGATCTTCTTCTGCTTACATGCTTGAGTCTTCCAATTTGTGGCATGGTAGACTAGAACATGTGAACTTTGAATCTTTACGTAGATTAATCAAGTTAGATCACATACCATCTTTTAAGATTAATCCGAAACACAAGTGTGAAACTTGTGTTGAAGCGAAGTTGACAAGATCTTCATTTTATTCTATTGAAAGAAGTTCAGAGCCGTTAGACTTAGTGCATAGTGATGTGTGTGACTTAAAGTTTATACAATCACATGGTGGCAATAAGTATTTCATCACTTTTGTTGATGATTGCACTAAGTATTGTTATGTGTATTTGCTCAAAAGCAAAGATAAAACTGTTGACAAGTTTGTTCTTTATAAGAATGAAGTTGAGAATCAATTAGGCCGCAAGATTGAGGCTTTAAAAAGTGATTGTGGTAGTGAGTATGAATCACTATTTATTGAGATTTGTGCTCAATCCGGGATTATCCACCAAACCATGGCGCCTTATTCTCCTTAGTCAAATGGGATTACTGAGCAAAAGAATAGGACGCTAAAGGAGATGATGAATGCAATGTTGATAAGTTCTAGATTGCCATAGAACATGTGGGGGGAAGCAATTCTCTCTGTGAATTACATTTTGAATAAAGTACCTCGGAAGAAGGTGGACAAGACCACGTATGAGTTATGGAAAGGCATCAAGCCTTCTTATGAATTCTTACGAATGTGGATGTGTCTTGCAAAAGTGGCGGTACCTATGCCCAAGTGGGTTCAAATAGGACCGAAGTCAGTGGATTGTGTATTCATTGGATATGCACATAATAACAGTGCATATCGATTTCTTGTGTATAGGTCTGTTATTCCATATATACACAAGAATAATATCATAGAATCAAGAAATGCGTCTTTCTTTGAAAATTTATTTCCATGTCGTTTCCAAGAAGGGATTCAGAGTTCTATGGAAGAGGTTGAAGGTGACAATGATCACATAGCTAATCAAATAGATGATCACTTAGATGATCAAGCTGAAGATGTAGATGAGCCAAGAAGGAACAAGAGGGCTAGGACTGCAAAGTCTTTTGGTCCAGACTTCTTAACTTATATGTTAAAGAGAGAACCTCAAACTTTCCATGAAGCTATGACTTCACCTGAAAGTCCTTTATGGAAAGAAGTAATCAAAAATGAGATTGACTCCATCTTACAGAATCATACTTGGGAGTTGGTTGATCTACACCCAGGTAGTAAGGCCTTGGGGAGTAGGTGGATCTTTAAAGAAAAATGAAAGCTGATAGGTGAATTGATAAGTATAAAGCTAGACTAGTTATCAAAGGATACAAGTAGTGTGAAGGCCTGGATTACTTTGATACGTATTCACCTGTGACAATGATTACATCCATTCGCATGGTGATTGTGATAGCAGCTTTACGTGGTCTGGAGATACATCAGATGGACGTATAGACAACTTTCTTAAATGGAGATTTAGATGAAGAAGTCTACATGGAGCAACCCGAGGGATTCTCAGCTCTAGGACAAAATAAGAAAGTCTGTAAGCTTGTCAAATCATTGTATGGTTTGAAGCAAGCTCTCAAGCAATGGCATGAGAAGTTTGACAACGCTATGTTGCCAAATGGATTCAAAATCAATGAGTGTGACAAATGAGTATATGTCAAAGACACTGACAGAGGTTATCTCATGTTGTGTCTATACATAGATGACATACTCATTATTGGTAGTAATGATGAAATGATTCGAACTGCCAAAAGCTTGTTAAACTCTAAGTTTGACATGAAAGTATGGGCATTGTAGATGTAATTATGGGTGTTAAGATTAGCACAACATCTAATGGTATTATACTTTCTCAATCTCATTATGTTGAGAAAATACTTGAGAAATTTTGTAAATCAGATACAAATGTGTCTATGACACCGGTGGACATGAGTCTATACTTGACCAAGAATAATGGTGAGAGTGTTTCTCAGCTAGAATATTCTCGGGTCATTGGAAGTTTGATGTGTCTGATGAGCTGTGCAAGGCTGGATATTGCCTACTATGTTAGCAGGCTTAGTAGATACATGAGTAATCCGAATGCTACTCATTGGAGGGGCATTATGCGGGTGTTAGGTCATCTATGCTACACCTAGGGTTATGGGCTATATTATATCAGATACCCAGCGGTACTAGAAAGATATAGTGATGCTAATTGGATATCTGATATAAAATACTCCAAATCCACTAGTGGTTATGTGTTTACTCTTGGAAGGGCATCCGTATCTTGAAAATCTTCCAAGCAAGCGTGTATATCGGGATCAACGATGGAATCTAAATTTATTGCTTTGGATAAAGCGACTGAAAAAGCTGAATGGCTTTGCCAGTTCAGTGAGGATATTTCACGTTGGTCGAGGCCTGTGCTAGCCATTTGTATTCATTGTGACAGCCAATCAGTGATTGGATGGGCACAAAGTAATATGTTGAAAAATCTAGAAACCCTAGATGTTGATTTGTGATTATGTACCAATTTTAAGCAGAATATAACAGTCCCAATCAAACAATAAAAGACAAATCGACACAACGATTTTACGTGGAAAAACCACAATTGGACACCTCCAACTGTGATTAAAAAACCACGGGCAACAGCCACAAAACAATCCACTAAGAAGATTTAAAGGAATTACACAGGTATACTCTCAATTATCTAGCGAATCCACGCCTAATTGAACCAACCTCTATGTGTCTCTTCCAACCCCGTCTTCACCTCGGAATTGTCTTTACGATGAGCCACTCCAGAATCCACCGAAGCTTCAGGCTCGAATTCTTCAGAATCCGTCGAAGAACAACTCTCTCTCTCTCTCTCTCTCTCTCTCTCTCTCTCCCTCTCTTGTATATAACAAACAAAACCTTTGATGTACTCCCTTTAAACCATGAGTTGAATACTCAATAAAACATCAAAGAAAACTAACAAAATATCCCCAGATATAAATCTTAAGAACCAAAAAGAAGATCTGGAGGAATTAATTTAGTTTTGGGAAAAAACCAACTATTTATAGAAAACCAAAGTAATCCTAATTTTGGAAGAAAACCAATTCCTTATAGAAATCCAAAGTAATCCTAGTTTTGGGAGAAATCCAATTACTTATTGAAATCTTTGTCAAACGAGATTGCCAAGAATAAAACCTAACAATCTCTCCCTTTGGCAATGCTGTGACAAAACACACCTAACAAATAAAATCCTAATCACCCCAACCCATTACAGCCAACAAACGCAAACTTCTTTCTGACGGTCAAGATCTGCAAAATAACTATTAATGCCACAATCTCCAAAAAAACTATTAGTGCCACAAGAGTATATGAAAAAACAATAAACATATGACAAGATTATCTTGAAACATGAGATGGAAAACATGAATAGATGCAGCTTGAAGATTTTAAGAACATGTAGCATGGATAGATGAAAACTAAGACTTATGCACCCGACATATGACATGAATACATGAAATGCTAAGACACATCGGACAACATTAATCCCCCCTTTTTTTTTTTCACGAATTGACAAAGGAAGCTCAAACAATAAAGAAGCCAATGCAAAGCAACATGCAAACCAACTAATGCCAATCTCCCATACCAAACAAAACAAAGCGTTCATGCTAACAAACTCTTGCAATGATAAACCAAACTCCCCCTCACTAAAAACAATGAACAAGAAAAAAAATGACAAAAATAATATGGTGAAGCAAGCAAGAAATTTCAGATTTGTACCTTGAAACACACAAGATTATCCAAGAAGCACAATACAATTACTTGAAAACACAATATGCACAACCTCTAGAAAATTCCTCATAACGGAAAGTGATGCAATATGTGAAAAGCATAGATCCTATGATAAAAGTGTGTGTGTGACTCTTGGAGTTCGACAAACACAAGATTCAAATCGTAGTAGTGATCTGCTAGCTGGACCTCTGACAAGAGTATCTAAGCACAACTAAGGAAAGTCAAACCACTAGGAATCAAGGGGTATTTGGTGAGTAAAAGTGGAGGCTCCCCCTTAATCAATGAATCCTTTATTTTTTTATTTTTCTTTTTCACATCTTTTTCTTTTCTTTCTTTAGCACATTTTTTTTTCTTTTTCACATTTTTTTTTTTCTTTCTTTTGCACACTCATTGGCGGCTGACATGCTCAAGAGTATGGAAACCGAACTAGAGAAGCATGGATATAATAAGGATGGCTTGGTTGGTGACTCTGAGGTAGCCTTTTTCTCATGGCTGGACTACAAAGAATAGGGGGGAAAGCCATGGAGATGCAAAAAGATGGAAGATGGTTAAGAGACTCAACATCACCCATGATATGCTAGTATAGGTCAATTCCTCTAGAAAATCAAAAGATACAATGCCAGAAGTCCATAGAGAAAAAATAATCACTAAGGCGGAAGACTCCGATATTTGCTAATCCAAGAGTGTGTACAGAATGAGACATACTAATCAAAAAACACACTCCAAAATGAGTAATGACCACAGAAAGCACACACATATTAACATGCAATAGATATTCTTATCAATTCCAATATGCACTAAGGACATCTCAAAAAAAAAAAAAAATTCAAGTTTGCAAAACCATACTAAGAAAATCTTTTTGGATTTTTTTTTTTAATTTTTTATTTTTTTAGAGAACAAAACATATCAGAAAATGAACAAGCACACTTTTTTTTCTCATTAAAAAAAAAACACACAGAAACCCAAAAACTAAAACAAATAAACAAATTAACACAAGTCAAGTTTTCTCACCCAAACCGCTTTAGTATAAACAAAGTTATGAGAATTGTGGTTTTTTGGTGGTGTCTTGACGTTATGGTTCCCTTCCCCTTCAATGAGAACCCGTCTTGACATGGTTTTCAACTTCCTATTCCTAGGTCTAGGTAAACACAACCTCTGTTCATGTTTGGTCTCGAGCAAATCAAAATAGCAAGGTTTATTATGACCCTTAACCTCCTTATGACCAATGAAGTGTCCCCTACCCCTTGAGATATTAGAATTTCTTCCATCTCTATGAGACATTCTCCCATGCAATTCATAACAATAAGGGCGAATATGACCATGCATACCACAATGATGACAAATAAAAACAGAGTGTACCTTCTTTTCTTTAGCCTTACCAACTCTAGAAAGTTTGAGAAGTCTATCCTCATGTTGAATTTTTTGTTCTCCCTTTCCTTGAGTTCTTGTATCACAAGATATGGAAGCCTTCTGTTTTTGCTCTTTCTTACCACCAAAGCCAATGCCACTCTTGTCAGAACAAATTTGTTGAGACCTAATGATATTGTCCAAAGTCTTTGATCCTCTGTTCCAAAGACCAATCGTAGCCATAGCACACTTGAGTTCTTCCTCTTTCTTGATCATTAGTTCTTCCAAAGCAACTTGAGACATCTCAAGAGTTTCAATCTTTTCTTCATATGTTGCATAAATTTGTTGTAGCTCATTCCTCTCTGTCTCACAAGTCAAGAGTTTTGCACAAAGAGCTTGTCGATCATTAGAAATCTTAAGGGCATCATTCCTAGCCTCGAAAATCTCTTTTTTTAACTTGACATTCTCACTTTCAAATGTTTTGAGTTTCTTTGTGAGTTTGTCATTCAATTTGAATAAGTTAAGAGACTCCTTATACAACTTTTGATATGCTTGCTGAAGTTCTTCATCTTCACTCCCCGAGGATTCTTCAAGTAGGGATGTGTAGACGTCCCCAAACTTCCCAGGAGGGAATCCCGTTCTGTTCATTATGGGTCTACTACAGTTCGGACTCAAATTGTCACGGTTCTTAATCTGAACCAAAGAGTCCAAATCTGGCAAATCGTTTTGAGAAAACAAATTTTTAGAAAAGGAGTGCCAAACATGGACTGCTTTGCCAGATACAGAGTCGCCACCTAAATAATTTATTTTGGGAAATTTAGGAAACCCTGACTCGTTGCGTAAGGCCACGTGTCCGTCATCACCAAAGTTGCCTCGGCTCGGGAACTTGGGTACGATTGGGGAAGGTCACTTCGTGAGCACCCCCGCTTGCCCGATCAAAGATCGGCCTCTACTAACCATGATATCTTATTTTGAAAACATTATGCGTTCTTATTCCGGTTATTAGCCTAGAATTACTATGTTATGCGCACAGCAAACAAGTATAGATAAAATCGCCTAAATTGGAACAAAACATTGCATGTTTGTTTTGAAAATGGTTTGCTACTCGTAAGTAGGCTAAAATGCAGGTTTTGCCACCCTCGAGTGGACTTTAGAAAAGATGGTTTTGCCACTATCCAGTGGGCTTAAAACTCACAGTTTTAATGTATTATTCCAATTCAAGTAATTCAACCTCCATCCACAGGCATTCAAGCAGTTATATCACATAAGCAAATAGCCTCATGGTAAGCATGCTGTCATGGCAACACTCACACACATGCAAGGATGCTAAAGCATGAGAACTTACCGAGTACTCCGAGCCAAAACAGAAACTAGTTAGTAATCATATGCATGATCCTAGTTCATGTTAAGATGGCTAATGCAACACATGCAAAATGCAAGTAAGATAGGCTCGGCTAATCTACAATGACATGTGAAATGCTACAACTAACACATATTCAATTTGGAATTGAAATGCAAATGCAGTTAGAATGATGCGCCGAGCTCGGTGCATGCAAAACGAATGAATGGATGCAAACATGCTATCATACTGTATGCTAATTGAAACATGCCCTAGACTAACCATCGAAAGCTAGTAAATAAAAGGGAAGAAAGACGTGAGATTGGAAGACATACACACACTCACGCACACTTATTACACAATTGCCCTCGCTCGAAGGGTCCGAATAATAATACAAACCGAATAAATAATTAACTATCCTAGCTAATTAAATATTACAAAACCTTAATTAATTAAACAAATTAACTAAGCTATGGAAAGCAATAAAAGGGCCTCGGGAAGAGGGGTGCATGCATGCTCGGATTGGTTTCGCCCGGAAATCCCTTGCCATAGCACTGTTGCCTCTGTTTACACTGCCTTGCCCCTCTGAAAATTTTGAAAGTCCCTAGAATTGCTCCTTGAGTGTTGTGGAATGTTACTGGCCAAAAGAATATACTACCGGCCATGGGAATACTCTCATCGGCTAAATATTGTGCTCTTGGCCAAACATTCTTTGTCGTTCGGCACTCAACACTGTCGGCCAGCCAAACCTTCCTGCTGAAACCTGCAGTTGACAGCAGCAGAGGGCAAGCAGTGTATGGCATGGAATTTCAAAGCAATGTGTGCATGGCCACTCTCCCAATCATGTAATGGACTCAAGGGAGTGTGGCCCTCGACCCTCGGGCCATCAATCGCGCATTTCAATGCATGATGACCCAAAAGTCAAGTGTGTAACTTCAATATCAAATGAAATGCACACACAAAACACATCAAAGGCATGCACAATGAAATGCAACCTAAGCATGCAAGCAAGGCTAATGCAACACGATTATGCAATGCATCTAATATGCAATAGACACACAACCTAAACATGTAAACATACATGGCATACAAAAACATGCAATGATAGACTTAAACTAACATGGATAGCTCGCAAGCATGCCAAGATCAGTGGCCATGTGATGAAAATGAGGCAACCAAGATGCATGCAAACATGCACAATGCAATGGCCCCGAGTCTAAGTCACAAAACACAACTCCACAAAGGCATTGAAAGATGAATTATGGTATACAATGGCATATGTTCCAGTACTGAAGTATGATGTTCAATGGTCCTGAAACATGCAAATATGCCACCCAATGCATGAAATAGCCCCCGAAACTCAAAACTAGGCACATGTATTGAACTATAACCATGCAAAGCAAGCATTATTTGACCATGAAGCACAAAGACAAAGCCAAGGCAATCCCAAAATATACACAATACTAGTTTAAAGCATAGTCAAAAAGTGCTAACATGTAGGGCTAAAACAATATGCAAGATTGGCTAGTAAACATGGTTTACATGGCATGTATATGAAGCGTACGAGAACTCATCAAACCAGCCAAAAACAGTGAATAAAACATGTCAAAATATGCCCAACTAATCATTGAAATGCAGTCAATGCATGCAAAAATGATGAGCTCCTTTGAAAGGGCATGCAAGGGGTTACTCAACACATATATGATGGACACTTAGCATAGCAAAACCAACTCTGGAAATAAAATATGACAGCCCTAAAACTCACCAAAAAGGGCCTGAAATTGATCAATAAAGCATACAAGGAAAGGTCCTCTTGAAAGGCCATGAGGAGGGTTGTTCCACACATGCATGAGGGACATAAAATATGGCCAAAAGGGCCTTGGATAGAGCTAAGGCAGACCTCAAAGCCCTCAGAATGAGGCCTGAAACATGACTTCAAAGCATGCAAAATGGGGTCCCTTTGGAAGGCCAACAAGACCACCAAACAAGACAAGGAGAGAGGGGGTCACCCCCCTCTAATTTGGGCTCTCAAAATAGCATCTAAGCCACTAAAAATTTCAGTGGCTAAGAGGCCAAACCAAGCATGCAACAAAGGCTTAGATGCAAGGCTCAAAACAAAAGGCAATCAAGCATACAAGGAAGCATATGACCTCAAACAGAAAAATTCCCTTAAAAAAACATCAAGAGGGACTCAAAATAAGACTTTTTCCAGTTTATAGAAAATCTCAAAAATGTTCACAAGTAAGGCTAAAATAGGATGCAAAAATAGCCCTAAAAGAGAGATTGAACAAACAAGGAAGTAGATGACTTCAAACAGCAAAGTGTCCTTAATCAAAGTTGAAGAGGGGCTCAAAATAAGACACTTTACAGTTTGGGTTGGAGCCCAAAAATGCTTGTAAATAAGGTTAACCAATGAAGCAAAAAAATGCAAGTTTAAGGAAAATAGGTACTTACCCTTGAAGAGCAGCAAAGCTGGAGCTTTTGGACCAAGTTGGTGAACCTTCAACCCTTGAAAATCAGCTTCAAGGTGCTGGAATGGGTGGTGGAGGTGATAGGCTATGAGGTGTAGTGCAATGGGACCAAGAACAAGGGTTTTTTGGAGCTTGGAATAGAGAGATATGGAGGAGTGTGTGTGTGTATGAGCCTCTGAAAATTCAGAACCATGGCAAAGGAGAGGGGAGCCTTCCTTTATAGAGCCAAGAGACTAAATCTTCTCTTAGAAGCTTCAAACCAAGAGCAAAGATCCTCCATACACGTGTATGGAGGATCCAGTCTGTGCCATCAAGCTGGCACAGCTGGCATCCACTCAATCTGTAGAATACTCCGGAAGGTCGTCGGCTAGAAAAATTGGTCGGCCGGCTACTTTAACTGGTCGGTCGGCCATCTGTTCTGGTCGGTCGGCCATCTATTTGGTCGATCGGCCATCTGTTTTGGTTGGTCGGCAGGAAAAATCTGTTCTGCAGGGCCAACTTCAAACGGGCATAACTTCTTCATAGGAACTCCTTTTCAGGTCATTCTTGTGTCAAAATTGAAGCCCTGGAAGTAATGTTTCCAATGGAACCATCCTTCCATCAAAATTCCAACTGTGCAAAAAGTTATTCTTGTTTTGGTGAAGGCTTCTCAATTTCGGTCCAATCGGGATGATGCCCAACTTCAACCAATCATATCTCCGCCCTCCGGACTCGGATTTAAGAGATTCTTGAATGAAAAATGAAGCCCCGGAAGTCTTCTTTCTAACGGTGGTGGCCTCATAGCTTAACTCCAAGTGTATAGAAAGATAAGCTTGATTCAGCGAGGACTGCTCGTCCCTCTCTTAGCGTTTCCTACCTATCTTCTTCTCCAACTTGGTTTCTTCTCTTCTTTTCCCTTTTCTTCAACTTCAAACCCCTAAGCAAGGTGTTTTGAAATATTTTTCAAAGATTTCATCTCTCTTTCATTCATTTCCACTTTGTCCTTGCTCGGTTTACCAAAAAATACAACGTTTGACAAAATGCGAGCCTCGGAACATCGCAGAAACTTTATTTCAAAAAAAGTTTTGAAAGAGAAAGTTTTATGGTCTAAAAACCATTCAAAATAGCTTTGTCCAAAATGGGGTGTGAAGTTGAGATTTGACCCTCTCCCTGCCGAAGAAATTGAACCTTTGCCCTGCACATCTTTCATCACCGAGCAAACCATCAATAGCGCCCAAGTCTTAAGGGCTGTCAAAAATGGGGTGTCTACAGGGTGGTTGAACCATAGAATTTCCCTCACAAATTGAATCCATTATCACAAATCAAACAAGATCTCGTTCTAAAAGAATTTTTTTTGAAAAAAAAAATAGAACGACCTGCTCTGATACCAATTGAAAAATCTAAAAACCCTAGATGTTGATTTGTGATTATGTACCAATTTTAAGCAGAGTATAACAATCCCAATCAAACAATAAAAGACAAATCGACACAACAATTTTACGTGGAAAAACCACAATTGAACACCTCTAACTGTGATTAAAAAACCACGGGCAACAGCCACAAAACAATCCACTAAGAAGATTTAAAGGAATTACACAAGTATACTCTCAATTATCTAGCGAATCCATGCCTAATTGAACCAACCTCTATGTGCCTCTTCCAACCCCGTCTTCACCTCGGAATTGTCTTTACGATGAGCCACTCCAGAATCCACCGAAGCTTCAGGCTCGAATTCTTCAGAATCCACCGAAGAACAACTCTCTCTCTCTCTCTCTCTCTCTCTCTCTCTCTCTCTTGTATATAACAAACAAAACCTTTGATGTACTCTCTTTAAACCATGAGTTGAATACTCAATAAAATATCAAAGAAAACTAACAAAATATCCCTAGATATAAACCTTAAGAACCAAAAAGAAGATCTGGAGGAATTAATTTAGTTTTGGGAAAAAACCAACTATTTATAGAAAACCAAAGTAATCCTAATTTTGGAAGAAAACCAATTCCTTATAGAAATCCAAAGTAATCCTAGTTTTGGGAGAAATCCAATTACTTATTGAAATCCTTGTCAAACGGGATTGCCAAGAATAAAACCTAACATATGTATAATGGAAAGTCTAGACATATTCATCATAGACATAATTCCATACGACAACTACTCTCGAATGGAGTTTTCACTTTAGACTATGTAAAGTCTCAGGACAACATTGCGAATCCACTAACCAAAGGGTTAAATCAAGTATTAGTAAAAAAGTCGTTAGAAGGAATGGGGTTAAGGCCTTTAGTGTAAGGTGTTACTGGAATGGAAACCCAACCTAGTTGACTAGAGATCCCAAGATCTAGGTTCAATGGGACAACCTAATTGCGTGTAATGGTGGTATGTCATTGAGGAGGTTAAACCTCCAGCCATTCCTTTTATCAGCGATACCTGCAAGTGTAGAGGTTAAGCTGAACTTTTAATGACTCTAGTGTGTTAAGTTGTTGAGCTGAGTATAGCAGGATACTCAAGTAGAGTCATCTATGTGAGTGTGAAGTGGGGCTGCTTCTATAAGAATTAACAGGGCCTAATTCTTTAAACCACTCATTGAACCACTCTAGTGTTCTAGGGCCAAACCAGACACAACAGTGAGAGCGAAATAATGGTTGGAGTAATTCTAGTGTAAGGACTGTTGTCTTGGTTTACATAAATGGCAGAACAGTTCAAGACTTTGTGTTCACTGGATAGCCAACAAATCTGATAGACTTCACTAGGAGAGGTTCAAAACCAAAAGCTACATTTTCTGATGACGGGGTTATTCTGTTGCGCTCTCTCCGAGTATTTGTTGTGAAGTATTGTCCGTTTGTTGTTATTCGGTCAATTTTTATTCATGTGGGGAATTGTTGGAAAAATAATGGTTTTTTGGTGACTTTAATGCAATATTAAAGTGGGTGTCAAACGTCAATTGAGGTGAATTAAAGTGGGTTTAGATTCTTTGTAATGTAATCTTTACACCACAAAAAGAATGACCAAAAACCATTAAGGTTTGAATGAGAAACTGACTCATTAAGTTGGCCTCATGAAAGAGGTGTTGGGAAATGTGTAAAACCTTGTATCTTACATCGATTGTAGAGGAGAACATTGATGGATATTTAAAACCCATTTTTGCATAAGGGTGTAAGCCCTTTGGGGCATCCAAATTTTCCGAAGGAAATGAGTTATGAATGCTTCAAGAATGAACTTGGGCCAAGACTATGGTCCAAGTTGGTTATGCAAAAATTGCCAAACGTGCGCGCCCATGCGCCGCCAACCCGCCCGAACCAGATTGGACCGGACCAGGTCCGTGATCTATGGGTTGTGGGTCATGGATCTTGGAACTTGAGACTTGAAACTTGGGCTTGGGCTTGGGCTTGGGCTTGCTAGAATGGATTGAGTGTGGAGGTTGGGCTTGGCCCATCCATCTTAATCTTTTTGGGCCAAGCCAGATGTGTGGGCTACAGGAATATGTACATAAAACCTAGTCTCCTCTATTGATGATATAATTAAACCCATCAGCTTTGCAGAATTAATTCAGGTTAATGTAGAATTAATTCTTGCATTTGTTGCATGGAAGCCTCTTCATCTCTCCCTCCATGTGTATAAAAGGAGGCCCTCTCCTTCAACTTTCTACACCAGAAATTACTGCTATTTTAGTCTTTAAAAGTTTTCTAGTTTTATTATTTTCTTCCTATGAGAGAGTGCTGCAAAGTTCTATTCGCCGAAGCTATTTAGTAGGTGCATTGCGTAGCTGGTCCAACCGTCGTATCTTGGGAGACAGATGTCGAACAACCTCCAGCATCTAATCGGTGAGGCGGCGAATCTATTTTAAGGACACTGTCTAGTACAGGCTTCGGCTTGTTTTATTTTGCTAGTTTTATTTTATTATGAATTTCTATAAATTCAAGCATGTTCTTGTTCTGAAATTCTATTTGTTTGTTCAATATGAATATATTTGTTTTATGTAATCATACAATTGGTACAACATGATATGTATCCAAAAAATGGGTACAAGTATGGGGACATATCATGAACGCATAAATATTGTATATTGTATAATATTCTTAGAAAATATGATGTAAATTATTTAGATATATACTTGAAACTAAATAGGACACAAGAAAAATAAGAAATTTCTCTTTCTCGTGCATATGAAAGAGAAAATATTTTTTTACTAGCAATATGAACTTCTTTTGCGAATAGCATATAAAATTAAAGGATCCAACTGCCTACATTGGGTGCAGGTGTCAAAACACATATCCCACACCCTTATCTTTGTCATATCTGGTGGACATGGGTACTATACGAGAGAAATAAAGAGTTCATGTAACATTGATGCCTTCCACAAGCAAAGAACTTCGAAAGTTCCCTTGGAGCAAGCTCTTCTAAGATTTGTTGAAGACGCAATAGCTACACTCTCTAAACAAGGTAGGATTTACGCTCAAAATATGTATAAGGGTTTATAAGAGTTGTGATATAGCTCTTGGTGCCTTCCACTCATCAAAATACTTCAAATGGTTGTTGAGGTTTATGTTGCCAAGTTTTCAACGACTACCTAACGAATTTTGTTTTTTGTTTTTTTGAAAACATCCAAAACGTGGTTGTAACAGCGCCCGCGAGGGACCTCGATGCTACAGTTCGGACTCCCCTTTTTTGTTTGTTGCGGTTCGTAATCTGAACCAAAGAGTCCAACTCTGGCAAATCGTTTTGAGAAAAAAACAGATTTTGAAAAGAAGTGCCAAACATGGACTGCTTTGCCAGATACAGAGTCGCCACCTAAATATTTTTAAAATGGGAAATTTAGGAAACCCTGACTCGGTGCCGAAGGCCACGTGTCCATCATCACCAAAGTTGTCTTGGCTCGAGAGCTTGGGTACGATTGGGAAAGGTCAGCTATGAGCACCCCCTTTCGCCCGGTCCGAAGACCGGCCTCTACTAACCGTGATATCCGATTTGGAAAACGTTATGTGTTCTTGTTCCAATTATTAGCCTAGAATTACTATGTTATGTGCACAGCAAACAAGTATAGACTAGATTGCCTAATTTAGAAATAAGCATTGCATATCCGTTTGTTTTGAAAGTGCTTTGGAATTTGCTACTCGCAAGTAGGCTAAAACACGGATTTCAAAGAGTTTTTCCAACTCAAGCAATCCAACCTCCACCCACAGGCATTCAAACAGTTTATCTCATATAAGCATTTAGCCACATGGTAAGCCTACTGTCATGTTAACATTCACACGCATGCGATATGCTAAAGCGTAAAAACTCACCTAGTACTCCAAGCCAAAACAGAAACTAGTTAGTAATCATATGCATGATCCTAGTTTATGTTAAGTGGCTAATGCAACGCAAGCAAGGGTGTAATCTAGACAGGCTCGGCTAACCCTGAAATGGCATGTGGAATGCAATCATTCGATGCACGTATTCAAGTTAGATTTGAAAACACAATGCAGTTTGTATGATGTACCGAGCCCGGTGCATGTAAGACAAATATATGGATGCACGCATGCATTACATAAGGTATGCTAAAATGAACGTGCCCTAATCTACCATCATAAGCAGGTAAATAAAAGGGAAGAAAGAAGTGGGGGTTGGAAGACATGCACACCACTCACACACGCTTATTACAGATTTTCCCTCACCAGGAGGGGTTAAAAGAATATACAGTCCCAAATAGTACAGTCCAAATACAGAATAAATTATTACAAAAATTTCTAATTTAATTAATAATTTAAATGCAGAATAGAAAGGGTCGCAGCCCCGCCTCGGGATGCGCGAATGATGCATGCTCGAATCCGAGTTGCCCGAAAAACCCGCACCATACCACTGCTGCCTCTGTTTTCACTGTCTTGCCTTTCTGAAATCTGCCAAAGTCCCAGAACACCTTCTATGCATGCTGCTGCACACCATCGGCTGGAGGAAACGCCCACCGGCCATCTAAGATTTCCATCGGTTGTTTAGAAGGTTATCGGCCACCCATATAGTGCCGGTCGGCACTCTATACTGCCGGTCGGCAGAAAATTCCTGCAGAAGACAGTTTTGACAGCAACAGTAGACAAGCAGTGCATGGTATGGGATTTTGAGCATATGTAAGCGTGGCCAATGCTCCCTATCATGTATGGGACTCAAGGAAGCATGACCCTTGGTTCTTGGGCCATCAATTATGCATCTTGGTGCATGATAGCCTAAGGAACCAAGATTGCATTTCAATGTCAATATGCATGCAACACACAAATGAGAATTAAGTCCCTATCATGTCAAGATCAAGAGCCTTAGTGACCAAGAGTTGAGACAAGTTGCATCACTTGTGATATGAACTCCTCTCAACCCTTACACTTGATTTGACACCCCAAACCAAGTAATGCAACGCATGTCATGCAAACATGGCTCAACAATGCAACATGATGCTAAAATGCAAGGCATGCCAAATGTAATGCAACATGTAAGGTGCAAATGCAATGTAAACATGGACAATTTAGGCAATAGGGTTAACATGTAGCAAGACCATATTAATCAAACACGCAACATGCATTAGACAAATGTGCAATGATGGACTTAAACCATGATGGGGCAGACCTTAATCCACCCCAAAACAGTGGCCAAAAGTGCCCCAAAAGATGGGCAAATGCCCAAGTCAACATGCAACCATAAAGGCCTAAAGCTAAGGCACAAAGTGGAGCATTCCACTACCTACTAAAATGACCACTCATGGCATATATTAGGCAAGCAAAAACAGAGCTCTATCATGCAAAAATACACCCAAACCCTTTGACATGGTAGTCCCAAAATACCTTAAACAAGCAAGCATGCATAAGGCCTATTCCTAGGCATAAAAGGACACATCCTCAAAGCATGAAATAGGTCACATATGCAAACATACAAACATGATTTATGGACTGAAATATGATCCTAAATGATGCCAAATCATGAGGATGGACTAAGGTGAGCATGCTAGAGGCCAAAATACTCAAGGCTTGCAAGCCCAAAATGCACAACAACCACATCAAGCATGCCAAACATGGCAAAATCAGTGGCTCACAGCCCTTAAACATGACAAAATGAGGCTAATATGTTCATGGAAGAGGCCAACAAAACACAAGATGCATTTCTATGCCAAATAGAAGAAGGCTAAGCAAGTATGTTAAGCATGCAAGAGGCCAACAAAACACCATTAGATAGAGATAAAATATGATCCAAAACACCCAAAAAAGTTCTGAAATGGCGCCAAAAACAAGCAAGCATGCATGTTCCCTTTTAAGCCAAAGACAAAGGCAAAAGATGGACAAAGGGGAGAGGGGTGTCCCTCCCCTATACAAGACTTCAAACCACCTTCCTTACCACTAAAAACCCACTGGTTTTCAGTGGTGAGGAGACCAAAATAACAAAGCAAACAAAGCTCAAAAGTGAAGGCACCAAAGAGGCCAAAATAAGGCCTAAGAGGGTGAGTTTGCACTCAAACCACAAAGTGACCTTAATGAAAGTTCAAAAGAAAGAAAATATAAGACTTTTTTCAGTTATACACAAAGCTCAAAACACAAAGAAAAATAGGTCAAAAGTCAATGCAAGATTGGGGAAACTAAAGTAAAGTAGTTACCCTTGAAGAATCCTTGAAGAACAGGTGGTGCAGCCCCTTTCTAATGATCAAAATCAGTCCAAAATCTCAACAAACAACCCTCCAAATCCCTCAATCTCGAGCTAAGGTGTAATGGTGTGTGTATTAGTGCAAAAGTGAGGTAAAAACACACTATTTAGGGTTAAAACACACACACAAGGATGAGAGAGATATATATAGAGAGAGAGAGAGAGTATAACACAGATATATAGATATAGAAGCTCTGGTTTTTGCTCAAAATGGCTAACCCCTTTCAATGGGAGAGGAGGGGTGCTTATATAGGCCAAGACAAAGCCAAATGACTTAATGGCTAAGCAAAGAGAAAGGTTCAAGGGGGGGCAAAAGAGTCTAGGCTTCTTGGAGAAGCTAAGACAGCTGGCCAAGCTTCTCCAAGAAGCTTGGCCAAAGGTTCAAGCTTCTAGAAGCTTAGAGGGTTCAAAGGTGCAAAGTGGTCACACTTATGCACGGAGGAATGTGATGGTGCATTCCAGCTGGCACAGCTGGCATGCACCAGGCCTGTAGGGTGCAAAGAGGTCACACCGGCCAGCCAAAAAGGTCACCGGCCGAAAAAGGTGCCGGTCGGCAACATATAGTGCCAACCGGCCATGGTTTTTAAGAAAACAGTGCCGGTGGTACACATATGCGGCCGGTGATGGTAGGGAAGGGCCGGTGGGGTGTGGGGATGGCCAGAAAGCCATTCCCTGCCTTTCAAGGCAAAAACACAAGTGTTTGGTGCCAAAACCGAACACGAAGCAGTCGAGTCAAGAGGTCTTGAGACGAGGCGCGCTGCCGAGGCCTCTGGGAACTCGAGACGAACACAAACATGGATAACCACCGAGTATTCAAACGGTGATGTCCAAGTCTTGAGGACGGTAAAAAATGGGGTGTCTACAGTGGTCAACCGTATGTCATTGTGTTCAACCATCTACTACTATGGTTGACCACATCCACTAGGATGCTAGAACTTCAATAATATGATTAACCATTAAAAAAATATACAATTACAGTTGTTGAATTTCATTTATTTCCCTCCTTCCAAATTTTCTTTTGTTATTAGCTGCATCTAAAGCATTTTTATGCTTATATTTAAACTTATTCAGCATTATTTCTACCAAGATCCTCAATCTAAGAAACTTCAGGTACTTAGCTGATTATTACCCAACTTCTCAACAAGGCTATTGTATAATCATCTAAATAGAAAGTTGTCTAAACCTATTAAGCACAAAGTCCGCATTTTTCTTCAGGCGAGTGACAATTGTTCTCACATCATCAATGAGTCATTTTTTCATGTGCATGCAATGCAAGTGATTTGTTCTTCTATTATTAAAACATTGTGTTAAGAGCCAAGAGATTAGACAATAAAGTATATTTCCCAACTTCTCAATGAGGCTTGTATGGGGGGAAAATATTTGTCGCCTTTCGTACTCCTTGCTCCCAAGCTCTTCTTGTTTTGATAGGACTCTGTCTTACTGCGAACAAACAAGGGTGAGCTACCCAGAGGGTGGGTTGCCGGAGAACCCCTGCAACGGTCAAGTTAGCTTTCTTGGAGAAGAAAAGAGAATACATAGCACTGTAGAGAGAAAGTGGCTAAAAGTTGCTTACCCTTCTGAGTCTACTTGGGCCTCCTCTTTTAGGCTAGCCATACAACCCTAGATTGTGTGTGCATTATATCTGTCGTCCTTTTCCTGGACGCGTGGCTATACTTTCCTTTCCATTCCTCACACGTGTACACGTGAATACTACCAAACAGTATTGGCCAAACCACCGAATGGTATTGACGCATGCCCAGAGCGGATTCCTTTGCATTGGTCCACATGGAGTACCTAACCGTGCTATTACTTGGGTTGCACCAGAGTAAGACTTTATGCATCACAGTGTCGAGCTAAGCCATGCCGGCCTTCAAGTCAGAGCTGCGCTCGGTCAACACATTGGTGGCATTCTCTTAGGCCGGTCAACTATGGGTGCGCAGGCCATTATCTCGGCCATATAATGCAGCCATAGTGCACTGCCGTTCCCCGGGTCCGCCCTACACTGCACCTAACCCGGTCGAACTCGCAGCCCTAACATGGCTTTTACAACCATGATGCCCAAAGATAGCTCGGCCCAACACCAAACTTTATGTTGGTTTAGCTCGGCCAAATGTTGAGTATAAATCCCCCTCTTAATTGCCCCTTAATTCTATTCGTGTTAAGTGTCATTGGGATTATCTTTCCTGGTCGAGCTATCGAATTTGTCTAGTCCTTGAGACTTGTGCCCATTGTCTAGTCATCCATCAATCAACTATACTGACAACCCGTCATATCAATGCCACGTAGCGCTCCCCCAGTGGACCCGTGCAGGCTTCTAGCCATCATCACATTCTCTAAAAATTTGAAAATTGGCGCATCTTCGCCTCTTGTTCATAAATACATACTAACCCTCTCCCTTTTCCTCTACTGTTCATCTTCCTCAACCAAACTCTTCGAAACCCTTAAAGCTCTTGAGCTCCTACCGTCGTCGTCATCACCATTCATGCCGCTTCAAATCCGAGGGTGTATTTTCCATCATATCGGACATCACAGTGAAGATTCGACCATTTATATCTTGATTTGGCATATAAATCTAGTTAGTTCTTCGCACTTTTACACATCTTCTTACATTGTTCTTCGTGCTCTTTATTTTCTCCATTTTGGGACTATTTAACCCTTGTAAATATGCTTTCTTTGGGATGAAGCTGGTAGACGTTTATAGAAATTAGGCAAACCGAAACCAAAATACATAAAGGATCTTAGAGCTCCTCACCCTTCCTAGTTTCAGTACATAACTTTGAATTTAGGATGAACAGTGTAAATTCTAGACAAAACCGAGGAATAGTTTGACTTTTGATCTAGAAATAAGATCAAGCTGGGTTAAAAACATGTTTGTGGTCCCTTTAAATGATTTGAACCACATTAGAAACTTGTAGGAACACCAGACCGAGATAGATGCCAAATGTTGAGGACTAAACAAACAAGCCTCGACATTGAAAGCCAAGCTAAATTTTTACAACTTGCTATCGTGCTAACATTTGCCTTTGATTTGTAATAATGTAGACTGAACTAGGATCGACCAAGCACACATCATTGGGAATTGGTGACACTCGCAGACCGAGCAACCATACATAGAAACCGCTCAGAACGACCGAGCAATCAATTATAATTAGTAAACAAAATAAAACCAGGATAAATGGGCAAGTACCGATTTATGGTCAGTTTGCCTGGGGTTATAGCCGAGTTCCACAGGGAGTTCGGCATCCCTGACGACGTTCAATTTGAGCTAGCCAAGAAAGGAGATACACCTTGGGATACATTGGATGCCTGCCCCTTTACTGTCTTATCCATAGTAGAAGGCAACCTCCGCTTCCCAGTTCAGCCCCTAGTCTGCGAGTTTTTTAGGTAAACTAGGTTGTGTCCAACCTAAGTATCCAACAACACTTACAAAATAATCAATGGTGTGGCCGCGCTAAACCATATTCTCAGTTTGAACCTCGGCCTTGCCGAGATATTTCATCAATATACCCTTAGCAAGAATAAAGGAGGTTTCTGCTAGTACCTCAATGTTATAAAAGGCCGAGCAAAATTGGTGGAGACCACATCGGATAAAGAGTTAAACGATGACGATTTTCTATGGGTATCTGGTAATTATGAACATACTGAGGTGCCCATACCAAGCTGGTACATAAGAAAGGATTTTGTATTATACAAATATACAAAATTTTAACATGTATATTAGAAATACTCTTATTGCATGGATAAGGATTATAATTTTTTTTGTCCAGTTCAAATATGTTGGATTGATTACATATTAATCAATTATTGGATTGATGGGTTTTTCAACTAGCTCGGGCACCAACCACTATCTTCCTGAGAAAAATGGGACTCAAAAAAGATTAGTGTGGAAAGAAATGCACCACTAGCCGACATTCAATGAAGGGTGTTTGGGATTGATTATTTTTTTTATTTATTTTTTAGTGATTTTTTTTATAAAAAAAATTAAATTTAAATTTTTGGATTTTATCCAATTAGACGGATTAAAAAAGTATTTAAAAAATTGGAAAAAAGTCCATAAAGGATTTTTTTTTTAAAAAAAAGTAAAAAAAATAATTGCATTATTTAGTGTCTAGTGATTTTTTTTTTTTTTTTTGAATATTTTAGATTCGTCTAAACAAGTCCTAAAATGAAAAAAAAAAAACAAAAAAAACATCGGTATAATTTTGAAAAAAAATAAAGATATTTAAAGACAAAAAAGTTTTTTTAAAAAAAATTAACTTTTCTAAATATATGCCAAACACCCATAAGGTAATTTAAACTAACTTTCTTTGAGATTTGGGGAAAAAAAACGTTGACTTCTATAAGTTTAATATAATTACACTTGAAACGTTTATAAGATTTTAAATCATAGAAAACTTGTATCATTTTCATCAGTATATCACTACTATAATATTGTCATCTTTTTTACTTAAAAAAAACATACCTTGCCTTTATTTATCCTTATATGTATATATCATTTGCATGAGCTCCACCCGTTTTAATTTTAAAAGTTGATACAATTTGTAAAGTTTGTTATATTTTTTTAAAATTCAAAAGTAACCAATGTAATTTACCCAATTTTGATGGAGTAATGTTAGAAACTCACATTTTCAGATTAGAAATTTACCTACAATTTCACCCACAATGATGTAACAAAGAAGGTAAGCTTTACATAATTGATCATGTAACTAATCAAAAATTGACACATATCATACTTCTTTAGTGTAGGTCAAATTATGAGAACTTTTTGTGAATCTCAAATATTTTCCAATTTTGATGCCATAACACCAACACCAACTAATGGAGAGCCTTTGAAATTTTACACCAAGTTCGTAGTCATGTCACAAATAAATTTGAATCATATATTTATGTGGAGACTATGTAAAACCCATACAAAGAAAAAATCCAAATTTTTTTTAGAATAAAGCTTGGTAGCACGAATTTTCCACCCCCCGAATCCCCCGAAAGCCCAAAACGACGTCGTTTTGGGCTTTCATTTTTTTTTTTTTTTTTCCTTTTTTCTTCCATTTTTGACACAAATGTACTCGGAGGGAGAGAGAGAAGAAGAGGGGAAGAGAGAAGAGATCGTCGCCACCACACCGATCGACGACGACCTCCTCCCTGCCGCCTCGGCCGACGCAGCCAACCTCGCCGTCACCGCTGGCTGTCAGAAGACCACTGGCCAAGGTTTGCCTCCCGCCTCCCTCCTCCCACCGGTATGGCCTCCTCCTCCTTCCTCCTCCTCCTCCTCCTCCTCCTCCTCCTCCCTCTTCCTCCTCCGATTCAAAAAAAAAAAAAAAAAAATTAAAAAAAGCGCTGCTTTCAATTCGGGGGGAATTTAGGGGGAGCCCTTTCGAGCTCCCGAGCACGATTGTTTTTTTTATGATTGTCATGGGTAATTCTATTTACACCAACCATCTTTCAATTTTTTTTTTTATTTATTACAAATTTATCCCTAAATTAAATTATTCTTTTGGACAAAATTCTAACCCTGATTTGTCGGTACATAACACCAACCACCGCCCCCACCTACAGCTCACCTCCAACTCCAGCTTTGGCACCAAACCCTCCCCAGCCACCAATGCCAATCATAAAATGCACAAGATGAATTGAAGGTGGGAACCATGAATCTATTCACCGAATTTAATAGCTACAACATGTGCTCCGAAATCAAAGAGAGACACGAGAAATGGAATCGATATCCACTGTTTATTTGAGCTAGAGAAACATTTAATTTCAAATATAGCATAGAGTACAAGAAGAATGAAATAGCATCAAAGGGCATCATCCTATCTTCACACAAAATAATCATCTAGAGAAGTAACAAAATGTAGCAAACTATCATTATACATGGATATAAAATATGCAAATCCTGGAAGTTTGGCACGACAATGTAATAGATGAATTCTATGTTATAGCAATTTTAAATATTTGAACAAATAGTAATTGTGGGCCAAAAACAAAGAGAAAGAATCCATTCGTCCAACACATTTGCTCCTCTAACTTGGTTTTGCACTTTTCTCTTCTCATCAAGAGACCTAACCACACAGTGATGTCACCCCACATCTAGGGCAAAAGGTCTAACAGGAGTAGATCCCACAACAATTACCCAAAAATAAATCAAATGCAACAAAACTAAAAGAACTCCAAAAAAAAAAAAAAAAAACAACCATGTTAACAGAAATAACATCTCAAAAACAAAAAGCAAACAGATTGACAATTGTGCCAATTCATTGAGAATTTGAGAGGAAGGAAATATTAGATCTTGTTAAGCAAAAGCATAGCAAACATTGCAAAGTAGCCTACAAACTACAAAAACAGAACTCCAATTATTTCCATTCCATCCCTTAACAGGGATAAAATTTTGCACTAACACCCAATTATAGGAATTCGCTAATGTTAACTATCCAATGGATGTTTATAGATTTACTCAATTGCAAGAAAACAGGAGTCAATCTTATCAGCTTCTTTATCTGGAATTTCTAACTTGAACTCCTCTTCTAGAGCCATTACAATCTGCATATTGTCTAAGCTATTCAATTCCAAATCTTTATGAAAATGGACATCAGGAGTCACCTGCAGATAAAGGCAGAATGAATTATAATTCCAAATCCAATAATAACTTCCCATGCTACAATCGCAGCCAGAGATATATGAGAATCCCATGCTAGACATAATTATGTAACGCTGACAATGAAATTCGCTGATGAAAAGAATTGCGTTATAAATTTGACGTTCAATCAAGTCAAAGAAAAATTAAATTCCAAAAATCTGAGGTCTAAAATAATTTTGTTAATATGGAGCCTTCTAGTTTTATCTAGGACTTCTTTTTATGAAATTAGAAAGCATCTTTATAGTTCTATTGTTCGCTGCCAACACTTCTCTGTTGTTTTCTCTAATTCACAGTGGTTGCCTTTAGTAAAATCCACAAGACTACTATACAAAAATAAGAATTAAAATAAATTAATAAAACAAATTCAAAACTATAATGCAGGATAATTTTGGGGGGGGAATGTTGGACAACAGTCACATGACTCACATTGCTGAAACAAGCTCAAATAATACTATAACAGTTGAACAGAAATGTTCACAAATTAAAAAGAGACCAAACAAAACCACAATCAATGGTAGAGTCAAAATTAGGATAAATTGAAAACCAATTACAATTATATCTGCCATTCATATGCTACCAAAAGCACAAAAAAAACTAATTTCCAATGCTATGTAAACTGTAAAGGACAATAGCCTTCTACAAACCAAATGCATTGCAGTAAGTAGAATGAACAAATGCTCAAGTTATTTATCTGATTGAGTGACGAATTGACCTTTGTAGAACATCAGTGCTCATTGTTCAGTTCTCGTGGTCTGAATCCTTCGATAAAACCAAACTCTCTACATAGTGAAAAGCTTCGAACGGAACTCCATGGATTGGAATATCTTTAGTGTCTCCATTCCGGGGGTTGTACAAGAATATCCTTCCCCCTGCTTCTGCTACTAGAATCTCACCATTCTTCGTGCATTGCAACACCCAAAATTGTTCAACACCCAAAACCGGTCCAATCACAAATTTCTTACACCAATTGCTCTCACCGCCACAACGATCCTCTATCATCCACACATCAAAAAATGGGTTGCCAGGACACAACACAACCACAGCAGCATTATCTTTCCAATCCATTAGTTTCCAGTGGACAAGAGTCCCGATGTAGAACCCAGAAAAATCGAGCCCCGGCAACATGACAAAAGCCTCATTTTGAACATCAAACCATGTGAAGCGAAAACAATGATTTGAAGGAGTTGCGAGCAACCAATAGGGAGCTCCATTGACAATCGCCTCACAAGACAATTTATGCAAATAAAAGTGCAAATCCATCCCGCGAATCTCTCTCCAACAATTAGTAATTGCAGAGTAGACCTCGACTCGGATCTGTAAATTGAAAGAAACTATCCTGACGACCTTGTAGTCACTGGAAGAAGTAGTAGAATGGAATCCGAATCCGAACCCAAGAGAGAGGTGAAAACACGTAGGAGGAATTTGGATGGTGGGAGAGCGGAGAGATTTGAAGAGTTTGGTAGCGGGGTTCCAGAGGAGGAGGACGATGCGTCGATGGAAATAGAGTGGATGGTTCGAGAGACGGAGACAGAGACAGAGGAGGCCATTGATGGAGCCGATTAGTTGTAGATTGCGAGTGTGGTTGGACCAGGGGTGGACCAGATTGACAGGGTTTTGAGACGATGAGGGTGATCGTAACAGAGAGAGGGAGGTGGTGGTGCGGCGTTTGAAGGTGAAAATGGTGGCGGTGGTGGTGGTGGTGGGGGTGCGGTGGTGGAGGAGGTGGGAGGCGATGAAGGTAGGGTTAGAGATGAGGTGGCGGAAGGTTTTGCATACGCACCTGAATCGAACGAGAGATTTGACAGGGAGACGATTGAAAATGTCGACGATGATGTCCATGGGGAGAGAGAGATTGTAGTCCGAAGACGATGACATTGCAGCATCGGTGGCCTCTGTATTTCTTTCTTGATTCGCCATTGTTGCTTCTTTCCAAGAATGGGAATACAGAGAGAAGAGAGAGGAAGGGTTTTGAGAGAGGTTTTACACACAAGATCAAGAAATGAATAGAAACAGACCCCAACCAACTCCAGATAAAGTGGGTTAGTTAGAGCTGTTTGTATATGTAGACTGTAGTGCACCAAAGACAAGTTATTGGTCGTTGTTGGCACCGGTATCCTAACAGTTGTGATTGGTGTGTCACGTAACAAAATATAAATTTTCTGCATACAAAAAAATTATTGGTGGGTCCTGTGATCATATCTTAGATTAATCATAAATTTTTTGTGTATCTTCATATTTCTCAATTATCTAATTCAAAATAGTGAGTCATACTTTTTTCACCAATCAAAATGCATGTAGAGCATCACATGATGCTTCTCTAGACCAACAACATGAAAAAATTATTGATTTATTATGCGGTGTTACGTGACCATATTTCAAACTAATTACAAATTTTTATATCTCTTATATTTTTTAATTATTTAATACAAAATCATAAATTTAAATCACAATATATCCATATCAAACTTCACATGACATTGTTCCAGAACTATTCAATTTCACTGTCACCTAAATGGGGCTGTTGTTTCTTCTCATTGACCAACGAACAAAAGCGGTTTAAATTTTAAGCAACTACCTATGGTTGATTGGTTGAGTTTTGAATTTATTTATTTATTTATTTTTGTACAAAAATGGGTTTGACAATCTAAATATTAAAAAAATATTTTTTAAAATTATAAAAATTATTTTAATTCAAAAATCAAAAATAAAAACATATTTTAAAATAACAAGAATTTTTATTTTTTTATTTTTTTGCTAATTATTTTTTGATTTCTTTATGAAAATAAATTCAAAAATAAAGTTTAAAAACTCAATCAAATAATGTGTAAATTGCTCATCTATCTAATATTAGTGATCCGTGCACACGCTGAGCGTGCATAATTTTATATTAGATAAATAAAAAACATATCTTTTAAGGTATACTTAAAATATAAATTGTCTAATGTAATTTAAAAAATTATAAATACTCCTTTATAAGAATTTTTTATTGAACAAGACTAATTAAAAAAATGAAATTTTTAATTATTCTCATATATAATAATAAATTTACTTCAATTATTACTTAAAATATATTTTAATATTATTAAAAATTATTAATTAATTTAATAATTATAGATAAAAGAAGTATTTTGTTATGAAATTAAAAACACAAAGGAAACTTATTGGAGTAGAGACCCTAATCAGAGAGAGAGAAGGTTTTGAGAGAGATTTTACACCAAAAAAAAAAATTTTGATTGGAGTAGAGATCCCAACCAGATGGAGTTTAGATAAAGTGGGTGCAGTCCAGTTTGAGTGTGTAGTGCACCAAAACGACAGTGAATGACTGAATGCCATATTCACTGCCACCTAAGTAAGTGGGGGCCACCGCTAATTGTGGTGGTTGTCTGTTTCTTCTCGTTTCACCTAGGGGTGCAACTTGGGCGGGCTTAACTCGAGCAACCCGTGCCCAGCCCGAGTTTTTTTAAGGCTTGGGTAATAATATCTTGTAATTTGGACGGGCCTGGGCAGATTTTTGATGCCCGAATTATAATTCGGACCGGGCTTGGGCAGAGTCAGTGGCTAACCCGAGCAACCCGAACCCGAATTGCATTTAATATATTATATAAATTATATAATATATGTATAAAATAAATTAAATAGTATCTTTTATTTGGACCGTTAGATTAAAACTAAAAACAAAAGCCTACCTTATCTATTCTTTCTTTCCTTTCTCTGATACTCTTGTGGCTGTGATGATGTTTAAGTTTGTTGTATGGACTAATGGACTTATGTATATAATGAAGCACTGTTTGTTGCATGGAAAATTTCAGAAATTGTTTGTTGCCTTGTGAAATTCGGACAATTCGGGCTAACCCGAGTTCGAATTATGAAGCTTGGTCCGGGCTTGGGTAGCCATGCTCGAGTTGATGGTCAGGCTTGGGCGGGCTTGGGCACTGCCAAACATAATTCGGGCTGAGCTTGGGCAAACCTTCAACCCGACCGAGTTGCACCCCTAGTTTCACCAACGAACAAAAGCAAATAAGCAAAAACATTGGCCTATTTGGCAAGTGAGGTTTATTTATTTATTTATTTTTATTTTTAAATTTATAAAAAAATTAAAATAGTTAATAATATAAAATATCACATCAAATTTATAATTATTTTATTTTTTCTTTCACAAACATCACATCTAACTATAAAAAAAATCTAATAATCTTTCCAAATACAAAAATTTTAGCTTATTAAGATAGTCAAAAACTAAAATAGTCTATTAAACTAGTCAACTTCCCAAACGAGGCATTTGTTTTGTTTCACTTTTCCAAGATCTACTTTTCAAAAAAATAAAATTTTTATTTTTCATTTTTTTTATTATTTTAACTGGATATTTTTTAATATTTTAAGAATTTTTTTAATTTATAAATACACCTAACATAAATATACTTAAAAAAAATATAATATTTGCAAAAAAAAAAAAAAATCACTAAATACCAAAAAATACAAAAATAATAATAATAATAATGAAAATTTAGTACATTTTTGTATTCTTGTGTATTTATTAATTTTTTAAAATATTTTTTTACAATTTTGTTTTGGCAGATTGACCAGTAAGTCCTAAATTTTGGACTTGTAATCTATACAATCTCATATATTTTTTTTCTTATAATCCATTTAGTTCTTTGCATTGGAGTGTCATATTTGAAAAAAAAACACACTAAAGAATTTTTTAGTGTCACATCATACCCACCACGTTAGAGTGTCACTATAACGCCCTCAAATGAAAAGAAGAGAATCCAACCCAAGAGATTCATAAACATAATAGAAAATGTTATACTTTCATTCATCAAAGTTTATATTGCAAGAGATATTACATGCATTATACTTTCATAAATGTTCATTCTGAAACTACAGTATGTAACACTAATTGATTACAACAAAATAAATGCCTTACAAGCTTACATCTTTCCAAGATATCACTTGGTTACAACAAAAGAGTCATAAGCTCTATACATGTAAAGCCCTTGGCTTGAATTGACATTTAAACACAAAAGTAACAAAACAAAGCCTCTAACTCCTAAGTCCTCCCAAGCTACGCCCTTAGCGAAGGCATGTCACCTATGCCTGAAAATGGTTTTCCAAGTAGGGTGAGCCAATACCCAGTCGAGATAAACTAACACAATATATGAAATTTAACTAAGATATAAATGTCAAATAAAAGTCCAATACTCAAGGCCAACTTATATTCTCCCCATTACCATTCAATATTGATAGTTATATCTTAATCCATTTCCATTCATCCATTTCAAATCAATGCATAAGTGTAGTTCCTTATTATCTAAACAATTCGAAATGAGACTACAACTAATTTATTCACAATTTAATAACATTCATTATCCAAACACTTCTAACTCCTTGCCATTTTACAGATTCTCGTCCAAGAGAATCGGCATCGAAATATATATATAAGGTTTCGGGACTTTCACCCTGGACACTCTGGCCAACTTAATTTAAAATGGAGTCCATCCCCTATCTCCTCTCAAAACAATAGAGTGCATCCCCTATCTCCTCCCAAATAAAGATACATATACAATGTTTTTAAAGATGTTGTCATATACAATGACTATCCAAATCACATATTCAATGGCTTAATCAAACCATTATATTCAATGACATAATTCAAATGATTAGTTTCGATTTACCTAATCATCATACAGTTTCTACAACAATCATAGCTATCCTCCACTGATAGCCCAAAACAGATATTTCTAAACAGATATACTATTATCAAATAGATAATTTATCAAATCCAACTACACCATTTATTCACACATCCTCCCAATTTCATATTTCTCTTATCAATTTCATTATTTATACAAAATAGTTATTTAACACAAATTAGGGCAAACCTTCCCTTTTTTTCCAATATCATCCCCAAGGCCCAATCTCACCATTTATATTCAAGTAACATCATATTCAAGAGCTCACCTACATATGGAGCCCAATGTAGAAAACCCCTCTTTCAAAATTCAAACCCAAACCCTAGCTTCACGCAAATCCTCCCAAACTCCACCATTTATACAAAATGACAAATACCTAGGTTAAAAACCATAACAAGGTGTAGAATATCCCTACCTCAAGTGTAGAAGCTCAAAGGAGAAGAAGGAGATCTTCAAAAGTGCACAAAACCTAGCTTTGCTCGGATGGAATGGAAGCCCACAAGATGCTCCACCTTTTTCTCAAAGGGAGAAGGGTAGAGATGCTTAGATCAAGGAGTATTTTGAGAGAGAGTGTGTGTTTTAGAAAGAGAGGATGCCGGATTAGGGTTTTGAGTGAAAAGAGATCCAAAAAGTAATACAAAAATACTCTGCTGCGAACTGATATACACGACCCTCGCTCGAGCGAATGAGTGGTCGCTCAAGCGAACAGACACAATAAGTGACCTCGCTCGAGTGCAAGAAGTGTCACTCGAGCATAGAATACATACCTTTAGGTATTTCACAGACGTACACCCTCGCTCAAGCGCAAGAAGTATCGCTCGAGCGAAGAACTTCATCTTCCCAGAAATGCTACGTTTGGGAAGAAAACCTGAGAACCCTTAAAACTCGCTCGATCGCAAGAAACCTCGCTTGAGCGAAGAAGCAAATTACACAAGGCTCGCTCGAGCGCAAGAAGCCTCGCTCGAGCGAAGAAGCCAAAATCTGGGCAACAACAATCTAGACCAACTAACAACTAACCTGTTCCAAACTCGCCCAACATGTTCCAAAACTCAAATGCAAGGAATCAAAGGAGAAAAACAAGACATGGGCACAATATTAAACCACGAAACCCGAGTCCGAAATACAATGAAGGTCGGGACAAAATCGGGATTGCTATAGTCACATTTGGGAAAAGTTATACTAGAGAGTTTTTAATTTTTTTAGAGTGTCATATCATACTCGTCACATTGAAGTGTCATATGTCACATTTGAAAAAAATACAGTAAGGAGTTTTTAATTTTTTTTAGAATGTCACATCATACCTGCTACATTGTCACGTTTGAGAAAAGTACAGTAAGGAATTTTTATTTTTTTGGAAGTGTCACATAATACTCGCCACGTTGTCACATTTGAGAAAAGTACACTAAAGACTTTTTAATTTTTTTGGAGTGTCACATTAATACTTGCCACATTAGCGTATCATATCATACTTATCACATTAATAAAAAGGTATAGTTGTTCACCAAAACACTACCAAAATCAAAAACAAGACCACACAGAAAGAAACTCTCCATTAATAGGAGTTAACAGATCAATAGAAAAGATTTAGAACTAATTGGAGTACTTGTTTGTGAAATGAGATTTATTGGTAAATATCCTTTTTCTTTAGATACATCTAAGTAAAGTGCATCTAAAAAAGTAAAAAATTGTTTAAAATATTCACTAAAAAAAAACACAAAAAACAAAAATTTAATTTCTAGAAAATTGAAACCATTTTTTTTTTTTGTAAAATGGGCTTGACAAAATTAAATATTAAAAAAAAATTTAAAAAATTATAAATTTGATTTTAACTCAAAAAATAAAAATATATTTTAAAATAACAAGTATTGTTATTTTTTTAAGGAAAAAATTTTAAAAAATAAAATCTAAAAACTCAATCAAATAACATGTAAATTCCTCATCTATCTATCTATACATACATACATACACACACACACACACACACACATACATACATACATACATGTGTATCTATATATATAAGAACTGCTTACCTGCTTGAGATTCGTCTTTTCTTTCTAATTTTTCTGTTTTATTTTGAATAATTTACTAATGGTGGCCTATATGTTGAGTGAATGTTTTTTTTCTTAATTACACAAATCTTCTTGGTCAATTATGCAATAGGTTTTTTGGTAATTAAGCAAAGATTCTTGGTCAATTATGAAATAGTTTTTTTCGTTATTACGCAAACATTGTTGGTCAACTATGAAATATAAATATTTTATTTTTTAACAAATTATAAATACACCCATAATGTTAGTTTAAAATATAAATCGGTCCTATAATACTAGAAATTATAACTATCATTTATTATAAATTTTAATTTAATTCAATATTCAGGGAAAAAAAAAATTCTCCTATGCAATAATAAGTTATCAAAATTGTTTATTGAAAAATATTTCTCATATCATTAAAATTTTTTAATTTTAATGATTTCTTTATTGAAAAAAATGATTAACTAAAAAATATTTTCCATATCATTAAAATTTGTTAATTTTTTTAATGATTTACTTATTAATAAAATTAGTCATTTGTTATGTGAGTATAATTTATATATTAATAAAATTAGTCATTTGTATATATATGTATTTTCGTCTACTTCTTTATTAGTTCAATAAATTATCTTAGTAGGTTTTTTTAGATGGGAAATCATCTTAGTATTTGTTTTATATTTATCTGTTGATAAAAGTTACACACTACAATTTTTTTTTTTTATAAATTCGAAAGAAATGTTAAAGACTCATAAATTCACTCAAATGATATGATAATAGAATTGGGGTCTAAATTATTGGGTGTATAACAAAACAAAAAATGATACATATCATACCATATAATTCTATCATATATCTAATGATTTGTTCTATTCAATTTCATAGAATATTATTTTAATTTTAAGAAATTTATCAAAATACAAAACTTAAATATACTGTAATAATAGCACGAGCCTTTCGAAACTAGTATATATATAACAATGGCAGAAGGGTTTCTTTGAAAATGTCTTTTAAATTAATGGTCCAGATTTGTCTAATTTAAAAACAATGGTTGAGATTTACTTTTAAAAATATCTCTCTCACAAACTATCTCCAATGGTGCAGATTTGTCTAATTTAAAAACAATAGTTGAGATTCAAAAGAGATTCAACAGTCTAGATTTATCTAAGAAATAAGATTCAATGATCCAGATTTGTTTAACTATCAACTCTTACCTACTCCTGCACTTTACATCTCTCTAAAAAAGAAAGCTTTGTATTCCTTTTTAAGCTTTGATGAAAGCTTTGTATTCAATGGTCCAGAAAGCTCTTTCAAGGAGGAGCAAAGCTCTGTATTCCTTTGCAAGCTTTGAAGAACAACCGAAAGAAGGAACATTCAAGCTTTGTATTCAATAACGAGGAACAAAGCTCTCTCAATAAGGAAGAACAAAACTCTTTGTATTCCTTATCATTTTTTCGCCACCATCACCAGGTAAGACACTTTTATCTCCTTACTTTCTTTTTGTTTTTCCATTCATTTTTTAACTTATGTTTTTTTTTTTTTTTTCCTTTTCCAATAAGGAGGAACAAAGTTCTCTTAATAAGGAAGAACAAAACTCTTTGTATTCCTTATCATTTTTTCTCTACCATCACCAGGTAAAGCACTCTTATCTCCTCACTTTCTTTTTGTTTTTCTATTCATTTTTTAACCTCTGTTTGTTTGTTTGTTTTTTTTTTTCCCAGTTCATAGCTCTATTTTTTTTTTCTTCATCCTGTCATCTCCACCCATTGTTTTTGTTTTTGTTTTTTTTTTTCCAACTCATAGCTCTTTGTTAACACCCATTGTTTTGTTCTTAGTTCTGAAGCAAAAAAAATCAGAAGCAAAAAAAAAAAAAAAAAAAAAAAAAAAGTGTTTTGTTCTTAGTTCTTTTTTGGTTCTATTTTTTTTCCCTATGTCCTTTGTTTTTTTTTTTTTTTTTCAATTAAATGAGGTAATGCTAACATTAATTGGGTTGAGGTTTTCTTTAATAATCAATGGGATTTCAACACCCACCTCTCTCTCTATCAAATGGGGGTTAAAGAAAAATGGGTTTCATGTTAACAATCATTTTTATTTCATCTTAATGGGTTGAGGTTGAAAAAAAAAAAAAAAAAAAAAAAAAAAAAACTCTGAGTTAATGTTAACATTAATTGGGTTGAGGATCTCTTTAATAATCAATGCGGTTTTAGGACCCACTTCTCTTTCTATCAAATGGGGGTAAGGAAAAATAGGTTTCATGTAAACAATCATTTTTATTTCATCTTCATGGGTTGAACTTCCAAAAAAAACTCTGAGTTAATGTTAACATTAATTGGGTTGAGGTTTTCTTTAATGATCAAGGGGTTTTACAACCACCTCTCTCTCTCTCTCTCTCTCTCTCTCTCTCTCTCAAATGGGGGTTATGGAAAAATGGGTTTCATGCTAACAATCATTTTTATTTTATCTTAGTCAAATGGGTTTAGGCTCCCTTTAATTATCAATGGTCATGTTTTTACTCACCAAACATGAAAATAGATTCGTATACATTTTTAGTGTTGAGGAGTGCTCTTAATTAATGTTAACATTAAATGGGTTGAGGTTCTCTTTAATAATCAATGGGGTTTTAACATGGACTTCTCTCTCTTTATCAAATGGGGGTTAAGGAAACATGAGTCTCATGTTAACAATCATTTTTATTTATCTTAGTCAAATGGGTTGAGCCTCCCTTAATCATCAATGGTCATATTTCTACTCATCCAACATAAAAATAGATTCGTATACATTTTTAGTGTTGAGGAGTACTCTTAATTAATGTTAACATTAAATGGCTTGAGGTTCTCTTTAATTATCAATGGGGTTTTAACACCGACTGCTCTCTCTTTATCAAATGGGGGTTAAGGAAAAATGAGTTTCATGTTAATAATCATTTTTATTTCATCTTAGTCAAATGAGTTGAGTCTCTCTTTAATCATCAATGGTCATATTTTTACTCACCAAACAGGAAAATATATTCGTATACATTCGTATACATGAAAAATGGATTTTTTTTTTTTTGTTAACAATCATTTTTATTTCATCTTAAGGGGTTAAGCTTCCAAAAAATTTTTGAGTTAATGTCAACATTAATTGGGCTGAGATTCTCTTTAATAATCAATGGGTTTTTAAGCCCCAATTCTCTCTCTCAAGAAAATATATTCGTATACATGAAAAATGGGTTTTATGGTAACAATCATTTTTATTTCATCTTAATGGGTTGAGCTTCCAAAAAAAATCTGAGTTAATGTTAACATTAATTGGGTTGAGGTTCTCTTTAATAATCAATGGGTTTTTAAACCCCAATTCTCTCTCTCTCTCTCTCTCTCTCTCTCTCTCTCTCTCAAATGGGGGTTAAGGAAAAATGGGTTGAAGCTATGTAAAATTGTGATAAATTTGAGCTATATCCTTTGGTGCCCATTAATAGTTGAAGGTATTTGATGTTTTCTTATCATCATCATCATCATTATTATTATTATTATTTGTTGGTTATAGGGTGCTTTGCTTTCATTGGGAAACAAATTCCGTAGCAATTCAAGTTGACAATAATAATTGTGTGTGAAATTTTTTTCCCCTTTTTTGTGTGTTGAGAATATTGCAGGTTTCAAATAATACAAAAAAACACTATCAAATTGGTTTTTTCATTTTTTTTTCCTGCTATGAGTTGTCAATTCGATTTTGTTAATATTGTGTGATCTTCCATTTTTGCCAGGTGACTTATGCTATTTTGAAGATCATTAGATTCTCAATGGAGTTGTTTTCCGGTGACTCTCTCTCTCAATTGACAGCGGCGAATAACTGACATTATTTCCTCTTTTATTGGCTATTTTTGTTTAGTGTCTTTTGATGTAGTATTAGTTTTCTATTTAATTTATATGAATTAGTTTCCTTTTTGTTTTCATTATTTTTTACTCCAATTAGTTAAGTTTTACTTTTTTTTTAAAAAAAATTCTTCTTTATTTCCCTTGGAATTTAATAATCTAGGGAAAAAAATTAAAAAAATAACCACAAATTAGACCCATTACCAAATGCATGTCAGGTTTTACAATGTTCCCGAGCTGTGGGTGTGTGTACCTTAGTTTGTTTTCTCTTTGTGAGCATGCAATCCTTTTGTTTTACAATGTTCTAGAGGTTGTGGGTGAGTGTATCTTAGTTTGTATTTTTTTTTTTGTGAGCATGCTATCCTTTTGTTTTACAATGTGCCTTAGTTTTTATTCTCTTTGTGAGCATGAAAATCCTTTTATTTTTAAGAGTGGAATATAGACATATCATTTTTTTGTGTTTGAATTCTTAATCCTTAATTTTATTGTTTCACATTTTTTTAAAAAAAATTTCTTGTTTATTTCCCTTGGGATTTAATAATCTAGGAAAAAAAATAAAAATAAAAAATTGTCCACAAATTAGACCCACTACCAAATGCATGTCAAGTTTTACAATATTCTTGAGCTGTGGGTGTGTGTACCTTAGTTTGTTTTCTCTTTGTGAGCATACAATCTTTTTGTTTTACGATGTTCTATAGGTTGTGGGTGATTGTATCTTAGTTTGTATTGTTTTTGTGAGCATGCCATCTTTTTGTTTTACAATGTACCTTTGTTTTTATTCTCTTTGTGAGAATGAAAATCCTTTTATTTTTAAGAGTTGAATTTGGACATATCATTTTTTTGTGTTTGAATTCTTAATCCTTAATTTTATTGTTTCACATTTGAATTCAAGTATGTTGAGGAGTGCCATAGGCATGTGTCATCCACTCATTCTCTGTTTGAAAAAGAAAAAACACAAATCAAGCCATTTATTTGTGATATTTACTGTTAGAAATGGTTTTGGAAGCTTTGGAAAAATCAGATTTTTCCTTAACTTTGGTCTAATTTTTAAGTAGGACCCATGTGCCAAATTTGGCGGGTCTAAGTGGTAACGCATTCTATGCCGCATTGTGATTCACGTGGTATATTTGGTTGCTCAAAACCATTATCGGGTGAATGGAAAAGTTGAAGCCAAAGTGAGCTCTATGGAAATGGAGTTTTTGGTGAAAATTCCTTAAGGTTTGAATAATGGCTTGTCCCACATTGATTTGGTGGGCATACTTTGAGTGGGTTTATAAGGCTTGAGTTTGGAACTTGGGGTAGGCCCCAAAGGGCACCCATGTTTTGTAGAGAGGGAGGTTATCGGCAAAGTGGGCTAGACCCATTGGACCCAAAATAAACACACGCATGCCGCCGCCGCCGCAACCGTCTGTCCGGTCAATCGGGCGGTGGTGTGTGGTTGGGTTGAGCTTGTCCGCCCCAATACCTATCTTTTTGGGCCCCCAAAACATTTGAATTTTATTTTCTAAAATTAAATTCTAATTTTTTGGAATTTGAATTTCAAAAATTAATTTTAAAATTGGCTCCGATTTTATTTTCCCCACTTGGACAAATTCAAATATGTTCAATACAGGTTTTATCTGTTCAAAATTTGAACCCAATAGATTTGTGTTTATTTATTCAAACCGAACAGGTACCATACCTGTTCATTCAAATCTGTACAGCCATGAAATCATCTATAAATAAGACATGCCCTCATTTGGATTTTTTATTCACAATTTCATTCTTCTCTAAATAAATCTCTGTATTTTGTTGTATTAAATTTATGTGAGAAAGAGTTTAAACACTTAGTGTGTTCGTTGTGCAAATAATTTGTAATGCTGTTATTATTTACTGTTGATCATTTTATCTTGGAAGATAGACATCCACATTCTAAAAGTATCGTGGAGAGGATGAATCTGTCTTAAGGACATTGTGTTAAACACTAGACTTGATCATAAAATTTGTTGAACAAATTAATTTGGTAAGTAATTAATTTACTTTTCTGTTTTATTATTTTTCTATTTCAGATTTTGATTTTGTTTTTGTAACAAAATAAAAATCTATTTTATTTATTTTATTTTATTTTTTTGTTTGATTTTTGTAATCAAACAAACTCTCTTATTTTCTTTATTTCTTTTGTATTCGGTTTGTTGTTAAGTACACAAACAGAATTTGTTTTTTTTTAAATACAGTGAAGATTGTCCAACAATCTTAAAAACATATTATTTTTTGGTATCTTCATTGTATTTAATTTTCTGTGCTTTCACAAAGTGATATTCTGGTTGAAAAATACAAATAGTAGTAATATACTGTTTGACAACTAGTAATAATATACTGGTGTCATTAACAATTGTAGAATATTAATTTGTGTTATAGAAAATTATTGTGGTATTTTATTTTTTTAATTTTAGTAACAAGGAAAATAAAATTTTTTTGTGTTATAATTTATTTTCTAGTTTTAGTAACTAGAAAATTAATTTGTGTTTTGCTTTTTTCTAATTTTTGCAATCAGATATTATGGCTATTGAAAGTAGTACTCCAAATCCGATCGTCACAACTACTCCGGTCCCTATCCAGAACCATGTTCAAGTTCCGATAAATCATGGAGAAAAACAGAAAAAATTTAATGGCACTGAGTTTAAGAGATGGCAACAGAAAATGCTATTCTATCTTACAACTCTAAATTTGGCCATGTTTCTCTATGAAGAGGCTCCAGTACTTAGAGAGGATGAAAGTGATCGGCAAGTTGTTGTCGTTGTAAACACTTGGAAGCATTCTGATTTCCTGTGCAGAAACTACATCTTCAATGGCCTTGACAATATGCTGTATAATGTTTACAGTCTTCTAAAAACAGCAAAAGAATTGTGAGATTCTTTGGAGAAAAAATACAAGACAGAGGATGCCGGCACAAAGAAATTTGTTGTCAGTAAATTTTTGGACTTCGTTATGGTAGACTCCCAAACGGTAATTTCTCAAATTCAAAATTTTTAGTTAATTTTGCATGATATTCATTCTAAAGGCATGTCTCTTAGTGAGTCTTTCCAAGTCACTGCTTTAGTGGAAAAGTTACCACCGGCTTGGAAAGATTTCAAAAATTATTTAAAACATAAACGCAAAGAGATGACCATGGATGAATTGATTATAAGACTAAGAATTGAGGAAAATAACCGAAAGGCTGAAAAGATGAACGGTAAAAATCCCATTGAGTCCAAGGCTAATGTGGTTGAACAAGTGCACAGACCACATAAGAAAAAGAGGAAGTTTATTGGAGATGGTCCTAAACAAGGCGACAACAATGGCAATAAGAAATTCAAAGGAAAATGATATAATTGTGGCAAGACCGGATATCGAGCTTCTGACTGCCGCTGCCCTAAGAAGGATCACGGAAGTACAAGCAAGAAGACCACCAATTAGGCCAATGTGACCGAATTAGATTACATCTCTAACGGGATAAATGACATCAATCTCTTTGCTATGGTGTCGGAGCCTAATTTGGTTGGAAATCCCAAGGAATAGTGGGTTGACACTGGAGCAACTCGTCACATTTGTGCGGACAAGAAGATGTTCACTACCTATAATGAGACTGCAAATGGTGAACAACTTTTCATGGGAAATTCTTCTACTTCTACTATGGATAGACAAGGAAAAGTGATCTTGAAGATGACATTAGGGAAGGAACTTACCCTCAACAACGTACTGCATGTACCAGACATCCGAAAGAATTTAGTTTCTGGTTCTTTGTTAAGTAAAAATGGTTTTAGGCTTGTATTTGAGTCTGATAAATTTGTATTAACAAAGAGTGGAATGTATGTTGGTAAGGGATACATGAGTGATGGTCTCTTCAAGTTGAATGTAATGACGGTTGTACCAAAACTTGCTATTAATGAGAATAACATATCTTTTGCTTATATTCTTGAGTCGAAGTTATGGCATGGTAGATTAGGACATGTAAATTTTGATGCCTTGCGTAGATTCATTGGTTTGGATTATATACCAAAGTTTGAAATTGATCCTAATCACAAATGTGAGATTTGTGTAGAAGCGAAACTAACTAAGGCTCCATTTAAATCGGTTGAAAGAAAAATCGAACCTCTAGAATTAATTCATACAGATGTATGTGATCTTAAATTTGTTCAAACTAGATGAGGCAAAAAGTATTTCATAACATTTATCGATGATTGCACAAGATATTGTTATGTATACTTACTTAGAAGTAAAGATGAAGCCTTAGAAATGTTTAGACTCTACAAAACTGAAGTTGAAAATCAACTTGGAAAAACCATTAAAATAGTTAGAAGTGATAGGGGTGGTGAATGTGATGCACCATTAAATGAATTTTGTGCACAACATGGCATTATTCACCAAACTACAGCACCCTATTCTCCACAGCAAAATGGAATTGCTGAAAGAAAGAATAGAACCCTTAAAGAAATGATGAATGCCATGTTACTAAGTTCAGGCTTACCGCAGAACTTGTGGGGGGAAGCAATATTGTCTGCTAATTATATTCTTAACAGAATACCCCACAAAAAAAAACCAACAGCACTTCTTATGAATTATGGAAAGATTGACCATCTTCCTACAAATACTTAAAAGTGTGGAAGTGTTTGGCAAAAGTAGAAGTTCCTGTTCCTAAAAAGACTAAGATAGGACTAAAAACAGTGGATTGTGTGTTTATTGGTTATGCTCAGAATAGTAGTCTATATCGGTTTCTGACTTATAAATCAGAAATACCTTATATAAATGTGAACACTATTATAGAGTCAAGGAATGCTATGTTTTTTGAACATGTTTTTCCTTACAGGAAAGGACAGAAATTAAGTTCATAGAAAAGAACTTATGATTGTACACAAAGTCAAAAGACTAATGACAATCAAACATAAGAGACTAGTAATGGTCTAAACCAACAAGATTTAACTGATGATGAACCAAGACAAAGTAAGAGAGCAAGAACATCAAAATAGCAAGAACATCAAAATCCTTTGGTTCAGATTTTCTAACATACCTGTTAGAAAATGAACCTTAAAGCTTTAAGAAGCAATGACAGGTCCTGAAGCACCTTTGTAGAAAGAGGCTGTTAATAATGAAATTGAATCCATTATGCAAAATCATACTTGGGAATTGGTGGATCTTCCACCTGGTTCTAAAACTCTTGGATATAAATGGATATTCGAGAGAACAGATGGTTCAATAGACAAGTATAAAGCAAGACTTGTGGTAAAAGGTTACAGACAAAAGGAAGGTCTAGACTATTTTGACACATATTCTTTTGTGACAAAAATAACATCCATCCACATGCTTATTACCATAGCAGTGCTGTATAATTTAGAGATACATCAAATGGATGTTAAGACAACTTTCTTAAACGGTGATCTAAATGAAGAGATCTATATGGAGCAACCAGAAGGGGTTGTAGTGCCAGGGTAAGAAAAGAAAGTTTGTCGGCTTATAAAATCTCTTTATGGATTAAAACAAGTACCCAAGCAATGGCATGAAAAATTCGATCATGATATGCTTACTAATGGGTTTAAGATAAACAAATGTGACAAGTGTGTCTATGCTAAAAACACTGACCAAGGATATGTCATAATTTGTCTTTATGTGGATGACATGCTTATCATTGGAAGCAGTCAAAATATGATCAAATCAGCTAAGCAAATGCTGAATAGAAGATTTGATATGAAAGATGTGGGGGTCGCAGATGTAATATTAGGAATGAAAATTACTAAAACATCCGACAAATATGCATTATCTCAATCACCTTATATTGAAAAAATTCTTGGTAAATTTATCAAGGATCCTATGAATGTAGCTAGAACACCTGTAGACATTAGTCTTTATTTATCGAAAAATAAAGGTGATGCAGTGTCTTAGTTAAAATACTCCCAAATCATTGGAAGCCTAATGTACCTAATGAATTGTACTCGTCCTGACATAGCTTATGCAGTCAGTAAATTGAGTAGGTACACTAGTAACCCTGGAGAAGACCATTGGAAAGCGATCATTCGGGTTCTCAAATATCTAAGATTTACCCGTGATCATGGTTTGAACTTTACTCAATATCCAGCAGTACTCAAAGGTTATTGTGATGCCAATTGGATATCAGATACTAAAGATTCAAAATCCACTAGTGGATATGTCTTTATTTTGGGAGGCGTTGCTATTTCTTGGAAATCCACACATGATCCACAATGGAATCTGAGTTCATTGCTTTAGACAAAGCAGGAAAAGAAGTACAATGGCTTCGTTACTTTTTAGAAGACATTCCAATGTGGCCAAAACCTATGCTAGCTATTTGCATTCATTGTGATAATCAATCAGCAATAGGTAGGGCACAGAATCATATGTATAATGGTAAGTCACGGCATATTCGTCGTCGACATAATACCGTAAGGCAATTTCTCTCAAATGGAATAATCTCAATAGATTATATAAAATCTAAAGAGAATATTGCGGATCCGTTAACAAAAGGTTTGACAAAAGAGCAATTGTATAGTTCATCAAAGGAGATGGGATTAAAGCCTATTACATAAGAGTCATCATAATGGTAACCCTACTTATATGACTGGAGATCCCAAGAACTAAGTTCAGAGGGACAACTAAGTTATGTGTGGCTTGCTAGAAATCACCAAGGGATTAAAATTCTCTACCCATTCCTATGGTGAGAATGATATCTGCAACATGTGTTGTATGCAGGGGTTTTAGGATAAGCTTTGCTTTTAATTACTTATATCTTGATTTAGGAATAAAAAACAAGACGAGTATAAGAGATACTCAAAATAAGAATCACCTATATGAGTGTCAAACTGGGGCCAGTTCTATGAGAATGAAGAGGCTAAATTCTCTAGAAGCACTCACAAACAACCAGGAACATTCAAGGCCAAAATGAACACAATCGTGAGAACCACGATGTGTCAGAAGATATTTTGTGTGAAATCTATTCTCTTAGCTTACACAAACGGTTGAACAAATCAAGGCATCGCGTCCATTGGTTAGCTAGTAAGTCCGATAGGTTATCACTAAGTAAGGTTCAAGGCCGAAAGCTACCTATCCTGATGCAAGATATTTTCAATTTATACTCTTTCGAAAAATTCTACATATTGTTGCATTTCCATTGTCATCAAATTCCATTCATGTGGGGGATTGTTAGAAATGGTTTTGGAAGTTTTGGAAAATCAAATTTTTCCTTAACTTTGGTCTAATTTTTAGGTGGGACCCATGTACCAAAGTTGGTGGGTCTAAGTGGTAACGTGTTCTATGCCGCATTGTGATTCACGTGGTATATTTGGTTGCTCAAAACCATTATCGAGTAAATGGGAAATTGAAGCCAAAGTGAGCTCCATGGAAATGGAGTTTTTGGTAGAAATTCCTTAAGGTTTGAATAATGGCTTGTCCCACATTGATTTGGTGGGCATACTTTGAGTGGGTTTATAAGGCTTGAGTTTGGAACTTGGGGTAGGCCCCAAGGAGAACCCAAGTTTAGTAGAGAGGGAGGTTATGGGCAAAGTGGGCTAGACTCATTGGATCCAAAATGAACACAGGCGCGCTGCCACCGCCGTCCATTCGGTTGGTCGGGCGGTGGTGTGTGGTTGGGTTGGGCTTGTCCGACCAAATACATATCTTTTTGGGCCAAAAACATTTGAATTTTATTTTCTAAAATTAAATTCTAATTTTTTGGAATTTGAATTTCAAAATTGGCTCTGGTTTTATTTTCCCCACCCGGATAGATTCAAATCTATTTAATACAGGTTTTCTCTGTTCAAAATTTGAACCCAACAGATTTGTATCTATTTATTCAAACCGAACAGGTACCATACCTGTTCATTCAAATCTGTACAGCTATGAAATCATCTATAAATAAGAATTTGGATTTTTCATTCACAATTTCGTTCTTCTCCTCTATAATAAATCTCTGCATTTTGTTGTATTAAATTTCTATGAGAAAGAGTGTAAATACTTAGTGTGATCATTGTGCAAATAATTTGTAGTGTTGCTATTGTTTGCTGTTGATCATTTTATCCTGGGAGATAGATGTCCACATTCTGAAAACACCGTGGAAAGGACGAATCTATCTTGCGGACGCTGTGTTAAATACTGGACTTGATCAGATAATTTGTTCAACAAATTAATTTGGTAAGTAATTAATTTGCTTTTTTGTTTTATTATTTTTCTGTTTCAGATTTTGATTTTGTTTTTGTAACAAAATAAAAATCTGTTTAATTTATTTTATTTTATTTTCTAGTTTGATTTTTGTAATCAAACAAACTCTCCCATTTTCTTTATTTCTTTTATATTCCATTTGTTGTTAAGTACACAAACAATATATATATATATATATATATTTTTAAATACAGTGAAGATTGTCCAACATTTACATCTTCTATTTTTTACTTTATCAACTAACTGTACGTTTCTCAATCCATATGGTTGCTTGGTTTGATTATTCCTCAAGTGGCATGACTTTGCTACTATTTTAGGTTTACTTATAGATGTTGATGACAGTGGTTAAATCCTGCAGAATATGAGACTCGGCCAATGACTGTAATTGGAACCTCCATTAAAGTACAAATATGTAAGAAGCCTAATTTTTTATTATTATTTGGGAATGTGGATTGGTATGTTGTGATAGAAACTATACTTCGAGCTTTGTTTATTAATTTTTTTTTTCCTTCTTTTTAAGACTCAATAACTCAAGCAGTGCTTAAAGCTCAAGCAATTACATTTTTTCTCATTTGTTTGTTATGCATATGTTTCAGTTGAATTGGGATTATAATGAATCAATTTGATTTGGGTAATGCTTTACATCTGAATGACGATTTTTTTTTTTTTTGGCTGTCAATCACTGCATTCATCTTTGTACAAAAATGATTTTTTTTTCTTTAGTTAGTGTTTTAGGTGTGATTTTTTTATTTTGAAAATGCTATACTCTGTAGAGTATGGACATCTATGTTGATGATAATGAATTACGAAAGTGATTCGAGCCGTGACAAAGTCACCTAAGATACCATTATTTTCTTTTTATTTACTTCGTGTATAATGGACGTCCGTGTATATTTTCCCTTCCACTGTCTACAAACATTAATGGTACTTTGATTAATTATTTTCTTTTCCTTGTTTTGATTGCTATATTTCTATAAATCAATTTTTAACATCTGATTTATTCTTGCTACAGTTCATCAATTTTTGACGCAGTTCATCAGTTCTATAATGAAAGGTATTTATTTTTTTGATTTCTTTGATAATATTTTTCATTAAAGTTTTGATAAATATGTCATTTCCTTTCTCCCTCTAATCATTAGTTTTCTTCCAACTTTTAATTTGTTACTTTCTGCTGTTTTCATATTGTGCTATGTTTTTTGCTGGTGGTTATCAATTTCTAGGTTCTCAATATAATCAAAGGTATAAACCCTTTCACACAATTTTTCTTTATTACATATGTTTCATTACTCATATAATTTTGATAAAAGTTAAATTTTTTGGTCTGTTACTTATTGGGTCTTCGGTAATTATTGGGTTTATAAAAAATTTCTCCCTTCCCCATTTTGTAGTTATGTTTTAAACAAAGCTTCCTTTCCATTTGCATAAAAGATGGAAGCAAAATGGTATTAATGAACAATAAACCATGATAAAAATAAAAACAAAAACAGCATTGCTTTCACTTTTTGCTTTCATTTGCTTTTTCCATTAGATTATTTTTCTTAATCTTTCTTTCTTTCTTATGGAGCTTAGTAAAGGGTGTTGTAGTAGTCTTTGTAGCTTTTCTATGAGTGATTTTGGTGAATGTTAAAGTAGTGGAATGAAATAGAATGGATTGGTATGACCTATGAGAAACCTAATATAATGGCTTATTTGAATGACTCTTGCACTATACACTAGATTTCTTTTACCCCCATAAGAAAGTGTTGGCTTGGCCATTATATATTTTGGTAATTGTTGGGAGTATGTATTGAAGATTTAAACCAAAAAGAAAATGTGCATAATGAGGATTGAAAAAAATTGAAGAAAAAAAAAGAGAAGATAAACATAGATAAATCTTCTTTTTTTTTTTTTTTTTGGTGAACATGCAGACTAATCTTAGTAACAAAATAAATGCCTTTCTTAAGACAATATATGTTGGTAAATTTTGAGTTACTTTAGGAATAATTTTGTGCTAAGTTTTGGAATCCCCTATTGTCAAAATCAAAATTGATGTATGATTGTTTCTTTAATTGGGTTTTTTGCTCATATATTTTCAGGATTTATAAATTTACATTTTATTTAAGAGAAAACTAAAGCTGTAGGTTATTTTTTCCTCTCTATTTTGTCTTCTCTTTTTTAACCTCATGGAATATGAGGACAATAAAATAGTGGTGTAGAGCTTTTGTGGTACCATTGTTCTTCTTGCCTGGTTTAGTTAGTAAAGGAAAACATGTGTGTTCATTTTTTGTCAAGTACATAGTAAAGATAGTAAAATTAAATCAGGAAACATGTGAAGAAAGTCAGTCGGATTGTGTGTGATTGCAAGTGATGTCTGATAAATGATGGATGCTTTTGAGCAGTTAGAAAGTTTATTACATACTATGTGACGTTGATTTGAAAATACTGAACATTAGGCATTTTTTCTCTTAATTAGATTTTTTTGCTTTAATCCATCTAATCTAACTTTATTATAATTTTTCAATTTTTTATTTTATTTTTAATTTCAGGTATCAATACTAGAATGGCTAGTGAACGACTTTCAAATCCTTTTAACTTTGGCCAATTTTTAGGGCAACAATTTCATTTTTAAAGTTGTCTTAGTTAATGTAATTGATGAATGCGATGATTTTTGTTGACAACTTATTTGAGTAAGTTGGATCAAAGAATGGATTTACTCGACTTAGGTTTGAATGTATACTATATATGCCTTTTAGGTTTAGAGTTTCACAAACTGTATGAGTGGCTGGAAGGAAAGTGCCTTTAGGCACGGGTGAAAATATTGTTGCAATTATGCACCAATTTTATAGATATTTTTTCAATCTCAAAGTAATAAGGTAATTTCAATCTCAATATTGTTGAAAATATTTTCAATCTCAAAATATTTTCAGCAATATTGTTGAAAATATTGTTGAAATTATGCACCAATTATATAGGCATGGGTGAACCCAGTTAATGTAATAAGGTAATTTCAATCTCAAAGTGTTTTAATATATATTTTTTCAACAAATATACGAATCTATATTTTTTTGCTTCCATAAATTACTAGATTGTTGTGCATGTTCCTTATTTGGGATACATACAAGTTGATACAAAGACTTTTTGGAAAAGAATAAGGATGAAATTTGGGTAAACACATGTTTGAAGACATGTTATTGACACATCTTTTGTAAAGCATACATCCACTTTTTGTGAAGCATACACATCTTTTGTATAGCTTTTTTCCACTCTTTTGTAAAGCATACATTTACTATCGGCTTAGGTGTATGGCAATATAATGTTTGTTTTGCTTATATGGTTATAATTTGATTAGCAGCAGTAGTATTAGCTGGTGTGCATTTTCATTTTCATTTTATTTTTTGTTTTAGATTGTAGAGCACTAGCTGGTATGCATTGTTTCGTATTTAATTTAAATTTTTTTATTTTTTATATTTGATTTGTTTAGAATTGCAGAGTACATGCTGGTATGCACTGTTTAATATTTAATTTTCAATTTAATTTGTTGAGATTGTAGAGCATTTGCTAGTGTGCTTTCTGTGGTGTTTAGTAATTTTTTTCTTTTTATTATAGAACATTAACGAGTATACAATAGCTTTGATTTCTGTATTTTGTTTAGTGTTTATAATTTTTTTTTTAACTTGCTCTTATATTGTAATTTGCAATATTGGTGAATATAATAAAACTTATATGTTTGTTTCTTAATTTGCATTAAGGCTAGGGAGAGTTGTTATTTGAGTTATGTACAGCGTGTGGTATAAACAAAATTGTTACAAGCTCTTTAAGAAGAATAATATATATTTTTAAAGTATCTTTATCAAAAAAGGATACAGACTACATAAATTTCAAATATGATACGTATAAATTGCAATTATATTTTAATCTTAACATTATTTACACTGTGCTTTTAGGCACAGGCATACACTAGTTTATATATGTATTAGGGATGAGTGCACACGCTAAGTATGGACAAATTTATATTTAAAATAGGCAGTTGGTAAATGAAAAATATAAGTTGATTTTACAATGCTACTTTTGAAAAAGGGTTAATCGGTGAAAATCATACAGTTATGAGACCATATGTTATTTAATTAAAGATTTATTTTATTTTTTTTTTGTGATAAAAACAAGAGTTGAAAAGTTGCCGAAATTTCACAAAGAAGATTGGCCAAAAAAATTCTTAGAAAGTCAATGATGGTTGGTGGCAACAAGGTGAACAGATATGTGACATTACACAAATATATGACACGTGTATAGATAGATGACATGTATACAAAGGTGATATTTGAACATGTGACATTTGGATAGACCAATGTCGTTTTGGCCCAAAATATATTTAAGTTTAAATGTATTGACCTAACAAAAATTTCACAAATGAACCTATGGACTAAGTACCTTTTGAAAAAAAAATAAAAAAATAAAAAAAACTGTGCCAGACAATTTTGGTTTCCCAAATTGCCCATGAAATTTAGATAACTATTAATCACTTTTTAAAATCAATACATATTTCTCATCCAACAATTGTCCAAAAATTTAAATATAAAATCGCATATATTCATAGCGTGGTATCACTGTTGCATTGATTTTTATTTTTTATTTTTTATTTTCCATATCTTGGGTAAAAGGTCCCAACAAGACTAGATTCCACAACAATTAGCCAAAAAATAAATCAATTCAACAAAAATAAGAGGATTATAAAAATCATACCAAACCAAACTAAGTTTTAAATCCCATCAAATGAGATCGGCTACATAAATCCTTCTTCTCTATTCAATTCTATCAAAGACCATTTGATTAGTCAAATTAAAGAAATTCATATCTCTATTTACTACCCTAACCCACGTCAATCTAGATCTATCCCTTCCCCAAAGACTTCCCTCTACCGTCACTGTATTGCATCTCTTCATTACTGCCTCTATTGGTCTTCATTGTATATGACCAAACCATCTCAATCTATTCTCTCTCAACAGATCTTTTATCGGTACTACTTTTATCCATTCACGAATATACTCATTTCTAACTCTATTTTTTCTAGTCTTGCCACACATTTACCTTAGCATTCTCATATCAATAATACTCATCTTATCTATATGTTGTTTCTTAGTTGCCCAACATTCCGTTCGATACAACATTGCTAGTTTAATAATTATTCCATATAACTTTCATTGTAATCTAGTTGGTACTCGTTTATCGCACAATACCCCACATGCATTCATCCACTTAAACCACCTCACTTTAATTATATGGACCACGCCTTCTCCAATGCAGTTGTTATAATCGATCCTAAATAATGAAAAAAATTCAACCTTAGGTAGTTTTTGGTTCTCAATCTTCACTTCTCCTCTGTTTCCATTGTTACTATTACTAAAATTACATTCCATGTACTATGCCTTAGTTCTACTTATCCTAAATCCTTTACATTCAAGCGTTTCTCTTCAAGTCTCCAACTTAGTGTTAACTCATTTTCTAGTCTTATCCACTAACATGATATAATCTGTAAAAAGAATACTCTATGGTACATTATCCTAAATATTACTCGTCAACTCTTCCATAACTAAAGCAAGAAAATAAGAACTTAAAGTTGATCCTCATTGTAACCCCACAGTAATTGAAAATTTACTTGTCTCTCCAGCCGACGATCTAATAATGGTCACCACATCTTTATACATGTCCCTCATTATCAATATAGCATTTTGTCACCCTTTCTTTTTTAACACCCACCAGATTATATCTTGATGCACTCTATTATATGCTTTCTCAAGATCGATAAAGACCATATGAATATCTCTTTTTTTTTTTTTTTTTTCTCTCTATACTTTTCTATTACTCTCCTCAAAAGATAAATCGTTTTCATTGTTGACCTATAGGACATAAATCCAAATTGATTCTCTGACACATCTGTTATATCTCATAATCGACGTTCCATTACTCTCTCCCACACTTTTATTATATGCCACATCAGCTTGATTTATCTATAGTTGTTGCAATTATAGACTTCTCCTTTATTCTTATAGATTAGCATTAAAATACTCTTTCTCCACTCCTGTAGCCTTTTTCTAATCAACATAATCTTACTAAATAATCAACCAAGTAATTCCCTTCTTATCCAAACATTTCCAAGCTTTAATAGGGATACCATCGGGTCCTAAAACCTTATTCGATTTCATCTTCTTAAGTGTAATCTCCACTTCAAAGTTCTTAATCCTGCGATAGAACCTCTAGTCTTAGTTTTCCGTATTACTGCTACTTCCTCTCCTTTTGACCTTCCTCCATGTTCCTCATTTAACAACTTTTCAAAAAATTTCTTTTACCACTCCTTAATCTCTTCATCATTCACCAACACCTTAGAGTCCTCACTCTTAATGCACTTCTCCTGATAAAAATCTCTTATTTTCCTCTTTTATCTTAGTAAGTTTGTATATTCTCTGTTTCCTCTCCTTACTATCTAATCTAACGTATAGGTCATCATAGGCTTTCAACTTAGCTTTTCTTACTACTTTTTTGACCTCCTTATTAGTCAATCTATAATTCTTAAGGTTTCCTCAATTCAATCTTTTTGCCATTTTTAAAGGACTCTTTTTTCGTCTTTACTACCGCTTGAACCTCATCCCTCCACCACCAAATTTTGAGTTGGGTTCCTTTCCTTTTGACTTTCCAAGGACTTCCCTTGAGATTCTCCTCATACAATTGGTCATCGAGTTCCACATAATGTTAGAATCATCTTCCAAGTCCCAAGTACCTTCTTCATCCATTCTATTATTAAATATTTCTAGTTTACCTCCTTTTAGGTTTCACTATCTTGTCCTAAGGTGCCCACTATCTTTTCTAGCTTTGTTTGCCCTTTAAAGCATAAATCTAGCACCAAAATCCTATGTTGAGACGTCAGGCTCTCTCCAAGAATCACTTTACAGTCGATGCATTTTAGACAGTTCACTTTTCTTACTAGAAAGTAATCTATTTGGCTCCTAATTGACCCATTTTTAAAAGTTATCAAATGATCATTTTTCTTCTTATACATAGTATTGGCCACCACCAGGTCAGAAGCCAACGCAAATCTAAAATACTCTCTCTAGCGTCATTTCGATCCCCAAAAACATACCCACCATGCATCATCTCATAATCTAATTTATTTATTCCTGCCGTTGAAATCTCCACCTATAACAAAGGTCTCTCGTACGAGTATCTCCTATAATACATCATCCATTTGGTCCCAAAAATCTCTTAGTTTGATCATCTAATCCTTCTTGAGGAGCATATGCACTAATAACATTTACTATATTCTCTCCAATAACTAGTTTAACTAATATAATCCTATTACCTTTCCTAATGACCGAAACTACATTTTCTATAAAACCCTTGGCAGCTACTATTCTTACCCTATTCATTTGTTCATCTTTGTCATTATAATGTAGTTTAAAACCGATATTCTCTACTGTCATAACTTTCTCACCCACCCACTTAGTTTCTTGCATGCAAGCTTTACTAACCCTCCTCCTAATCATGATATCTACCAATTCCATAGTCTTACTAGTTAAAGTTTCTACATTCCATGTAGCCACCCAAAACGTATAGTCTTGGACTAACTTCTTTACAAAAACCATGTAAATGAAAATAACATCTCCAAAAACAAAAGCAGACACTACAAAATATCATGCCAATTCATTAAGAGAGAAGAAATGTTATATCTTGTTAAGTAGAAACAAAATCATCTAAAGACGTAACAAAATGTAGCAAAACTAACATTATACATAGATATAAAAAATATTGATTCTCAAACATGTCAAATTTCAACAAATCCTGGACGTGTGGCACAACAATCCCAAATTATCTCATTCTCCTGAATATAATAGATGAATTCTACGTTAAAGCAATTTTGAATATTTGAATAGATAGTTACTGTGGGTCAAGAATGAATGATATTAACATATACAAATGTAGTAGCAATTTTTAAGAATCCATTTGTTGAACACATATTGCTCCTCTTAGTTTTGCACTTTTCTTTTCTCATCAAGAGACCTAACCACACAATAATGTCACCTCACATCTAGGGCAAAGGTCCAATAGGACTAGATCCCACTACAATTAGCCAAAAATAAATCAATGCAACAAAAAATACAAGGATTAAAAAACCCATCTGAACAAAAATAACATCTCCAAAAACAAAGCAGGCACATCAAGAATTGTGCCAATTCAATAAGAGGAAGGAAATATTAGATATAGTTAAGCAGAAGCATAGCAAAACAGCATACAAACTACGCAAACAAAACTCCAATTATCTCCATTCCATCCCTTAATTGGGATAAAATTCTGTACTAACACTTAAATAAAAAAAAAGAAAGTACTAGAACAATTGTTTTTGAAGTGTAGTATAAACAAATGAAACAGGATTGGAACTCAAATAAGTGGAATTCGCTAATATTAACTAGCCATTAGATGGTTATAGATTTACTCAATTGCAAGAAAACAAGAGTCAATCTTATTAGTTTCTTTATTTGGAATCTTTAGCTCGAACTCCTCTTCTAGAGCCAATACAATCTCCACATTGTCGAAGCTATCCAATCCCAAATCCTTTTGAAAATGGACATCAGGAGTCACGTTACCTGCAGATAAAGGCAAATGAACTGTAATTCCAATAACATCTCCCCACGGTATAGGTCAAGCCAGAGATAAGTAACACCAGGTTAGGAGAATCTCATGCTAGACATAAAAATGTAATGTTGTAATACAGAATTTGTTGACGAAAAGAATTGCTTTTGAAATTTGAAGTTCAATCAAGTCAAGACGAAAGCCAAACGATATTAGTGTCTTACAAAAAAAATTAAATTCCAAAAATATGGGGTCTAAAATAATGTTGTTAACATGAAATCTTTTAGTTTTAATTTTAGTTTTTCTTTATATATATATATACAAATGTGGGGAAGTGGTTCTAGAAATACTCTTCAGATCCTGGGAGACGCTCTTGATCCTCAGCTAGTTACCTGCAAAGACAAACACTCCGGTCCGGGGTGCCGGGGTTAGCACTCCGACGGGCAAGTCAGTTCTTATACTCAAGAAAGCTTGTTTACTAAGTTTAGTGAAGTGATTCTTACATACCTTTATAAATCTGAAGCTCTTGTATTTATACTCATTCTCTGGACCTCGGGTCCAGAGCCCACTTTTTACTTATTATCCTTTTGTTTATTCCAACATACATCTCCCCGTCTATTCGGTTATCTCAATGTATTCGGTATCTTAGTTGATTAGTATGGAGCCGAACAGTCTCTGACTTCTGGGAAACATCCCTTTCGACTCTTCTATTTATTCGGCTCCCACAATTGCCCCCCAAGCATTCTCCCAACGTCTGTTGGCTGGAGTGCTTGGTTTCGAATTTTGAATACCCAACCAAAATTTTGGTGATTGGGCCCACAAAGCATACGTCTAAGTACGCCCCCCTTTTGGTTGTCGTACCAACTTCCCGCCTCTCCGTACATACCTATTCATTGCGTTTTTAAAGATTGGCGTCCCTTCGGATTCGCATTCCATGATACTGGTCGCTGGGTTGCCTTTTGGATCGTTCTTGCAATTTTGTCTCCTCCAATATCTTCTTCACCCTCTGTAAGTTTTCCACTTCTTTGCTTCGAGAACTATTCCCATTTTATTCTTTGGCATATCTGTGTCAACTGTAGAGTATGGCGAAACATTTGAAAGACCTCCTCTCATCAGATCGAATTGCTGGTTTTAGACGCCATTTCTCTATTCCTGATGACGTCCGTCTGTCACTTTTGGCGTGCGGCACCCCTGACATGGAGAGGAGGACGAAACCACAATCGTCTTTCCTCTTGTCAATCGCAGAGGGTGGAGTCCGCTCTCTACACCCATTTCTACGGGCAGTGCTTCCCCATTGGAATTTAATTCCTTCTCAACCTAACGTGAATTTCTTTAGAATTATAATGGGGATTGTAGCATTGAATCGTCGCCTTGGAATTAACCTTGGCATTCCGGCTATCTGGCACTGCTATGCCTTGGCTAAGTCCTCCGGTCGGCAAGGGAGTTATTTCCTTAGAGCTAAGGACACCGACCATCAACTAATCACTATGCTTTCCAGCTCTGGGAAACGAGTTGATGATGTTATGGTCGTTGTCCAGGGTAACTGGGAATTTGGCGAAGGGGAGGATCGTGTTGACCCTATTCCCAGATGGAGGGGTGAGCCAAGTCGCCGAGTATCTCCTTGTTTTTGTCATGTGTTCATTTTTATTGTAAAAATTATTCCATTGAAATCTTATGGCTTCGTCTCGTGCAGGGAGGGGTTTGAAAAAGGTACTATCTTCAACGCACGACGCCGTTCTTTCAGATATTAGGGTTGCTCTCAGGTATTTTGGCCGTCGAAGTCTTCAGAAACAGGGGAGGACGGCTCACATTCTGCTTTGTTACGATCCGATATACACAACCTTCTCGGCGGCAGAAAACATACCGATTCCGAAGGGTGAAGATTCCCTTACTGCTCTTATTCTGTCTGACTTCAAAAACTTGAGGTAGGTAGGCTTTGAAGGGTCCGATTTGGAGCGAAATGAGGTAGCTGATATCGCCGAATCAGATTAATCCGAGACCGAGTCTGAGGAGGTATTGGATCCCGCCGATCCTCCATTTACATCAGGACCAGGGGATCTTCCTTCTGCCAACGTTTTTCAACGCTTAGAGGATCTTCCCGTTATAGACTCCGCGGATATGGCCGGATTGAGTCTGACAAAGCTTGCCAAAAAGGCGAATGCGGAGAGGTTAGCCGCACGGCGAAGAGCGGAGGGACTTTTGTCTGAAATACCGCCTGCCACTGAATCTCGACTCCCCCTCCCTGTTGCCGAATCAGAGTCCTTGGGGATTGTAGAGGAGACGGAAAAAGGTTAGAATGCCGAATCTCCGTTGGTCAGGGAAGTCGGCCAAAAAGTTGAGGAAAAGGCAGAGAAATGCTCTGCTGACCTCAAGGCCGGTTCAGACGAACAAGGTGGTAAGCATCCTCGATTGGAGGGATCTAATGAGGTTGTTCCTTTTGTCATTCGTCTAATGGTAAAGGACATGCCGGTTCCCTCTAATGCTTCGGCGCTTAAAGATCCATAAGTCGCATTCGGTGTGGCTACGTCCGTGTCGTTGCCATCTGATATGAAGGCTTTCCGGGTGGAACCAGATTCAACGCGACAAAGACTAGCCAAGAATCGGCACTTCTGGTACGTATTTTGACTTTTCTTCACTTTATCCAAGTACTATTGAGGTTATGTTTTTGGGTTCTTCCTTTGCAGACTGTCGGAAGGATAGCCGACATGGGACGTCGGCATCTCGACGCCGTCAAATAGATTGACCGCTTATGAAAGCAAGTAGAGGGCCAAAGGAAGAGGGCCGAGGATGCAGTTTTGAGAGCGAATAAGGAAGCTTCTCGGGCCGAGGCCAAAGTAGAAAAGGCTCGCATTGGAGATCAATCCCGAGCGAACGCCGAGAAGAAGGCGGACGCGAGTGAAGCGGCATTGAGATTGTCCCAGAAGGCGGTTGCCAGCCTGGAGGCTGAGTTGGCTGACATGAAGGTGGCTGCTTCCAAAGTATTCGAAGCCGGGAAAGATGCTGGGCTCGCTGAATATGTGGACCAGGTCCCGCGGTTTGAAAACAGGGGGTTCAAGCATGGCTGGCACAAAGCCCTTGCTGCAGCTGGAGTTTCACTGACTATGCCAATGCCGTATGAGCAAGTGGATGTCAAGCCGTTGGAGACTGATTCCGAAGGTTGAGCTGGGCAATTGACTGTTAGGATTTCACAAATGTATTAGAATTTCACAGATGTATTGTTACAATTGTTTTGTCAGACATTTTTGTGCGGGCTTATAGCTTATTTATTTTGTATATATAAAATGTCATGAGTTGTGCTCAATTTTGCTGATGAAAAATGATATTACTTAATTTTGAGCTCGGACGATCGGACTAAGGAATCTGCCCTTGCCTTAGCTAGGGCGCGGGCTCGCGAATCCGAATGAGCCGATGGCTTTGAATCGTGGGCTGGCTCAGGCATAAGTTACTCGGTGATCTCTTGAAAAGATAGCCGGCTAGATTAATGAATCTGCCCTTGCCTTAGCCAGTAGCGAAGGAACCGAATGAGCCGATGGCTCAAATCGAGGGCCGCCGAGGCATAAATTACTCAAGATTATCATTTGAAAATATAGCCATTAGATCAATGAATCCGCCCTTGCCCCAAATGATCTTAGGTTAACCTGATAGGCTTGATATATAGCCGACTAGATTAATGAATCTGCCCTTGCCTTGGCCAGGGCGCGAGCCTGAGGAACCGGATGAGCCGACGGCTCTGAAGCGAGGGTTGGCTGAGGGGCATATGACGCTTGGCGCCGCCATTTTCGACGCTTAGGGGAGCCGCATGTACCCTTAATAAATGGGCGAGTTCATGCCAACAACTTGACTCATTTCTATTCAGCCTTGATCCAAACCTGGCAGGGGCCAACATTGGTTGGGTTTAGCAGTCAAAATGAATCGCAGAAGCGAGGCTATTCACACGGGAAGAAGAGCATCCATGGATCGGGAAAAAGAGCGGCCCTCTAGTCGTCGAAGCAGATCACCCCGAAAGGACGGACAACGGGGAGATTCCCCGCACCCACGACCGCAAGTTGAGCCTGACGCGGCCCATGACCATTGAGTTTTGCGGTTCTCGTGAAGAATAGACCAATGACGGAGGCGGATTCTATAATTAAAGACCCAGATGTGGCAGTCGAGTTCGCTCGGCAGATTTTTTCGCCGGAGGTCCAACAGTCGATGGTCGGACATCGAGACTTCGAAGTATTTCGGGATGGCATACATGGGTCATTAAGGATCAGTATAGCGCTTATGAAGTCGGATATGTATGCGCTGGCCCGACGCGAGAGTGAGAAAACAACGAAAGGAATCAGAGTCCGGAGGCTCGCGAAAAAGGCCGAGAGTGAGCTTCGGAGTCAAGAGTGTTCAAGCCGAGTTTGGTGGTGGGATACCGTTAAAAGCATGGGGGAGAGGGCAAACCGAGAGGCCTCAGGTTATGAGAGAGGATATCGGCACGGCTTGAAGGCTGAGATCAAGAAGACCAAAACAGACCTAGCTGAGGAAGTTTGCCGATGCAAAAATCATGGTTTCAAGCATGGCTGGATCAAGGCCCTTCAAACCATGGAAGCTCTTGGGTCCGTGGGCATAAATTCGGCTTCGCCCCTATATCATCGGCATTACCTTCCGTATGCCGAGTTCAAAATTGAGAAAAGTGACGACGAAGATGCCGACTTAGTGGGCCATAATGTTGAATAAATAGAATTACTTTATCAAATGCTTGAAATGTTTGGCGGCTTTTGAATAAATAGAATTTCTTTATTAGCAGCTTTTGAAATGTTTTGTGTGCAATTAAACGCCCTATCTCAATTTATTGTCGGCTTTTGTATTACGTGATGTAAACGTTCGAACATGCATCGATCGGCTGCAATTAGGAACCATGTAGTTGGTCAGTTAAATCGTGATCCCCACGAAGGGTGCTCCGAATCCGGAGACTTATTCGGCCAATCGTGGAATCCACGAAGGGCGCTCTGAATCCGGAGACTTATTCGGACAATCGTGGTATTCACGAAGGGCGCTCCGAATCCGGAGACTTATTCGGTCAATTGTGGTATCCAAAAAGGGCGCTCCGAATCCAGAGACTTATTCGGCCAATCGTGGTATCCACGAAGGGCGCTCCGAATCCGGAGACTTGTTCGGCCAATCGTGGTATCCATGAAGGGCGCTCCGAATTCGGAGACTTATTCGGCCCTTAGATGTCATGCACCCAAAGGGGCTCCGAATCCGGAGACTTGTTTGGCCAATCGTGGTATCCACGAAGGGCGTTCCGAATCCGGAGACTTATCCGGCCAATCGTGGTATCCACGAAGGGCGCTCCGAATTCGAAGACTTATTCGGCCAATCGTGGTATCCATGAAGGGCACTCCGAATCCAGAGACTTGTTCGGCCAATCGTGGTATCCACGAAGGGCGCTCCGAATTCGGAGACTTATTCGGCCCTTAGATGTCATGCACCCAAAGGGGCTCCGAATCCGGAGACTTGTTTGGCCAATCGTGGTATCCACGAAGGGTGCTCCGAATCTGGAGACTTGTTGGGCCAATCGTGGTATCCACGAAGGGTGCTCCGAATCCGAAGACTTATTCGGCCAATCGTGGTATCCACGAAGGGCGCTCCGAATCCGGAGACTTATCCGGCCAATCGTGGTATCCACGAAGGGCACTCCGAATCCGGAGACTTATTCAGCCATCAAGAAGCGTATGAGCTGAGGCATAAAAACGAGAAACTTTTGCATTACAGCAGAGTATGTACAAGTACCAAGCCCACAAATCGGGTCATTGGTAAAATTTTCGTAGATGCGTTGAATTCCAAGGCTGTGGCAGGCTTCTTCTTGACATGTCCGAGAGCTGATATGCCCCTGTTCCTGCAATGGAGTCTACTTGATAGGGTCGCCCAGCTTAGGACCTGCCTTTCCGTCGGCCGGCCGAAGTACTTTCTTCAAGACCAGCTCTCTTGGGGTGTAACGGCGCAACTGAACTCGTTGATTGTACGACTTAGCGAGCTGCTGCTGATACCGTGCCATGGAGGCTAGGGCGCGGTCTCTTTGTTCCTCGATTAGATCCAGGTCCAGGGCGAGCATCATGTCATTTCGGTCCGTATCAAAGGCTTGCGATTTCAAAGTCGGGAGGCCGATTTCCAGGGGTAAGATTGCTTGGGTTCCGAAGCATAGAACGGCGCGTTTCTCGGTGGACCTCCTTGGCAAGTAGCGATCGCCCACAATACACTCGGCAATTCTTCCACCCATTTGTTTTAGCTCTTTCCAGCCTTTTTTGATGCCGCCCAAGATGGTTTTGTTAGAGGCTTCGCTTGACCGCATTCGGGGTACGCGTAGAGAAGTAAGGCACGATATCAGTATTTGTGACAGCTTCAAAGATACGCCACAATCGAACTGGTGCCATTGTTTGAGATGAGAGCTCTGGAATGCCGAATCGCGTAATGATGTTTCTCCATACAAATCGCTTATGTCGGCATCTCAGATATGTGTTAGAGCCTCCGTCACCCATTTTGTAAAGTAATCTATTGCTACGATTAAGAATCGCTTGTTTCGGGCCCTTGGCAACGGTCCCCACGATATCAAGCCCCATTGAGCAAACGGCCAGGATCGGTGATAGAGTTCAACGCTTCGGGCAAATGGGTTAGTGGGGACAACTTTTGGCATTGTTCGTGATCTTTTAACATAATTTTCACGCTCTCATTGTCCAATAATACCTCGTGTTATAGCTCAATGGGCCAGGAGCGTCGCCAGAGTGGGCACCACAACCCGCCTCATGTATCTCGCTTAGAAGCTCCTCCACTTTATCCGGGTGTACGCATTCCAAATAGGGATCGGAGAGGGACTTTTTATAAAGCCCTCCTTGTGGATCCAGATAGTATCGCAGGGCCTTATTGCGTAGCTTGTGTGCTTCTTTTTTGTCCTCTGGGAGTTGTTCAGAAGAGAGGAATCCGGTAATGGGGTCCATCCAGCTTAATGCGGATTCTATAACGTTGACGTGGGTTTCCTCCGCAGGGCCAATACTCGGCTCGGGGATGAAACCTACTTCAATGGTCCGTTTAAGCTCAGAATTAATGGCGGAGGCTAGGCATGCCAGGGCATCTGCATGTGTGTTCTGATCACGTGTTATTTGGTTCAGTTCGTGATGGTCAAACTTCGTTAGCAAAGAGTTGGCCGTTTTCATATAGGCCGCCATACGGTCGTTTTTTGCAGCGTACTCCCCCTTTAGCTGGTTGATGACCAATTTTGAGTCACAAAACACTAGCAAACGCCGAGCGCCGAGAATATGTGCATTTCATAGACCGGCTAAGAGGGCTTCATACTCGGCCTCGTTATTTGATGCTTCGAAGCTGCTCTATTACCGCTTATTGCCGGAGACATGATTACTATGCCATAGGCCAAGTTCTTAGTTAGACATCACAGTATAGTTGCCAAATATCCCCGACATAAATTCTCTAGTTCGGCTTTGATCGAACTTCAGCCTTTGGAAGAACGTCGGCAGGTTTAAGGTCGGAAAGCCCGCCTGTGAATTCGGCAACAAAGTCGGCCAGCACCTGTCCCTTGATTGCAGTTTTGGGTAAAAACTGAATGTCATATTGGCCGAGTTCAAGAGCCCATTTTGAAACATGTCCTGATGCTTTTGCACTCCGTAGTACTGATTGGAGGGGATAATCTGTTATCACCCCAATGCTATGCCCTTGGAAGTAATGCATCAGTTTTCTTGCTGCCATGACCAAGGCTAGGATGACTTTTTCCAGCGGAAGATAACGTGTCTGGGCATCGACCATTGCCTTGCTCACATAATACACTGGCCGTTGCTGCCCTTCCTTTTCTTTTAATAGTACAAATGACGGCCTATCGAGACCGCCAGACATGTAATGAGGGGGTCACCGGCAGCTGGTGTTGTCAAGAGAGGTACTGACCGGAGGTAAGTTTTGAGCCCGGTGAAAGCTGCTTCCCACTCGGCGGACCATTCAAAAGCTTTGCCTTGACGTAGCGTCTGGAAGAATTGTCTGCAGCGGTTTGTTGACCGACTAATGAATCTATTGAGTGCAGCGGCCATTCCCATCAACTTTTGGACTTCTTTCACTAATCAGGGGGAATCGAGTTCCAAGATTGCTGTGACTTGCCTCGGGTTGGCTTCGATTCCACAGTGGTTGACGATATAACCTAGGAATTTGCCGGAGCCGATTCCAAACGCGCACTTGGAGGCGTTCAGCCATTCTCAGATTTGCTAAGATGCCAATGTCTTCTCTAGATCGGCTATGTGATCCTGTTTTCTTGGACTTGACCACCATATCGCCGATGTAGACTTCCATAGTGTGGCCGAGTTGTTCTTGAACATAGCGGTGACCGCCTTTGGTAAGTTGCCCTTGCATTCTTCAAATTTCAAAAGGCATAACTTTGTAGCAGTAGGTTCCTCTTGGGGTGAGGAATGCAGTTTTGTCCTGGTCATCTGGATGCATGGCGATCTGATGGTAGCATCTGTAAGCATCGAGGAAACTCATGCGTTGGTGGCGCGCCGTTGCATCAACGAGTTGGTCGATTCTAGGTAAGGGAAAGCAGTCCTTGGGGCAAGCTTTGTTCAGATCCGTGAAGTCGACGCACACTCGCACACTCGCCAAGTTCCATTTTTTTTCTTCACCACCACTGTGTTAGAGAGCCACGTGGGGTAGATGACTTCTCTAATTGCCCCGGCGTCAAGCAGTCTGTCGACTTCTTCTATGACGGCAGCAGTGTGCTCTGCGGCAGACCGACGGCCTTTCTGAATGATGGGCTTGCATGTGGGGTCGACGTTCAGGTGGTGCTGTGAAATTGATGGGTCTATACCCGGCATCTCGTACGGAGTCCACGCAAAGACGTTGAGGTTGGCGAGTAGAAAGGAGATCAGCTGCTGTCTATCGGCTTGGTTTAAAGAGGTGCCGATTATGAAGAACTTTTTCGGGCTTCCATCGATGTCAACTCGGTCTAAACCTTCTGTGGCCTTTTCGCTTGGCTGCCGCCCGACGTCATCTAGGATTTCCCGATTGGGTACCTTAATGGAGTTTACCTGCAATTCCTTTGGCATTTTGGCGGCCAGGAGGTAACATGCTTGTGCCGATTTTTGGAAGCCGCAGATCTGCTCAATGCCGTGTTCTGTTGGGAAACGTAACAATTGATGGTAGGTGCTCGGGACGGCCTGTAAGGTATGCAACCATGATCGCCCCATGATGAGATTGTACGGTGATGGCAGCCGGACGACCAGGAATTCCACATCCACCGTTCTGGAACCCGCTCAAACGGGTAGGTTGATCTTTCCCAGTGGGAATTTGGGGTTGGCATTGAAGCCGAATAGTGGATAAGGGGCCAGAGTCAGGTCCGATTCGGTGAACCCGAGTTTGATGAAGGTTTTATAATACATGACCTCCGAAGTGCTGCCCTGGTCTATAAGAACGCATTCGACGGTGAACCGGTTTATGCGTAGCGCGACAACCAATGGATCGATGTGAGGGAGTGTTACGCCGATCAAATCAGAGTCGTCGAAGGTGATGCTTGGCGATTCTCGGGGTCGCTTTGCTGGCGTGAGTTGCTGCTGAGGGCCTGGGAGGGACTAGATTGCATGTACGGCCGGGGCTTTTGGCAGGCTGTATATCATATGGATGTTATCATGCGGAACACTTCGCTGGAGACGTTCGTCTTTTGTTAACTCCTCAAAGTAATTCCAAGCACAACGAAGCGTCGGTGTTTTGGTTGCCGTGCCCGAGACCGTAGATCGCCGCCCTTGGGGTTGCTCGTAAAACCCGGGCGACCGCTTTGTTTGGACTTTGCTATTTCCAAGGCCGATCGCGTAAAGGCGCCGTTTCGCCGATGGTGTTGTCTAAACTGTGGTTTGGCCTTTTTGGCTCGCTCCATGATGGCTAGCATCGCTCTCGCTGAAGTCGCTTAGAATCGACATTCAAGGCACGTCTTGCAGCGATGATTTCCTTCTAGATCATATTTGCCAGAGTGAGGTCGACTCTCTGTGTGATCGCATCGGTGGCTATCGGAGAATCTTGAGTCACGCCTTCTATGGATGTACTTGAGTATTCCCATAGACGGCGCCAATTTCGGGGAAGTGGTTCTGGAAATACTCTTCAGATCCTGGGAGACGCTCTTGATCCTCAGCTAGTTACCTGCAAAGACAAACACTCCGGTCGGGGGTGCCGGGGTTAGCACTCCGATGGGCAAGTCAGTTCTTATACTCAAGAAAGCTTGTTTACTAAGTTTAGTGAAGTGATTCTTACATACCTTTCTAAATCTGAAGCTCTTGTATTTATACTCATTCTCTGGACCTCGGGTCCAGAGCCCACTTTTTACTTATTATCCTTTTGTTTATTCCAACATACATCTCCCCGTCTATTCGGCGATCTCAATGTATTCGGTATCTTAGTTGATTAGTACGGAGCCGAACAGTCTCTGACTTCTGGGATACATCCCTTCCGACTCTTCTATTTATTCGGCTCCCACAACAAATATTATCTAGGACTTCTTTTTCTTTTTTTATGAAATTATAAGGCATCTTTATAGTTCTATTGTTTGTTGCCAACACTTCTATGTTGTTTTCTCTACTGCACAGCGGTATTCAAGACTTTCTTTATTAAAATCTACAACATTACGCTACAAAAATAAGAATAAAAAATAAAATAAAATAAATTGAAAATTGTAATGCATGGTATTTTTTAGGGGAGGGGGATATTTGGACATCAGTCACAGGATCCACATTGCTGAAACCAGTCCAAATAATACACCATCATAAAATAGTTGAACATAGATGTTCACAAATATATATATATATATATAGAGGAAACAAAACCATAATCAATGGTAGAGTAGAAATTAGTTAAATTGAAAACCAAATACAATTATACATCATTCATATGCTACCAAAAGCAAGAAAAATTAATTTCCAATGCTATGTAGATTGTAAGGCTGTGTTTGGATCAATGATTTGAGTAGAGATTCGAAAAGGGAATAGAGAATGTCAGAGAAATGGAGAACAAATTTAGCTTATATTTCATTAACATTTTCTCACCTTTTCTTTTCACTATCCAAATCTTTAACCTAATCCATGATCCAAACACAGCTTAAAGCACAATAGCCTTGCATAAACCAATCAGAGCATTGGGAAGTTTAATCAATTCAAGATGTATAGCAAAAGAAATCAAGCAGCAATCTAGTGAAAGAAGTAATTATCTTAGCAAAGGGGTGTCAATGAAAATTATAGTATCTAAAACATGTAGTAAAGTCTAACATCATGCACAAATGCATTGCAATAACATAAAGAAATCAAATGCTCAATTTGGACAAAAATTCTTTTGATTCAAATGACGAATTGACCATTACAGAACATCTGTGGACCAAGAATGAATGGTCTTAAACATATACAAAAACAAAGAGAATGTAGTAGCAGTTTTTAAAAATCCATTCATCCAACACATATTGCTTCTCTAACTTGGTTTTGTACTTTTCTCTTCTCATCAAGAGACCTTACCCCGCATCTAGGGCAAAAGGTTCAACAGGACTAGTAGATCTCGCAACAATTATCCAAAAATAAATCAATACAAAAATAAAAGATAAAAAAAAAAAAAAAAACCCTGTTAATAAAAATAACGTCTAAAAAAATGAGGGCAGACACATCAAGAATTGTGCCAATTCATTGACACTGTGTTTGGTTGAGAAATTTGAGAAGAGATTTGGAAAGGGAAGGAGAAAAAGTAGTTGAAATATGAATAAAATAACCTACATTTCACCTAATTTCACACACCTTTTGCCTTTCCCTTTCTAAATTCCTTCCCAAATCCCTCAACCAACACAGTGTGAGAGGAGGCAAATATTAGATCATTTTAAGCAGAAGCATAGAAAACATTTCAAAGCAGCCTACAAACTGCACAAACAAAACTCCAATTATTTCCATTCCATCCCTTAACTGGTATAAAATTTTGTACTAATACCCAAATTTGAAGGAAAGGACTTGAACACTTGTTTTTGAAGGAAAGTATAAGCAAATGAAACAGGATTGAAACTCAAATTAGAGGAATTAGCTAATATTAACTATCCATATTGTCTAAGCTATCCAATCAGAGGAATTAAAGGAATATTAACTATCTATATTGTCTTAACTATCCATTTTTGTCTAAGCTATCCATTCATATGCTACCAAAAGCTTAAAAACCAAATGCATTGCAGTGAGTAGCATAAACAAATGCTCGAGTTATTTATTTGATTGAGTGACAAATTGACCTTTGTAGAAAATTAGTGCTTATTGTTCAGTTCTTGTTTTTTGAATCCTTTGATCGAAACCAAACTCTCTACATAGTGAAAAGCTTTGAACTGAACTCTATCGAATGGAATATACTTAGTCTCTCCATTTTGGGAGTTGTACAAGAATATCCTTCCCTGTGCATCTTCTACTATAATCTTACCATTCTTCATGCATTGCAACAACCAAAATGGTTCAACACCCAAAACTGGTCCAATCACAATTAACTTACACGAATTGCTCTCAGTGCCACAGCAATCCTCTATCATCCACACATCAACACATGGGCTGCTAGGACCACACACAACCATAACATCATTATCTTTCCAATCCATTAATTTCCAATGGACAGAGGTCCCGTCATTGAACCCAGAAAAATCGAGCCACAACAACATAACAAAAGCCTCATTTGGAACATCAAACCATGTAAAACAAAGACAATGATTTGAAACAGTTGAGAGCAACCAATACAATGATCCATTGACAATCACCTCACAAGACAATTTATGGATATAAAAGCGCAAATACCTAACCTGAATCTCTCTCTAACAATTAGAAATTGCAGAGTAGACCTCGACTTGAGTCTATAACTTGAAAAAAACTATCCTGATGACCTTGTAGTCAGTGGCAGAAGAAGTAGAATGGAATAGGAATTGGAATCCGAACCCGAGAGAGAGGTGAAAAAACCTAAAAGGAATTTGGATGGTGGGAGGGGAGGGAGAGATTTGAAGTGTTTGGTAGTAGGGTTCGATAGGAGGATGATGCATCGATTGGAATGGAGTGGATGGTGAGTGAGAGAGAGAGAGGGAGAGAGAGAGAGAGAGAGAGAGAGAGAGAGAGAGAGAGACAGATGGGACCATTGATGAAGCCAATTAGGTGTAGATCACAAGTGTGGTTGGAAAAGATATGGAATAGATTGTTAGGGATTTGAGATTGTAACAGAGAGAAGGAGGTGGTGGTGCGGTGTTTGAAGGTGACAATGGTGGTGGTGCGGTGGTGGAGGAGGTGGAAGGAAATGAAGGTAGGGTTAGAGATGAGGTGCCGGAAGGTTTTGCACACACACCTGAATTGGTGGAGATATTTGACAGTGAGATGATTGAGAATATCGAAGATGATATCCATAGGGAGATAGAGATTGTAGTATGAAGACGATGACATTATTGCATCATTGGTGGTCTCTATATTTCTTGTTGGAACAATCTTCTGTGTAAAATAAATAACTTGAAACCAAATCAACCAAATAAAATTTATTTACCGAAGAGAATAAGTATAAAAAGACCAAGTCGAGTGTGTGACACTCTGTCATTAAGACAGATTCGCCCCACTTTGGTACTTACAGATAAATGATGTCTATCTCCCAAGATACAATGATCTTCACAGATTGTAGTAGCACTCCAAACAATCTGTACGATGAACCAAACCTGTGTTCTGTACTCTTAAATATTTTTCTAAAACCTAGAATGAAGAATAATGCAAAGAAAAAGCAAAACCAGGAAGACAAATCAATTTTTTCTGGATTATCAACACTGTTGGAATAATCCAGTATTTATAGGCAAGAAGATGACCCTTGGATAGATCCGAATAGTTATAATTTGAATGAATAGGTGCATAATTCAATTTGAACACAGGTAGAATTCAAACTATGACAGTTTGAATCTATTTGAACCAAAATTGAATCTGTCCAGTGTTGGCAGTTTTTAATATGTTAGAACAGATTAATTTGTTGGGAATTTTAGACTGGAAGAGGCATAATTTTTTAACAAAAAATTTGAATTCAAATTTGGTACAAAATTTGAATTAATTTTTGTTCAAAAAAAATAATTTTCCCTTAAGAATTTTTGGAAAATATTCAAACAAATTTTGTCCAAAAATTAAAGTTAGGACCTAACCCACAACCTGTACCTGTGCCCTGCACAGCTCGACCGGCCGATCAGATGGACGGCGGTGCGCGCGTGTGTGGTGGTTTGAGCCAAGGCCCACTTTGCCCATAACTCCTCCCTTTTACAAACTTGGGGTGCCCCTTGGGGCCTAATCCAAGTGTTGCCACCTAAAACTTATATACATACATAAGTTCTCTTAAGTTTCCAATGTGGGATAACCATTTCAAGGAAACTTACAATTTACTTTTTTAATTGTCCATTCCACGAACCCAAAAACGACGTCAACTTTCCATTCACTCATAAATGGTTTTGACAAACCGTTTGCACTGTGTGACTTGACATGCAACAAGGAACACATCACCTCTTTGGACCCACCCCAAAAGACGTGTGGGACCCACTCAAATATGGGGGCTCAAAGTTAGCCCAAAGTAAGCCTATAAAAACCATAATTCCAACAATCCCCCACATGAATGGAATTTGACGAAGAGAAAATGCAACAACATGATCTAATTACTGAGAGTACAGAAATTAGAGATATTCTGCAAAGGATAGGTAGCTTTTGACTTTGAACATTCTCTTGTGAGACACTATTGGATTTACTAGCTAACCAATGAACATGATGTCTTAAACTATTTAGCCATTTGTGTAAACCAAGACAATAGAACTCACACAGTACATCACCAGACATAGTTTAGTTCTCACTATTCTGTTCATTTTGGCATTGAACAACCTGGTCTTCCGTGATTGCTCTAGAGAATGGTAGCCCTTCACAACTTTCGTAGAACCGGCCTAGTTCACACTCATATAGGTGATTCTTATGAAAAGTATCCTGCCATACTCCACTAGTTATTCCTAGATATAAGAATCATTAGAAGTTTTATTTAACCTAAAACGTTACAAACATCACTATTTCATCATAGAAATGGGTAGAGTTTGACTCCCCAGTGATCCTTATGAGTCATACACAACTCGATTGTACCTTTGAACCTAGATCTTGGGATCTCCAGTCAACTAGGTTGGGTTTCCGTTGTGGTAACTCTTATTTAATAGGCTTAAGTCCCATTTCCCTTGATGAATTCTCAACTAACTCTCTTGCTAACCCTTTGGTTAGTGGATCCGCTATGTTGTCTTTAGACTTCTGTAGACACCCCATTTTTGACCGGCCTTAAGACTCAGACGTCACTGATTGAGCGCTCGGTGATGTTGCATATCAGTGCTGCTCAAGTCTCGAGTCGCGCACCGCCTCCGGACTTCAATTCTCTTTTATGCCTTGTCTCGGTTGCCATAACCAGTGCCTGCTTTTCTCTGCTTTTCTTTCCGAGGGAAGGAGTGGTCTCAGATTATCTCCGTGGGTCAGGAGCTACTTTTTCGTGGGTCAGAGGCCATTTTGCCCATTTCGAGCTCCGCCTTGCTGGATCAGGCTGCAGTGTGCCTCGGGACCGCCCAACCATCTCCGAAGTTCTCCGGTTTTGGCTGCACCTTCGCTTTTTATAGTTCCGAGGAACACTGGGCCCTCGATGCCCACTGGCCGAACACCACTCGGTGCGGCGACCATTTTCGACCGAATCGTGATTTGGGCCCCGAGCATTCATTTCGCATCCGCTTTCTCGGTTTTGGCAGAGACCTCTTTTTAACATTTCGAGGAACCCCTGGGGCCCCGATGCCCACTGTGGTCAGTATGCCACTTTCGTGCTCAGAACGGGTTTTGGGACCCCAAATCGCCGGTTTTGGTCCCGAGCATTCATGTTGCATCGGTTTTCTTGGATTTTTGGCACGGACATGTCTTTTGTCATTCCGAGGGACACTGGGGTCGGAGATTCCCACTTCGCTGCTGAATACCACTTCCCAAGACTCATTTTCGATCCCGAATTGCTCGGTTTTGGCTCCGGCGTTCATTTCTCCTTAGTTTTGTTCAAACTTGGCGGTACCTCTGCTTTCAACATCAGAAGATCACCGAGGAGGAGAAGCCGAATTATCCCAGATAACCAGTTTTGCTCCTCCGAGCCCGCTTTTTCTCACTTCCGGCCAATGTTGAACACCACGGGGTATTTTCTTCCAACCAAAGCTACATATCGTGATCAGGACATGGGAGGACCCTAAAATGTATGGTCGGCCAGCAATTCCTATTTTCATTTTTGAGCCTCTTCTTCAAATGCAATGTTGTGAATCTGCTTCAATGTTGCCAAATTCGACCTTGGAACCTTGTTCTACACACATGGAGGACACAAAAAGTGGTGGTCGGCCAAGAATTGTGAATTTCATTTTGAGCCCTCCTTCAAGCTCTATGTTGTGACTTCGCTTGAGTTACCAAATTCCAACCTTAGGACATTATTCTACACACTTGGGAGGACCCTAATGTATACTGGCCCGACGTCGGTCCGAATTCAACACTTCATTTTTGGGGTGGTGGCCGGCCACAAGGGTGGCTGGCCGCCACCTTGCAGAGAACCACCGGCCGAGGATTCTTGCTTTCACTGTCCAAATCTGTCCGGGATATCTTCCAACATATCCCGGGGCATCCGGGGGATATTTCGGGAGGGAAAGATTGGGTGCTTTCCCTCCCCTTTTACACCCCATTTCTTGCCTATTTGAAGGGCCCTCCCTCTTCTTCTTCAAGGTTGGAAAATTTGTCTTCAAGAACACTTCTGCAAAAACCTCCATTTCCTTAGCTTAAAACCTCAAAAAAGCTTCTAAGTCCCTAGGTCTTCTCTTCATCAACACCTAGCCTCACCATCCCTACTACCATTTCAGCAGCAAGGAGGTGTTCTTCAGAGGTCAAGAAGCAACAAATCAAAGCCAAGAATCAAAGAAAGACAAGTCTTCAAGGGTAAGTCTTCAAAACCAACTTTTAGGGCTTTTTCTTGATTCATTTCTATACTCTATTTGGTTGAGAATTGGGGCCTGACCCCTACTGGTTTTAGTGCTCATATTGAGCCCTCTACAACTTTGTAGAAGGGCTCAACTTCATTTGAGGCTTCTATGATATACTTGTTTCAATACCTAGCTTTTATGCCATTATCTTGCATGCTAGTTTAGGCCTATTTCCTTTTGTTTTTAGGGTCCGACCCTACTGGTTTGGTGCTCATTTTGAGCCCCTCTACAACATTTTAGAAGGGCTCAACTTCATTTGGCCATTGTATCCACCACTTCCTTCAAATTCCATCAAGTGTGCCCATTTTTGTATGCAACTTTTGACCTATTTCTATTTGTTTTTGGGACTTCGGCCCCTACTGACTTTGGTCTTATTTTGACCCCTTTACACATTTAATGAAGAAAATTTTGTCATTTGGTGCTTTTGCATGACTCTTGTTATAGCCTCTTTTGAGCTCCATTTTGCATGGAATTGTTAGCATGAGTTTATTCTGATTTTGAGGATGTCATCTTCTGCAATTGTGCTTATTTTAGCTCATCTTCAATGTTGTAGAAGAAAGTTTGTCCATTTGGGGTTTGCATATGTCACTTGTCTCAATACTCTTTTTGGCCACTAACTTTGCATGCTATTGTTGATCTATCTATGCTTGCATTTTGGCCATGTTTGTTACTGAAAAATGCCATATTTGGGACTGCCTTGCTACTGTTCTTGCTGCCATGATCATATTTTGCATGTATGGCATGGCTATAGGCCATTTCGGGCTTAATTTCACACTTTCGGGATGAATGCATGCTTCGAGTGTCATTTCAATTGTTTCGGGGCTGTTTTCCCTTTATTTAGGTGCTGAAATTCCATTGCCATGCTTGCATATCATTTCCCATGCCATTTGTATCATTTTGCATTGTTCGGTTATGCCAATGGGCACGCACTTCGAGGCACCTCATTCTTATCATTCCTAGGCCTATGTGAGCGTGGCTGAGGCTATCTCATGTTGGCATAAGCCCAATTTGCATTTTCATGCTTTACATCATTGTTCGATTTGCGTGTCCGCGACACGCTGCTTTCGGCGGCTTTGTTTTTATCCGACGGCCTCCTATGTAAGTGAGCTGAGGCTCTCCCATATTGGTGTAAGCCCATCGTTGCATTCTGTATGCCATCTCGTCTCATTTTATCATCGCCTCGGTTTGCGTGTCCGCAGGCACGCATTTCGAGGCACTTCGATTTTATCCGATTTTCATTCTTTCATCATCGCCTCGGTTTGCGTGTCCGCGGGCACGCATTTCGAGGCACTTCGGTTTTATCCGATTTTCATTCTTTCATCATCGCCTCGGTTTGCGTGTCCGCGGGCACGCATTTCGAGGCACTTCGGTTTTATCCGATTTTCATTCTTTCATCATCGCCTCGACTTGCGCGCCTGTGGGCACGCGTTTCGAGGCACTTCGGTCTTATCCGATTTTCTCATTTCATCATCGCCTCGGTTTGCGTGCCTGTGGGTGCGCGTTTCGAGGCACTTCGATTGTACCCGATTTGCATTTCATATCATCGCCTCGATTTGCGTGTCCGTGTGCACGCTTTTCGAGGCGTCTCATTTTCATCTCATTTTCATAGCATTGCGCATGCTAGGTTGTATATTAGTTGCATTTCATGCATATCATGCATATTGCACGGGAAACGAGGCACGTTTCGTACTCCGAGTGACGGAACGGGTCTCAATTCCCAAAGTCACCGACACTCCGGATTACCCATGATGGAGTTAGGTTTTCGTTGTAGCATCCATATGCATTCATCCCATATTGAGTTGTGCAATTCGATTCCTCGGCCATCATGCATCGATATGCGTGATTGGTGGCACGAGGATCGAGGCATGCATATATTTGTGAAATACACCAGTTCTTTTCCTGCTCTCTGTTGCAGCAATATTCAGTGTTTAGCAACTTTCTGAGTCGGTCGCTCATTTCAAGAAATACTGCAAACAGAGGCTAATCAGGCATTCCAAAGGACTTCAGCCAGCAATTTCAACCGCGGCATCTATCGTATAAGGCAGTCCCTGGCTTGCACGCCAGTTTTACAGCTTTCTTAGTTAATTTGTCAATTAATTAGAAATTTGTATATTTATTTCCGGACTGTATATTCTTTTATTCGGACTGTATATTTATTCGGACCCTCTGCGCGAGGGCAATGTTGTAATAAGGGTGTGTGAGTGTGATGTATGTCTTCCAACCCCACGTCTTTCTCCCTTTTATTTATCCGCTTTGGATGGTTAGATATAGGGCATATTTCAATTAGCATACAAAGATGACAAAGATGTTTGCATCATTCATCTGCTTTTGCATGCACTGCTCGGCGATCATACAAATACGTGATCTGTATTTCAATTCCAAATTGAATACGTGTTAGTTGTAGCATTTCATATACCATGTCTAGAATAGCCGAGCCTGCTATAGTTGCATTTTGCATGTGTTGCATTAGGCACTACAGTATACTTAGGATCATGCATGATTTCTAATCAGCTTTTGTTTTGGCTTGGAGTACTCGGTGAGTTTTATGCTTTAGCATCCTTGCATGTGTGTGAGTGTTGCCATGAAAGCATGCTTACCATGAGGCTATGTGCTTATGTGATATAACTGCCTTGAATGCCTGTGGGTGGAGGTTGAGTTATCTGAATTGGAGCAATTCATCAATTGTTTGTTAAGCCCACTAGATTGTGGCAAAATCTGTATTTTAAGCCTACCTGCGGGTAGCAAACCATCTTTCATAAACAAACATGAAATGTTTTGTTCCAATTCAGACGGCCCAGTCTATACTTGTTTGCTGCGAGCATCACATAGTAATCCTAGGCTAATAATCAGAATAAGAATGCACAAAGTTTTCAAAAACAGATATCATGGTTAGTAGAGGCCGGTCTTGATCGCGAAGCGGTGCTCACGATGTGACCTTTCCCAATCGCACCCAAGTTCGAGCCAACTTTGGTGATGACGGACACGTTCCGCCAAGACCGAGTCGTGGTTTCCTAAATTTCCCATTTTAAAATATTTAGGTGGCGACTCATATCCGCAAAGCAGTCCATGTTTGGCACTTCTTTCAAAAAAATCTGTTTTCCTTCAAAATGATTTGCCGGATTTGGACTCTTTGGTTCAAGATTTAGAACCACAACAAAAATCGAGTCCGAACTGTAGTGAGGTCCCCCGCGGGCGTTGTTACAACTTCACATATACAATGGAAATAATTCCATTAGAGAGTAGTTGTCTCATGGTATTATGTCGACGGCAAATGTGTCATGACTTACTGTTATACATATGACTCTGTACTCTACCTATTGCTGATTGACTATCACAATGTATGCATATAGCAGGCACCAGTTTTCGCTACATTAGAATATCTTCAAGGAAGTGATGAAGCCATTCTGTTTCTTCCCCAGCTTTATCTAAAGCTATAAACTCTGATTCTATAGTAGACCTAGCAATGCAAGTCTATTTGGAAGATTACCAAGATACAGTTGCCCCACCCAGAGTAAAGACATACCACCGGTGGATTTTGAGTCTCTAGTATCCGATATCCAGTTTGCATCATAGTATCCTTCAAGTGCTGCTGGATATCTAGTATAATTTAGCCCAATGTTATGAGTAAATCTGAGGTATCTTAGAATCCTTATAATAGCTTTCCAGCGTTTCACTCCTGGATTACTCATATATCTACTTCATTTACTTATTGCATACATTCTTAAAAAGAAACAAATTAACATCCACAAGTGTTCTAGCAAGATGATCATCATCTTTGATAAATTTTTCAAGTATTTTCTCAATGTAATGAGATTATGACAAAGCATAACCTCTGATGTTTTGGTAATTTTCATACCTAGTGTTACATTTGCAATCCCCATGTCCTTCATGTCAAAATGTTTATTCAACATTTTCTTGGTAGTTTTAATCATGTCATTATTACTACCTATGATGAGAATATCATCCACATAAAGACATTCTATAACATAACCTTTGTCTGTGTTTTTAATATAAACACATTTGTCACATTCATTAATTTTAAATCCATTTGACATCATTGCCTTGTCAAATTTCTAATGTCATTGCTTTGGCGCTTGTTTTAAACCATATAATAATTTAACAAATTTACACACTTTCTTTTCATTCCTTGGAATAGAAAAACCTTCTGGTTGTTCCATGTAAATTTTATCATCTAACTCACTATTTAAGAAAGTGGTTTTCACATCCATTTGATGAATTTCTAGATTGTACAAAGATGCAATGGCAATTAGCATTCTAATAGATGTTATTCTAGTAACTGGTGAGTACGTATCAAAGTAATCAAGACCTTCTTTTTGTCTATATCCTTTGACCACAAGTCTTGACCTGTATTTGTCAATTGATCTATCAGCTTTCATTTTTCTCTTGATATCCACTTGTACCCAAGAGGTTTACAACCTGGTGGCAAATCCACAAATTCCCAAGTGTGATTTTGCAAGATGGATTTAACTTCATTATTTACAGCCTCTTTCCATAAAGGAGCCTCAGGACTGGACATAGCTTCTTTAAAAGTTAAAGGCTCATTTTCTAACAAAAATGTTAGAAAATCTGGACCAAAAGATTTTGAGGTTCTAGCACGTTTATTACGCCTAGGTTCCTCTTCCTCTTTTTTTATTTATCTCTTGCTCTTGCTCTTGCACTTGATCTTGTTCTTGATTATGACTAGTAATAACATCATAAGATCTTGGACTTTTCTTAAGTGTGCAACTTACACCTTACACTTACACTTTTTGTATTTATACCTTACACTTATGCTTATACCTTACACTTACACCTTTTGTGTTGGTTGTATATGGTGTGCAACCTTAAAGGGTTGCACAACATAACAGGACCCTAAGATCTTTTATTAGTACTAGTCTCTTGTCCAGTCTTATTTGGAAACACATGTTCAAAGAAAGATGCATTCTAAGATTCAATAATTGTATTTACATGCATTTCGGAATGTTCTGACTTATGAATCAAAAGCTGATATGCACTACTATTCTTGGCATAACCAATGAAAATGAAATCAATAGTTTTAGGACCTATCTTAGTCATTTTAGGATTAGGAATAGCCATTTTAGCCAAACAACCCCACACTTTTAAGTATTTGTAGGATGGTACTCTCCCATGCCACATTTCATAAGGTGTTTGATTTTACTTTCTTTTGGGGTACTTTATTAAGAATATAATTTGCAGAAAGTATTGTTTCCCCCCACAAGTTCTGATGTAATCCAGAACTGATCAACATGACATTCATCATTTCTTTCAAAGTCCTATTTTTCCTTTCAATAATTCCATTTTTCTGTGGTGAGTAAGGAGCGGTAGTTTGATGAATTATTCCATGTTCTTTACAAAATTTAACAAAAGGTGATTTATATTCACCACCTCTATCACTTCTAAGTTTCTTAATTTTCTTACCTAGTTGATTTTCAACTTCATTCTAATATTGAATGAAAGTTTCCAAAGCTTCGAATTAAATAAACATAACTATATCTAGTATAGTCATCTATGAAAGTGATAAAATATTTTTTTTCCACCTCTTGTTTGAATTGATTTAAAATCACAAATGTCATTATGAATTAATTCAAGTGGTTCCATACTCCTTTCAATTGTATGAAAATGAGTCTTGGATAATTTTGTCTCAACACAAATTTCACATTTATGATTCGGATCAATTTCAAATTTAGGTAAACATTCCATATTAATTAATCTACGAAAAGATCCATAATTAACATGTCCAAGTCTACCATGCCATAAATTTGAAGAGTCAAGTAAGTAAGAAGAAGATATATTTTTATTAATAACAAAGGATACAACAGTCATTATATTTTTCGAAAAGGCTATCAGAAATGTAACATTTTCCTACATACATCTCATTCTTAGTAAGTACAAATTTATCACTTTCAAACATTGGCCTAAACCTATTTTTACACAATAGAGATCCGGAGACTAGAAGTTGAGGAGTTGCCCATAAAAAGTTGTTCACCGTTGTCCACTACAAAATAAGATGTGAGCATCTTTTTGTCGGCACAAATGTAGCGAGTAGCATCAGTGTCCACCCACCATTCTTTAGGATTTCCGACAAGGTTCGCCTTGGAAACAACTGTAGAAAGATTTATGTTATCTACACCATTGGAAATTTTGTCCACTTTGGTCATATTGGCTTGAGCAGGCTTCTTGCTTGATTTTCCTTTGCCTTTGTGGTTGCTATGGCGATCTTTGGCCTGATGTCCCTTTTTGTCACAAATGTAACATTTGCCATTAAACTTGTACTTTTTAGTTTCCCCTTCTTTAGAGCCTTGTGCGGAACTTTCTCCAAAATATTTCCGTTTCTTCGCTTTTGAAGCATATTCCATCCCATTTTCCTTAGACTCCATTGGATGCTTAAGAACCCGCTTCTCAAAATTGCGGTTGTCTTCCTTATCCTCAAATGCACAATTAATTCTTCCAAAGTCATTTCTTTGTACTTTTGTTTGAGGTAGTTCTTGAATTCCTTATAGCCTTGTGGTAATTTCTCAATTAAGGTAGCAACTTGGAAGGATTCACTAAGAGACATGTCTTCTACATGAATGTCATGCAGAATGAGTTAGAGATCTCTAACTTGGCTGATCACAGTTTTAGAATCAACCATCACAAAATCTAGAAATTTGCCAACCACAAATTTCTTTGAGCCACATCTTCTGTTTTGTACTTTTTCTCCAAAGACTCCAAAAGTTCCTTTGCCGTCTTGATAGGATTGTAGACGTTGTATAGTGTGTTATCAAATCCATTTAAGATGTAATTCTGACAAAGGAAATCAGCATGTTTCCAAGCATTGACCGCAACAACTACTTGCTGGTTAGTTTCATCCTCTTTCAAAGTAGGAGCATTCTCACGGAGAAAACCCGCCAGGTTGAGAGTAGTAAGATAGAACAGCATTTTCTGCTGCCATCTTTTAAAATCAATTCGTAAGAACTTCTCTGACTTTTCACCGTGATTAACTGGTACAATCATAACAGGATGAGGGGTAGGAGCAATTGCGGCCACCATTGTTTGAGTATTAGTTTCAGTAGCCATGAATTCTAAATTATAAACAAAATTATAATTAGAATTATTATATTACATAGAAAATTAAACCAAAACCACATAATTAAATTCTGTAAAAATAAAAGAAACAAGAATTGTAACTTTTATTTTTAATTAATTTGAAAATAAAATAAAATTTTATTTAAATAAATTAATTCTACATAGAAAATTAAATTTCTGTAACACGTTAATAATTAAAATATTAAAACAAAATTTTAATTGATAAAAACTCAAAAATTATTTCTGAAAACCAAAATTAATTTCTGACTAACTTCCCAAATAAATATTCTGAATTGTTAATGACTACCAGTATATTACTACTAGTTGTCAATGAAAATAAATAATATATTACTACTATTCTTCAAATAGTCTATTACTACTATTTTTTTTTCCAACCAGAATATTATTTGTAAAACCACTGAAAATAATTTCTGTAAGAAGAAGAAAGGAAGAAAATGAAACAAACGAAAAATTATATCTAAAGAGAATAATTTGAATCTGTCTTAAGATTGTTGGAACAATCTTTTGTGTAAAATAGATAACTTGAAACCAAATGAAACAAATAAAAATAAATTATTTACAAAATTTATTTACCAAACCGAATAAGTATAAAAAGACCAAGTCGAGTGTGAAATTCTGTCCTTAAGACAGATTCGCCTCGCCTCGGTGCTTACGGATAAATGACGTCTATCTTCCAGGATACAATGATCTTCACAGATTGTAGTAGCACTCCAAACAATCTGTACGAATGTAGCTTGCTTTTCGTGCTCCTTTCGGATATGACTAGCCCTACAGTTTGGACTCCCGTGGTTCTGAATCTGATTTGACAAGTGCAATGTGGAATAGATAAACACAAATGAGTCCAAATTCGACAATTCTTTTGGAAATTCGACAATTCTTTTGGAAAATCGATTTTGAATCAAAATGTCAAAAATGGACTGCTTTGCCAGATTATAGAGTCGCCACCAAAATATTTTTGAAAAATTTAGGAAACTCGAGACTCGTGCCAAAGGCCACATGCCGTCATCACAAAGATTGTCTCAGCTCGGGAACTTAGGTATGAGAGGGGAAGTCATGAAGTGAGTACCCCACTCGCCCCATCGAAGATCGGCCTCTACTAATCATGATGTGAACCTTATTTACATTATATGCTCTTGTTCCGATTATTAGACTAACTTTACTATGTGTTGCACACAAGTATAGATTAATTTGCAAAAGTTGGAACACTTTGATTTATGTTTGTTTGAAAAGAATTTGAATATATCAAAAAAGTGATCTCATATGTACATTAATCAAAATTCTCCCAATTTAAGCAATTAGCCTTCATCCATAGGCATCGAAGAGATATATCATTTAAGCAATTAACCTCGTGGTAATCATGCTTGTCATGGCAACAATCACATGCATGCGATATTCTAAAGCAATAAGTGCTCACCTAGTACTCCAAGGCAAGCCAAAAGAAAAGAGTTTGAAAAAATGCATGCTCTCACTAATACAACACATGCAATAAGCAATTTCAATAAGCTCGGCTATTAACATGTCATGTGAATCAATTTGTTAGCATGCAGTTTTAAACACATTTTCAAAGAAGTATTTAAACGACAACGCTTGTTAGAATGATGAACCGAGCCATATGCATGCAAGACAAATGGATGCTTTATATATGGGAAATGCTAAAAGAAATATGATGTTCTAAGCTACCCACTATAAGCAATTAAATAAAAGGAAGAAAGAAAAGGAGTTGGAGGACATACACATTATTATACATTGGCCCCCGCACAAGAGGGTCCAAATAAATAGCCTAGCTAAGCTAATTAACTAGCTATTACAAACCAAAATAAATAAATTAACTACGCTAGCTAATTATTACAAATTGAAATTAACTAATTAATTACACTAACTAATTAGTTACAAATGGGAATTCACAAATTATTACACATGGCATCAACTAATTTAATTAACAAATTAATAACTAATTGAACTCAAGCGGGGTAGTGAACCGTGCATGCCAACGCGAACATCCTCCTGGAAACACTTATGTTTGTTTCCAGGACTCTTCTGCCAGTAGAAAAAGCTCTTGTTTTGCCTCTGCTTCTGCTCTGCCTTGCAAGAAAATAACACTACCTACTGACACAAAAGTGGCCAGTCAGCCATAAATAGTGAACGACCGGCTGTAAATAGTGGTTGCCCGGCCACTAATGTAAATATGGCCCGTGGCTCGCCTCTTTCGCGCCCCCTTTCGAAAGGTTTGAAAAGAAGCCTCACAATTCAGACTCCCATGGTTCTAAATCTAATCTCACAAGTGCAATGTGAAATTGATAAACACCAAAGAGTCCAAATCTAGCAAATCGTTTTAGAAAATCAATTTTAGAACAAAAAATGCCAAAATTGGATTGCTTTGCCAGATACAAAGTCACCACCTAAATATTTTATTTTGGAAAAATTTAGAAAACCTTGACTCGCGCGAAAGGCCACGTGTCCGTCATCACCAAAGTTGCCTCAGCTCGGGAACTTGGGTACGAAGGGGAAGGTCATGAATTGAGCACCCCCGCTCGCCCGATCAAAGATCGGCCTCTACTAATCATGATCATGATATGATTTTTATGAACATTATGTGCTTTTGTTGCGGTTATTAAGCTAGCTTTTACTATGTGATGTGCACAAGCAAGTATAGATTAGTTTGCTCAAGTTGGAACAATTCAATTTCATGTTTGTTTGCGAAAATGGTTTGAATTTGCTACCTTAACTAGGCTTAAAGTTGTGAATTTGCCACCAAACATAGTGGGCTTAAAGATGATCTGCCACTCAACAAAGTAGGCTTAAAACGCACATTCGTTGAATCATTCCAATTCAAATAACAAGCCTTCATCCACAGGCATTCAAACATTTATAGCATTTAAGCATTTAGCCTCATGGCAAGCATGCTAGTCATGGCAATCACTCACACTTATGCAAGTATGCTAAAGTATTAAAACTCACCTAGTACTCCAAGCTAAGAAGATATGAGTTAGAAAAATATGCATGATTCTTAACTATGCAAAATTTCTAATGCAACACATGCAATATGCAATTAATAGGCTCGGCTACTAATATGACATATGGATTAATCCAAGACATGCGGTCTAAGCACGTATTCAACGAAGTATTGAAATGACAATGAAGTTTGAATAATGGACCGAGCTTCGGTGCATGCAATACGAGATGTATGCTAATCAAAACGTGATGCTCCTAATCTAACCATCAAAAGCAATTAAATAAAAGAGAGAAAGACGTGGGGTTGGAAAACATACACATTATTACATCATTTTGCTCTCACGAAGGAGAGTCCAAATGAATAAGCTAACCAACTAGCTACGCTAATTAAGCTAACTAATTATTACAAAACTTGAATTAATTAACTATTCTAGTTAACTAATCACAAAATGAAATCGAATAATTAGTTAAACTAACTAATTAATTACAACTCTTGCATAAGATAAGCTAGCTATCTAAGCTAATTTAAATGAACAACAATTGAATAATTTAACTAGACTAAGCTAATTAAATTTACAACATAAGGTATGCTAGTCCCAGGACGCGAATGAGGCCCATGCATGCTCGGTTTTCACCCGAAGAACACCTGTTGTCTGCCCTCGAAAGCCTCTGTTTGCACAATGTTTGCACTATTTTCTCTTCTAGATCAAATCTGTCATGTTTCACAAGCATTTTGCCCAAAGTTCACTGGTGGCCGCTTGGCCACCATTGAGGGGTTACCGTCCAACACTCGGGGGTTGTCGGCCAGTAATAGTGGCCGGCCGGCCACTGGTGATGCTCAATTCTATGCTGCAACAAAGAGCAAACAGGGCAAAAAGAGGGTATTCTCACCGATTGTTTGCACTCTGTATCCCTCTTTATCATCAAGACAAGCTTAAAGGAGTGATATATTTGGCCCTCAAACTATCAATCAACCAATTTCCATGCATGATGGCTAAGGGACAATTTGTACAAGTTCAATAAATGCAAAACAAGACTCAAATGCCATTACCCTTTTGTAGACTGCCCGAACTCCGCTCCGCGCGCGAGGGCGCGGATTGTAGTTCTAGCTACTACAGTTCGGACTCCTGTCACGGTTTTGAATCTAATCTCACAAAGTGCAATGTAAGACTGATAAATCACCAAAGAGTCCAAATCCGGCAATTGGTTTTGAAAAATCAATTTTGATTAAAAAGCTCCAAACATGGACTGCTTTGCCAGATTTCAGAGTTGCCACCTCAATATTTTATTTTGGGAAATTTAGGAAACCCTGACTCGTGCCTAAGGCCACGTGTTCGTCATCACCAAAGTTGCCTCGGCTCGGGAACTTCGGTACGAGAGGGGAAGGTCCTAAAATGAGCACCCCCGCTCGCCCGATCAAAGGATCGGCCTCTACTAACATGATATGTTGTTTTTTTTGAAAACACATGTGTTCTTATTCCGATTATTAATCTAGAATTACTATGTAATGCGCACAGCATACAAGTATAGACTCAATCGCTCGATTTGGAACAAAACATCTCATGTTTGTTTTTCGAAAATGGTTTGAATTTGCCACCCTCAAGTGGGCTTAGAAAACAACATTATTTTGCCACTCCGCAAAGTGGGCTTAAAACGTACATTTTGATGAATTGTTCCAATTCATGTAATGAAGCCTTCATCCATAGGCATTCACATAGTTAATCAATTAAGAAAATAGCCTCATGGCAAGCATGCTGTTATGGAAACACTCACACTCACGCAGGGATGGTAAAGCATAAACACTCACAGTATACTCCGAGCCAAAAAAGAAACCAATTAGAAATCAATGCATGATCCTAATTATACAAGATGCCTAATGCAACACATGCAAAATGCAACTAAAATAGGCTCGGCTATTCTAAGATGTCATGTGAATGCAACTTGATAACATGTATTCAAATTAGTATTGAAATACAATGCAATTTGTATGTTGTGCCAAGCCTGGTGCATGCAAGACAGATGAATGGATGGATGCATGCAAGCATAAGGTATGCTAATCAAAATATGCCCTAAACTAACCATCGAAAGCTGATAAGTAAAAGGGAGAAAGAAATGGGGTTGGAAGACATGCATCACACACACGCACACTTATTACAATATTCGCCCTCTCGACGGAGGGTTCGAATAATAAGCTAACTAGCTAATCTAAGCTAATTAAACTAATTATTATAAAACGACGCTAATTAACTAACAAGTTAACTAATTACAAACACAAATGAATAGTTAAGTGCAATAACTACTTAAGTACATAACCAAATAGCTAACTAGCTAAGCGAAGCAGTTAAAAGGAGCCTCGGGGTGAGAAGTGCATGCATGCTTGGTCGCCTTGCTCGGAAATCAATTACTATGCCCCAACTTGCCTCTGTTTGCATTTGATTTCAGAACACTGCACAAACCTCTAGATAGCTTAATGGTGTTACAGACCACCTGTAGACCACCTAAACATCCAGGAGGGTTGCCGACCACTTAATGGTGTTACAGACCACCTGTAGACCACTTAAACATCCTGCAGACCATAAAAAGTTGTCGGCCAGCTACTTTTTCTGGTCTGCCGACCTGAAAATTCTGCCAAGCTCCAGTTTGCTGCAACAGAGAATAAGAAGGGGCACGGTAGTGTATTGCAAGATATGTGTGCACAACCATCCTCCCTATCATTTCTCAAGCTCAAGAGAGTTTGGTTCTCGACTCTCGGGCCACCTACCGATCATTGCAATGCACGATGGCCGAGAAGCCAAGTTTGCACAATTCAATGTCAATGAATGCACAAATAACACATAAGGGCCTTAACCTCTATCATGCATGATCAAGAGGGTCGGCAACCAAGAAATGAGGCACGTTTCATCACTTCAAGTATGAAACGTCCCTTGTTTCTCATGTTTGGATCAATGTTCAATCCAAACACAATGCAATGCAACAACATTCCAAACAACATGCAAACAACATAAGCATGTCAAGCTAAGGGCCTAAGGTACAAGGCTACCAAAAAGGACTACACAAGAGGCATGCAATGCATGGTACAAATGATTGAACCAACCATGGACAGCGCTCAATTAGGTCAAAACAAAGACCACAACATGATGAGATGGGAGCTCAAAAGCCTAGGCATGCATGCATGCATACAAGTTAGGCCATGAGCGAGGCACAAAGTCACAACTCTTTAAAGCACTCAAAGAGTGAAAGAAATGAGAATATGGCAATGCTATATGCTCTGAAATATCATGTTAAATGATGCCAAATCATGCACATGTCACAAATGAAGCATGCTAGGACGCTCAAAGCTTGAAACTAGCATAGGCACTTGCACTATAGCTATACAAAGCAAACCCCAAACGGCCAAGAACACCTAAAACAGTCCTAAAGCATGTCAAAACAATGCTAAAACTTGTATGGAGTATAGCCAAAAGAAGCTAGCATGGTAGGCTAAAACATCAAGTAAGCTAGGCCAATGAGCATGATTACACTACAAGTGTAAGAAGCAAATTAGGGATGCTCTAACCAACCAAAAACAGAGTTGTATCATGGTAAAATAACACCAAAAATACACTGAGATGGCAGCCCAAAAGCTTAGGCAAGATGGCATACACATTGGCTCATATTTAAGGCACAAAGCACAACCTTCCAAAAGCATTGAAAGAGTGACATATGTGAGTCTATGATAATGAAACATGCTCAGAAATCATGTATCAAATGATACTAAATCATGCGAATAGCCCAAGCAATGCATGCTAGTGACTTGGAAACTCAAAGCTAGTGAGCTAAAATGCACTATGACTATACAAAGCAAGGCATGCATGACCAAAACAACATAAAATAGAGCTTAAGCATGGTAAAACATGAGTAAAACCTTGCTGGAGTGGGGCCAAAGACATGTTAGAATGATGGTCCAAAGCATGGTGCATGTTAGGCTAGTGAGTGGAATTGCACTACAAGTGCAAGGAGCATGCAAGAGGCAATCAAACCAACCCTAGACAGAGCTATATCATGGAAAAACAACACAAAAAACATGCTGAGATAGAACCAAAACATGCTAGAAAGGTGAGCTAAAACCTTAAGCATACAAGGCTAGTTTGCAAGGATTACACTACAAGTGTATAAATACAATAAAGCATGCAAGGGTGGCCTAAACTAAGCCAAAATAGAGGTATCCCATACTGAAATAGGGCCAAAAATAGGCTGAGCTGGAGCCAAAACAAGCTTGACAAACATGCTACTTTGATGAGCCAAGACAAGGACATAAGAGAAAAGGGGGAGGGGGGGAGGGAAACCCCCACCTATTTGGGGCCTGAAAACCAAGTTTCCACTACTGAAATTCCTCTGGAATTCAGTAGTTTAAAGGCCAAGAGAAGATAATCTCAAAGGCCTACAAGGATAGCACAAAACAAAGCCAAAGAAAGCACAAAAGGGGGTAGACTACCCCCAACACCAAAGAGGTCTCAAACAAACACTTCAAGCACTTAAAAATGAAACTCTTTGCAGTTTAAAGTTAGGCCTAAAACATCATGCAAATAGGTCCAAAGACTTAATCAAAACAAAGCTTGAAAGAGGCTAGAGACTCACCCTTGTAGAACAACTTCAAGGAAGCAACTCTAGCAACTTTTTTGGACCAAAAGCAATCCAAAAACCTCAAAACCAGCTTCAAGGTGCCTCAACTTCAAAGCAAAGGTGTTTCGCTAGGTGTTTGTGTGCAAAAGTGTGAAGAAATGGCACTTTTAAGCACAAATATGGAGCAAATAGAGCAATATAGAGATAGAGATACATGTATAACCCTAATGCAAAATTCTGAACTTGAGACAAGAGGGAGGAGGCTCCTTTTTATAGAAAACCAAGAATCAAGCTTGAATCAATCCCTCCATACACTGCTTTCTGTGCCCAACAGCTGGCATAGCTGGCAAGAAAATATCTGTAGAAAAATGCAAAAAAGGTGCCGACCAGTTGAGGTGGTCGGCCGACCACTCCCACTAGTCGACCGACCAGAAAAGGTGGTCTGCAGGGAGAACAACTGGTCAGCAAGGGGGGGGGGGGGAGGTGGTCTGCACAAAGAAAAGAAGGTGGTGGCATGGCTGCCGACCACTTTAGGTGGTCCAAAGACCACCAAGACCAGCTGGCCGACTAGAAAACTGGCTGGCAGGGGAGAAAAGTGGTCTATAGGGGGAGAAACTAGTCTACACCCCTTGTTCCACCCTCCAAGCAAAGGAAAACAAGGTTTGGTTCAAAACCAAACCAAAAAGAAAGCAAGACAAAAGTTCACGGGACAAGGCACACAAATGAGCCTCAAAACTAGTCCACAAGCAAAAGTGGTCTCTGAGGGAAGGTGGTCTACGACCACAAAAAGTGGTCTACAGACCTTTGTTTCCCTCTAGGCAAAGGCAACAAGGCATGGTCCAAAAACTAGGCCAAGAGGAGAACGTTAAGAGGTTCCAAGACGAGGCACTCGGCCGAAGGCTCCGGAAACCGGAAACTAGCCTACAAGAGGGAAAAGTAGTCTACGACTACGAAAAAGTGGCCTACATGCCTCTTTCTCCCTCCAGGCAAGCTCAACAAGGCATGGTCCACAAACTAAGTCAAAACACAAATAGTTCAGAGGCCGGAGGCAAGGCACTCAGTCGAAAACTCCGGAAACTCAAAATGAGCACAAACATGAGCGATCATCGAGTGCTCAATCGATGATGTCTGAGTCCAAAGGTCGGTCAAAATGGGGTTTCTACACCTATCATGCATGATCAAGGGCAACACAGACCTAGGAAAGTGGCACATTTCATCACTTTTGAGTATGAAATGTCAATTTTCCTTGTATTCAAATTAACGTCCGATTTGAACACATGCAATGTAGCACAAAGAAATGCTTATCTTGCCACTTTTACTTGCCAATTTTGTTTACACATTTTAGTTCCCAAATCATTCTTTAATCAATTTGACCATTGGTGAGTGTCTTCTAAGATGAAAGAAGTGTCAACTAAGGGATAATGTAAGGCAAGAGAGAGATCATGCCGTTGATAATGAACCCTCAAAGAGGATTAAACCATTAAGTATGACCTCAATCTCAAGCTTAAAGGATCCCAAGCTTAGAACAACCCTCAAAAGCAAATGAAAGAGTGAAGCAAAGAGGGAGGTTACAGAGTTTACAACACTGAAATAGAGTGAAAGATAACACCAAAAGATGTTATCAACTCAAACAAGAGGTGTCTAAAACCCTAAAACACCAACTTTTGAAGACTAGTACACAATAACCATGCAAAATAAGACTCAAATGAACTAACCAACCAAAAACAAACTAAAGCAGGTTATTTCAGAGGCTAAAACATGTTGGACTTGAGCTAAGTTAAGCTAGAAAAATATGCTAACATATAAAGCTAACTAAGCATGCATACAAGACACAAGGAGGGGAGGCTAACCCCTTTAAATTTGGACTTCAAAATGAGTTTTTTGCCACTAGAAAACCTCTAAAATTCAGTGTTTAAAAGGCCCAAAAAGTTGGTTTGAAAGTGGTGAACAAAGGTACAAAAGCTTTACAAACAAAGAAGTAAGAAGGGTGAACCGCCCCCTAACTGAAAATGGCCTCAAACCACCACCTTTAGGCCACAAAAATAGAGTTTTGTACAGTTGAAAATCAGCACAAAAACACTAAAAGAAGAAGGCAAAGCAAGTATGTAAAACAAGCTAACAAAGTAAGTGTTATACCTCTTGAACCCAAGGCACAAATTAGGCAACAAAGCAAGCCACAATCACCTTCTAAAGCTCAAAGAGGGTCTCACGTAACCTCAACCCAAAGAGAAGTAACTTTGGTCAAGGGTTGATCAACAAAAGTGTAGAGAAACCAAGCAAGTATGCACAAAATTGTAAGAGAGAGAGAGATAATTTTGTTCCAAAATTTTTAGCCCTAAAACATGGGGGATGATACCCCATATTTATAGAAAAACATGCATTTGGCTAAGTTAAATTAGTCCATACACGTGTATGGTGATCATGACCATTGTGCCAACAGCTGGAACAGCTGTCAAGAAAATATCTAAAAAAAGGCATCAGTGGCCAACAGGCCACACCACTGGCCGACAAGGCACAATGGCGGTTAGTAAGGCACACAAGGGGGTTGGTAAGGCACCCAAGGTGGCTTGCTGGTCCCAAGGTGTTGAGGTTTGAAGCACTGGAGATTTGAGTTTGAAATACTGAGAATTTGGTCCAAAATAAGGCACAAAACGGACAAGGTTTCAGGTCTCAAAGGCAGGGTACTCTGCCGAGGACTTTGAGCACTCGAAACGAACACATGCAATCACAATTATCGTGTGCACAAACAATGATGTTCAAGTCATGAGGACGGTCAAAAATGGGGTGTCTACATGGCCCTACTGCAACAGAAAATGAACAGAGCAGAAATAGGGTGTTTCCAGGGGATATTCATCTTCTTTGCCTCTCCCTATCATGAAATTGCTCAAATGAGGGGTAAAATCAATTCATAAATCATCAACAAGTGCAAAGTTGTTGCATGATGACCTATGGCTCGATTGGACAAAGCTCAATGAGGGAAACCAAATGACCAACAAAACCTCCTCCTTATCAAGGGATGGATCAAGGGAAGCGATTGACATTGGACTCTCAAACACTTATCATCACTAATAAGTATAAAATGGCCTAAGACTCAATGGGTTCAACTAACATCCGGTTCAACCCCAAACCATATTATTATCTTATTCCATTTTAGCCCCAATTTTATTATTCCATTTTAATTACCTTACCATTCATTAGTCAATTAAGTCCAATAATGAAGATTGAGTACACTAATGGAGAGAAGTATCAAGCAAAGGATTGTTTTGGACATGAGAGAGATGTCATGCTTTTGGTAATGAACCTCCAAGGAGATTAAACCATTAAGCACGATGATCTCTATCTCAAACTTAAACAATCAATCGGTTGAAACAATTCTCAAGGCAATAAAAAGAACCAAGAAATGAAAGAGGTGCAGAGGTGATTAAAGATGATCACAAGTATGGAAAGCACTAAATAAATGCTATCAACTCAAATAACTTAGTGTCTAGTGCCTAAAACACCAAACCTATGAGGACCATTATAGTACAAGCATACTGTGCAAAACATAAAGGAAACTAACACCTAAAATCAATCCTAAATTAGCTCAAAACAGTGCTAGAATCAAGGTAAAAACAGCTAAAAAAGTAAGCTAAAAAAAAAAGCAATTAAGCTAGTAAACAAGTACAAGGAGGGGAGGCTACCTCCTCCATTTTTTGGACTTCAAAACATGATTTTTAACCTCTGAAAAAATCTGAAATTCAATGGTAAAAAGTTCAAAAAAAGTTGATGAAAAGAAAGGAAACACAAGGGCAAAAGCCTAGGAAGCAAGCTTCAAAGAAGGGTGGTCCACCTCTCCACCTTTAATGGCTTTCAACCACACATTTCAGCCCAAAAATATAGGTGAAAAATAGCCTAAAAATAGCAATAAATATAGTGGATAAATAAGGGAAACAAAGCTAAGAATTATACCTCTTGAAGAGGAGTATCCCTTTTGAATTATAAACCACCAATTCACACCCTCAAGAGCTAAGATACAAGCTTAAACACCTCAACAAAGAACTCTCCAAGTTTGGTTTACAGAGTCCAGGTCAATAGTAGGTAAGGTGCAAGAGAGAGAGAGAGAGAAAGAGAGAGAAATGTAGAGAGAGAAATATTTTTTAAAGTTTTGCTCCACAAAATTTTTCTAATCGTATATCATAAGAGAGGGTCATCTATATAAAGAAATATATGAAAGACTCTCGAAAATATCCAAACAAATACAGCTGGTATGGTGCATGTATTTGTGGAGACAGTTGGCCAAAAATATCTAGTTTTTGCATCAGTGGCTGACAGGCCACTAATAGGGGCTAGCCATAAACCACTAGTGGGCCTGCAGGTCTCAGATGGTCAGGCTTGAAAAGCTGCTGTTTTGGTCCCCAAAAAAATGTTGCAAAGTTGGCATGTTTCTGAGGCTCAAAGCTGAGGCTTCCTGCTGAGGAATTCGAGCATTTGACAAGCATATACAAATTCATCATCGGGTGATCACTCGGTGGCACCCAAGTCGTATGGGCAGTAAAAAATGGGATGTCTACAGTTGCCCCTCTTTGACAGATCTCGAAGTCATAAAATGACACAAGTGAATGTCAAAGCCTAGAGACGACCCATTTTGACAAGGTTGTAAGACTTGGGCAAACAATCAAGACACAAATTAAATTGGTTGAGCCCAAAATTTGCCTACATATCCCTTTGCAAGGAATCGAACTAGTGTAGTTCATGGGCAAAATGCAAATGATATGCACAAAGAAATTGAAAGCTGGCCTCACACGCTTCATGAAGCCGACTATTTTGAAAAAAACCATGACCATACAAGACAATGCAATAAGCAATAACAAGATAACAACAAATGAATGAGCCTTAGGCTTAAATCAAAATAGGTTTCATGCAAAAAGAACTAAAAACACACTCTCACCTCGCTAAAATCGTGGAAAGTGGAGAAAAATCGCTCAGGGTTGCGTTTCACGCATCTTGAGATACTCTACCATGCTAAAATCGTGAAAGGAGGAGAAAATCGCTCAGGGTCGCGTTTCACACGTCCTGAGATACTCTACCCCTGCTAAAATCGTGAGAAGAGGAGAAAACCCGCTTAGGATCGTATTTCACGCATCCCGAGATACTCTACCCATGCTGAAATCATGAGAGGAGGAGAAAAACCGCTTAGGGTCACATTTCACGCATCTTGAGATACTCTACCCACACTGAAATTGTGAGAAGAGGAGAAAAACTGCTCAGGGTTGTGTTTTACGCATCCCGAGATACTTTATCCATGCAGAAATCGTGAGAAGAGGAGAAAAACCATTTAGGGTCGCATTTCACATGTCTTGAGATACTCTCCTCACGCTGAAATCGTGAAAAGAGGAGAAAAACTGGCCAGAGTCACGTTTCACACGTCCTAAGATACTCTATACATGCTGAAATCGTGAGAAGATGAGAAAAATCGCTTAGGGTCATGTTTCACACGTCCTAAGATACTCTACCCACGTTAAAATTGTGAGAAGAGGAGAAAAACTGCTCAAGGTCCCATTTCACACGTCCTGAGATACTCTACCCACATTGAAATCATGAGGAGAAGAAAAATCGCTCAGTGTTGCATTTCACACATCTTGAGATACTCTACCCATGCTGAAATCATGAGAAGAGGAGAAAAACCGCTCAGGGTTGCGTTTCACACGTCCTGAGATACTGTGATAGATGCAAAGAGTACGAGATTGTGCGATAGATGCACAATGTAATGAAAGTGTGCGATAGATGCATGAAGTGACATTTTAGAAAGCACCGCATATGCACACGACACAAGATGGCGTAAGTGAAAATTAGTATGATGACAATGCAAGTTCCATGCAACATAAGACAACAATAATAAGGTGCTATGCATGTTTTATGCAAGGTAATTAAAAGCATGCAACTTCTATGCAAGGTAAAACATGTAACTTCTATGCAAGGTAATCGAAAGCATATGATGACCTCCTACTTAACCCCTCAGAGGCTTTGTAAAATACTCAAAAGGATTCAACTTGTTCAGATTTGAAATCGGGGCACGTTCGCGTGCCGGAGACCTAACAGGATTTGAAACGGTACAATCGGAACCCAAGGTCGAGATCCTCAGGAATGAAATCTACTTTAAATACCTCAATCCTTCTTCTCAGACCCAGCAAAGGACCTCCTATACACTGAGGACCACAAAACCAGCACTGGGGAAAAAATGGCCAGCTGGCCACTAATAGTGTACGGTCGGCCACTAATGGTGGACAACTGGCCACTAATGAAAATTCAGGGGCAAATAGGTCTTTTCGGCATGGGTCTTTATAAATACACCACCAAACTTCATTTCCTCACACCCACATACCCAAAATCATTCTCCCTCTCTCTCTAGGTGCTCCCTCCCTCTAGATTCGTTCTTTGTACGCATTTTCCAATGCCCCACGCAAACTTTTTTCGTAAACCCCCTTTGATCCTCTAAACTTTGAATAGATCATAATTTTTTTCGTTGATTTTTTTGGGTTTTCATCACTTTGGGCTTGTTTCCCTCAAGTTTCTCTTGGGTTTTGTGAACTTTCCCGGGTTTTGACTTTTTCTCTCATTTTCTCTCTCCTAGGGTTGACTTTTCCTAAGTTTCCCCTTTTTTTTTTCCCACATTTTCTCCATTTTTCACCAGTTTTCACCCCACTTTCTAGATGGTAAATGACATTCCTCATGATGACGCCCCTCTCGAGGTTCCACCTATACTTCCACCCCCTGCTGAAGTTGAGAAGTCGGCGGTCGCCAGGGCTAACAAGGCAGCAGAGGACATTGTTATCGATTTCGAGGCAAAGTTTGCTCCCGGGCTCGAGCCTGAGTTACTTCCATTGAGGGTGAAACCCTTTGATCCGGCCACTTACCACCCCCGCATGCACACGATGGCACTGGGAGGCATGATGTGCTTTGATGATTTCGTCGATGGCGTGCTGGAGGATACTTTGTTGAGGAAGCTGGACTCCCACCTCTCCTACGGCGCTACTTTCATGCACTTGCATGTAACCATCTTCTAACCATTTTAACACTACCTTTATCTGCCTAACTTGTATTACTATCTTTCATCTGATTCATTCTTTTTTTGCCATAGGATAACTCTCGCTTCTATAGGGGTTACGGGACCGTGACTAGGTCCGTGAGTTAGTCGACAAGGCGGGCTTTGGCCTTTTCTGCACCGGGCTCCCACGACATATGGCTAGCTGGGCCCTACTCAGAGCATTGGTGGAGAGGTGGTGGGATACCACCAACTCCTTCCACTTCTCTTCCACTAGGGAGATGACGATGACTCCTTATGACTTCTCCATGATCACAAGCTTGGGAGTAGGGGGTGATCCGATCCTTTTCGACATGGACATGGGCTAGTGGGAGACGGCCTGGATCTACCTGCTCAAAGTGAGCCCGCCTCTATCCAGGACAACTATGGTCAGATACAGCTGGTTTCTTGAGCATTTCCGCGAGAGTTAGCCCAAGACACAAGAGGAGACAAAGCAGTACACCCGGGGTTTCTTGATATACCTTCTTGGTACCACCTTGTTTGCGAACAGGTGGAATACTGTGGGTTTGTACTTGTCAAGCGCACTTGTGACCCTATCCTGAGTCTGGTTTTATGACTGGGGTGGAGCTGGCCTCGCCACACTCTACAGTTACATGAGCTCCAGTTCTCGCATGAGGGGGAACAAGGTCAGAGGCTACTAGAGCACCTGGGAGGTATGCACTGTGTTTTCAACTCAGTTTGCTACTTCTGCTTTCTGTTTTGCATTTTCTGTTTTTATATTTGTTCTTGCATTTTGCTTTCTGCTTTGCACTTTCTGTTTGATATATGTTCATGCCTATTGGTTCACATTGTTGATCTTTTCTTGCAGCTATCGGTTTACGCCTATTTCCCGTTCCTTGCCCAGAGCCGATGGATGAGATTCCTCCAACTGTGCCTTACTCGCGATGATATGACGATCGGTACCGGTGTCGGAGCTGCGAGGACAAGACATTTTCTTTCTACCACCGATACTTTGTTATGGTGGTTGCCAGTGAGGTAATCCGAAACTCACAACCATTTCTACTTGATTCTCATTGCTATTGTTTTGATTCATATTTTGACAACTGACAGCAACTAACAACTTGTGCATCCTCTATTTGCCGATCACTTGGCAGCCCTGGGCAATGACGCCAACCATAGTCAAGGACCAGTATGCCGGGGCTTGGGGCACCTTCCAATACTAGATCTTACTAGAGGGCCCATTCTGTTTGGCATGGTTCTTGGGCGAGCGATTTGTCCGCCAAACTTTGGGCTTGCCTGCCCTAGTTGTTCCTATGCCACTGCCAATATCCATGAGGATAGTTGATAGCCTCCCAACTGAGGCGATTATTCAATATATGATGGGGCTGGATGCCGACTACTTTCGAGGGGATAGAGATTACATGACCTTCATCTAGACTTATCTTATACTGCCCCTAACCGGAGTTCGCACAGGCGATCTAGCAGTTGCTCCTTTGGCTAGTGAGGCTGTTCAGGAGGTTAAAGCTGGTATTGGTGGGGCTCCTCCCATTGTGCAAGTTGCCGGTTGTCCGGTGATTCTTACTGTGCTTACATGCTGGCGGCCAACCAGGACAACCTATCAAATTCTAATAGAGCCACCGAAGGCAAGGTAGAGATATGTCAGAGCCCCATGCGCATATCAGGTATGAACCATGCTTTACAACAAGCATCCTGTACTTTTTCCCTTTCAGATACTGATTATTCAAATTCACTTGCAGGTGCCCACGGAGTACATAGTGGGCCTTCTCCAACTAGTCGCTTCTCTGGTCGGCATGGTGCAGAAGAGGGAGACACTACTCGGTCTCCATGGTATTCAGGCATATTTCCCTCCCTCTTGTGCATCACATTGCTTTCCCCACTACATTGACATGCCATACTCCTACTAGTACACTGACATGTATTCACACTACCTCACACTACACTGACACACTGTACTCATACTGTATCTGGCTTTCTCACGTTATGCTTATTGCATGCGACACTCATTTCACATACTACATTCTGCAACAATACATACATTGTATCTGATATACCGATACTTGTTTTTCAGATTCTACCTGTATTGAGGGCACCAGTGGCAGTGGTAGCACCGGTGGCACCTCCTCCAGTGGCAGGGATAAGAGGTAGATAGGCCCCAGTACACTGCCAAGATGAGCGCTGAGGTTGAGGCAGAGGTAGGGCTGCTCGGGGTAGATCCCAGACAGAGAAGACTTCTTCTTCCTCAGACCCGATTTTGAGTGGCGATGATGTTGAGACCAACGATACTGAGGAGGCTATGAGCCAACCTTCTGAGTCGACTGAGAGCGGGGATGATAATGCTCGTTTAGGTTCTAAGAGTGATAAAGGCACCGAGACTGGCTCTGAGTCAAGGAACGAAGATGATGATACTAGCTCTGGCTCAGAGTCTGATTCAAATAGTGGCACTAACGGAGACAGTGTCCCTGAGTCCCCTCCAAAGAAGAGGACGAAGAGGGCATCTCGAGCCTGAGGCGACTGGCGTAGATTTTTGTACTATTTTCCTTAGCTTCTTTTCTTTTGTTGCTTAGTACCTGTATAGCTTCAGTTAGTTTTTACTTTTTCTTTTGAAAAGATTTGTACCTTTTGTAAAAACCATGATTGGAGTTAAACCTCACAGTTTTTATGAAAAGTGATTCAGTTTGCATCATAAGCACCGCATTCGCACAAAATTAAAACCGCAACTGCTCGTATTAGAACGATGTTCTTAATCGAATAATGAGTCGACAAACGACCAGAATAATGGTTCACAAGTCAAGGTCAATTTGGAAAGAAACTGTCTTATGAATTGCACTTTACCCAGAAAGCCGCACATCTCTTTTTTAATTCTTAGTGGTGGCATTTCTAAGTTGGCCTTGTTTTAGAAAGATCTACTTCAATTCTCCTCTATGTGATCAGAAACCCCACCATTTTCCCAGCTATCTCCCTGAAGGGGCACTTTTCTGGGTTTAACCTTAATCTGTATTCTCTAATCTGTTGAAAGAATTTCTACAATGCGGTGTAGTGACCTTTTCGCTCTTTGGACTTGATGATCATGTTGTCCAAGTACACCTCAACCTCTTTGTGGATCATATCATACAAAATGGTGGTCGCAGCCCTCTGATAGGTGGCCCCAACTTTTTTCAACCCAAATGCATGACCCGGTAGCAAGACGTATCCCATAGTGTGGTAAAAGCTGTCTTTTCTCTATCCTCCGGTGCCATTATAATCTGGTTATATCTGGGAAACCCATCCATAAATTATAGCAATGCATGGCCTATGGTGAACTCTACGAACTCATCAATATGCAGCAGTGGAAAGTCATCCTTCGGACTGGCTTTGTTCAGGTCCCGAAAATCGACACAAACCCGAATTCTACCATCCTTCTTTGGCACTGGGACTATATTGGCCAACCAAGTCAGATACTCGGATACTAGCAAGAACCCTGCATCAATTTGCTTGGTGACCTCTTCCTTGATTTTCAGTGCCCAATCTGGACGAATTCTGTGTAGTTGTTGCTTGACTGGTCAGGCTTCGGGGTTGAGAGGGATCTGTTGTTGTACAATCTTAGGGTCGATTCCAGGCATGTCTTCATAGGACCACATGAAAACATCTTTGAAATCTTTTAATAATGTGATTAAACGCTCACATTCCTCCGAAGACAATGTGGACTCGATCTGGACCAAACGTGGATCCTTCTCAATATCCACATTAATGGCAATGATTTCATCAATACAAGGTTTAACAAACCTCTCCCCCTTTCGATTAATCAAGTTTTTCAAAGCTAGAGGAATTTCTTCCTTTCATTTTCATTAAAATTATGAAAATATTAATCAATGCAATAAATCAGTGGCACAAAAAAGTACACAGAATCTATAGAGTTCTCATTCAAAAGGTCCAGATCTTTGGTTATAGACTCAAAAGAAAAGCTAAATGAAGACCTAGACAGGACTTTGGTATCCGGGTTACTACCTCTAGGAATACTAGACTCAAACTTCCCAGACTAACTTGAATCTTATTCTGACTCCACAAACTCAGTCGAATTAGATTATGGCTCATCACCCGATTCAGAACTGGAAAGAAAGCCCTTCTCTAGTTGCCAAGTAAGATGCGGCGCTTTTGATACTTCCAAAATCCCATTGGCTAGGTCCATACCCGGTTCTTCCCCAATCATAGAGAGAGTAAAGTTATCCTCAAAGTTCTCTAGGTCTGTCACGTGATCGGTAAGGAGATTAGCTAGTGTTGCCCCTACTTCTACCTCGCTGCTGTTTGAGTCATCTCCCGTGCTTTGGCTAGCTTTGATACTTGGTTTAGCTCTTTTCTCATCACTGTCCTGTAGTTGTAGATCAAACAAAATTTCGAATCCGGGGACACGCTTCTTTGAGAAATTTACCCAAGGCTCAGGAAAGCCACAAAAAGGGAAATCTTCTCCGTCTCAAACAAAACGGCCATTCAGCGTCCCTCGGATTGTCCTATGGATGAGCTCATAATGTTTCCCAGCTCTCCTAAGTTTGGCTCCACCCCTCAACTCTTCTCTTTTTCTGATTCAATCCTTTCTGGTGGGCACATAGCCCAGTCCAAAGGCATACTGGTTGTGTGGCACCCCAGTTGATGTCGTAACACCTTTCCGCCCACTCTGGCCAAGCCCCATTCCTAGAACATGTCACAACTTGTTCATGAAGTGTATGGACTGGGCATTAATGTACATGCCTTCGTCTGTAGCCAAAAGGGTCTGCACTATTCGAGCTTTTGCCAGAGTGAATCCCGAGAAGAACACATCCTTATCGCCATGGTTGATCTCTAGCACTGGCGTGGTCACCTCCGAAGGTGGATAGATGAATGAGTTCCTAAAAACAATTGCTACTCCTCCCTCATGAGGATACTTCCACATTTGATGAAGGGTGGAGGACACAACCTTTACGTGATGTAACCATGGCCTCCCTAATAGCAGATTAAAGGTAGCTGGTACATCCTGGAAACTCAATCTCTTACTCAGATGGGCCCACCTAGACTCACACTTTCACTATGCCCATGACCTCTTGGCTTGTGTTATCATATACTCGTATAACCTAGGCTGTGGGAGTGAAGTCTGCCGGTTTGAGGTCGATTGCGTAAGTAGTACGAGAAGGACAAACATTAATGGCAAAACCAGTATCTACCAACACCACCGGCATCCACTTCTTCTTGCATTCCACTGATATGTATAATGCTTGTTGTGAGCCGAGCCTTTCGGTGGTAGCTCTTTGTCAGAAAAAGTGAGCATTGGTTTGGCACAACCCGGAAAGACCGAGACCACAAGTTGCTCGGGCATAGTATCAATGGACAATATAGCCTTATCTATTGCCGACAAGACTACCTATCAGTGCCCTCATAAGGCCATGAGAAGACCCTGGATAGAGATGTCAACCCGGATTTTCTTGAGCTGTTTCAGCACTGACTCTTCTTCTAGTTGCTTCTCTTTCTGTTTCTCGACCTCCCGGTCCTTTCCCGATGGCTCTTCTTGATCCAAGTGTGGCGGCTTAAAGTACCGTCCACTGCGGGTTAAATGGTCTATCTCTTCAGCATACCATGTATTATTCGAGATGCAATCTCCCCAATCTTCGTCAGTATAGGCCAAATACAAATTGTTGTCGTCCCACCACTCACCCTTAGTGGCCAACAAACAGTTGTCCAGCTCCACTTAAATCATTTTTACAATATAAGTGTCCCTCACAGGGTGCTACTCAATTACGATTTCCCAGCTATCTTCAATTCTTTCTCTTTCAAACTGCCTCAGTGTAGCCTCTTGTTTAGTGTCTGTAGTGCTCATAACTCCCACTTCTTGACTTGGGTTTCCCATGCATGTGCCCTTTGGTAGTTTTTCTTTCTCTTCGGCCTTCCCGGCCAGTACATCCACCTCTGTTTCCTTTTCCTTTGGTTTCATCCCAGTTTCTTCTTCCTTGTTTGGCTCATCACTCAGCCATTTGGTGTTATCGATCGATCTATTCAGGTTGAACCACCCGATCTGTATATCTCCCTGATCATGCTCATCAAAGAACTGTAGGTCGTCCAAATCCTCTTCGAGATTTGCCAAATCATCCAACCCTTGGCTCGGGCCATCCTCCCTGACCACATTGATGTTTGCCAAGATTGGTAGCACCAATTCAAGTCTGATTTGACTGGTTGGGGCAATATAGCAATTTGGGTCATACATCCTCTCAGATAAGTCCCCAGGACACTCTGACAACTGACTAGTACCTCCTTCAAAGGCCAAACCTTCCTTTACCATGGATATTGTCACCACATTGTGAGGCTCAGGTTGTGGCTTAAATGAACCCATCATGTACAGATTTGTGCCCTCAGGAATAAACAACATTGGTTTCGATAGGTGGGAAGGAGTAATATATATGATGGGGTCATAAAAGGTGGATAGTGTATGGATAACATTAAGGTTTCAAGATGGGGGGACTTGATTATGGGCCGAAAGCGAATTTGTGGTTACATTTGGTTTCAGAGGTGGAGTGATAACCTTGTTGTCAATGAGATCCTGAATCTCATGACGTAATCAGAAACACTAGTCGGTGTCATAACCATGCTTCTGGTGAAAAGCACAGTATTTTGTGGGGTTATGCTTGGGTAGGAAAGGATCAGGAAGTGGGCGAGATTTTAAGGGTTTTAGGTGCCCTTTCTTGACTAGCACCTGCATGGCCTTGGACAGAGTCTTGTACAATTGGTTAAAAGTCCTCTGAGGTTGGGTAAGGTTGGATGATGTTTGTGAGCCTGTGTTGGCGAAGGGGTCGGCAGTCTTGGTTGTGGTGACAACATTTACATCTAATGGCCTTGTAGTTGTGCTACCACTAGCAGTATTGGAACTGCGAACAAATGGCCTCTTGGTTGGCTCCTTCTCATCTGTAATAAGGCCCTATTTCATGGCATCTTCGATTTGCACTCCCATTTCAAGAAGTTCTGTAAATGTAAATAACGGGAGCACAATCATTTTTTGCAACAGCTTGCCATGCAGATTTCGAAGGACCATTATTATCTGATCATTTTCTAAAGGTTGAGTGGTCATCATTGAGGCTTTGGCTCTCCATCTCGTGACGAACTCAGAGAAACCTTCTTTTGGCTCTTGGCGGGTCACCTCGAGATCACGGATTGTGACTTCGATTTGAGTGTTATACGAGTACTGTGCTATGAAGGACTCGGCTAAGTCATCCCAATTCTGTTTTACTGAGTCTTCCAACTTGGCGTACCAAATGATTGTTATACCCGACATAGTCTGACCAAAAAAGGATGGCTTCTGCAACCTAGTCAAACCCATCGGCTGCAACATGTCTGAAAACAATCGTAGATGAACCATCGGGTCCTCGGAACCATCAAAGCGATCAATGTGCGGCATTTTGAATCGCTCTAGTAGTGTAATCACAGATTCTGTATATCTATCCTCTATGTCTGGAATAGAGTTGGCCCCTTGCACTTTTTTGAACAATTTCTCCAATTTGTTGACCTTGAGCGCAGTTGGATCAACCTCGAACTCAAACGAGGCCTCGGTCTGATAAACTAGGGCTTTGGAAGCTTATACTGGGATGGGTTCTGTTTGAACTAGGAAAACCAGATTGCCTTAGGTTTGTGAATCTTGAGCATTGGCAATATTCACAGTGGCACCAGGCATAGGAGTAGCCATGGTGAGTGCATGGGAAGCAAAGGTCGCAGCTGGCTGTGGTTGCTGTTGTTGTAACCTAGTTATCACCTTTGCCTGACGGGTGGCAACTTCGGCCTGGCGAACCGCGTCATGCTGTAATGCTTCCACTGTTTGTTGTAGCTGGAGTATCAGTTCCTTCATATTGGTTAGGGGATACTGTGTCATTTGAATAGGTGACTAGTCTTGAGCTAGATTGGAAGTAAACAATTGCTTCTGAACCGGATTGAACACAGATGAGCTAAGAGGTGATTGCTGTAAGAACTGGACTGGTGAAGTTTGCCTAACCCTCCTCCATCTTGTAATAGGTGATAATGAAGCAAACACAGGTTGTCCCCGAACAAGATCCCAGACTTTGCAAAGTCTTCCGACTCGGGTCCAGAGTACTTAGAGGATATTCGAACCTTCTGAAGCTATGGTTTAAATTACCTAGCAAAAGAAATAATGCAAAAGAACAACAATCAGAAACCGCACAGTACCTTAGCTAAGATGCTATCAACACAGACATGATCAAAGCTGTTGGACTTGTACTCCACGTTGAATTCTGCCCCCCAAAAATACCAACCATACAACTAATATGCACATTCCTATACAGTTTCACTGTAAAACACATACTGGTTAAGAGAGAACCAAAACACCCCTATGAGGGTGTAGAGTTACCCTGTCCTAGTTTTGTCATGAACTAGGATTTACTATTTCAATTAAGCGGTTTCACGCAATCCTATATTTGGGTGAGCATTTTGTCCTAGTTTGGAATAGTCTCTATGGTTTACTACATGCAGCTAGGCCAAATGGTCAAAAAGGGTGCCTTAGCAAGACTACCTAATATACCTCTCAAACCTAACACCGAGAGGTTAAAGGAGGATCAAACGGTACAACGATAGTCCACATCCAAGGGTTGTGTCCCCAACATGGCAGAAGCCATAACCGGTCAGCCTTTTGGCAAGCATTTGGGCAAGCCCCTTGCAAATCGTCTAGGAATAGCAGATGGCAAACACAATGACTTAAGTGCACCAATGCAAATGCAATGTAAAGAACATATATTTGGAGATAAAATTTCACATGATGAATTTCGAGCCAAGTTCTCTAATTTCCTTAGCAGAGTCGCTAGAAACTATAGCTCGCTTTTCGTGCTCCTTTCGGATATGACTAGCCCTACAGTTCGGACTCTCGTGGTTCTGAATCTGATTCCATAAGTACAATGTGAAATAGATAAACAGAAATGAGTCCAAATCCAGCAATTCTTTTGGAAAATCAATTTTGAAACAAAATGCCAAAAATGAACTGCTTTGCTAGATTACAGAGTTGCCACATAAATATTTTTGAAAAATTTAGGAAACCTGAGACTCGTGCCAAAGGCCACGTGTCCATCATAACCAAGATTGTCTCGGCTCGGGAACTTAGGTACGAGAGAGGAAGGTCATGAAGTGAGCACCCCACTCGCCCGATCGAAGATCGGCCTCTACTAATCATGATGTAAATCATATTTATATTATATGCTCTTGTTCCGATTATTAGGCTAACTTTACTATGTGTTGCACGCAAGTATAGACTAATTTGCAAAAGTTGGAACACTTTGATTTATGTTTGTTTGAAAAAAGTTTGAATATGTACCACTTGAAAAAGTGATCTCATATGTACATTAATCAAAATTCTCCCAATTTAAGCAATTAGCCTTCATCCACAAGCATCCAAGAGATATATCATATAAGCACTTAGCCTCATGGTAATCATGCTTGTTATGGAAACAATCACACGCATGCGTTATGCTAAAGCGATAAGTGCTCACCTAGTACTCCAAGGCAAGCCAAAAGAAAAGAGTTAGAAAAAATTCATGCTCTCACTAATGTAACATGACTAATGCAATACGTGCAATATGTAATTTCAATAGGCTCGACTATTAACATGACATGTGACTCAATTTGTTAGCATGCGGTTTTAAACACGTTTTTAAAGAAGTATTTAAACGACAATGCTGGTCAGAATAATGAACTGAGCCATATGCATGCAAGACAAATGGATGCTTTATACATGGGAAATGCTAAAAGAAATATGATGTGCTAAGTTACCCATTATAAGTAATTAAACAAAAAGGAGAAAGAAAGGGGGTTGGAAGACATACACATTATTACACATTGGCCCTCGCACAAGAGGGTCTGAATAAAGAGCCTACCTAAGCTAATTAACTAGCTATTACAAACCAAATGAAATAAATTAACTATGCTAGCTAATTATTACAAATTGAAATTAACTAATTAATTACACTAACTAATTAGTTACAAGGAATTTACTAATTATTACACGCAAGATCAACTAACTTAATTAACAAATTAACAACTAATTGAACTCGAGCGGGGTAGTGAACTATGCATGCCAACTAATTGATCAACTAATTTAATTAACAAATTAACATCCTCCCGGAAACACTTCTGTTTTACTACTGCTGGAATTTTGCCTCTGAAAAAGCTCTGTTTGGCCTCTATACGCTTCCGCCTTGCAAGAAAACAATACTGCCTGCTGACACAAAAGTGGCAGGCCGACCAAAAGTAGTGGACGGCCGGCTGCAAATAGTGGTCGGTCGGCCACTAATGTAAATATCGCCTTACTGTAACAGAAAATGAACAAAGCAGAAACAGGGTGTTTCCAGGGGATATTCATCCTCTCTGCCTCTCCCTATCATGAAATTGCTCAAAGGAGGGATAGAATCGATTCACAAATCATCAACAATTGCAAAGTTTTTACATGATGATCTATGGCTCAATTGGACAAAAGCTCAAAGAGGGAAACCAAATGACCAACAAAACCTCCTCCCTATCATGAGATGGATCAAGAGAAGCAATTGACATTTGACTCTCAACCAATTATCATCACTAGTAAGTATGAAATGGCCTATGACTCAATGGGTTTAACTAACGTCCGGTTGAACCCCAAACTATATTATTATCTTATTCCATTTTAGCGCCAATTTTATTATTCCATTTTAATTACCTTACCATTCATTAGTCAATTAAGTCCAATAATGAAGATTGAGTACACCAATGGAGAGAAATATCAAACAAAGGGTTGTTTTGGGCATGAGAGAGATGTCATGCCATTGGTAATGAACCTTCGAGGAGATTAAACCATTAAGCATAATGATCTCTATCTCAAGCTTAAACAATCAATCGGTTGTAACAATTCTCAAGGCAATAAAAAGAACCAAGAAATGAAAGAGATGCAGAGGTGATTAAAAATGATCACAAGTATGGAAAGCACTAAATAAATGCTATCAACTCAAATAACTTGGTGTCTAGTGCATAAAACACCAAACCTATGAGGACCATTACACTACAAGCATACTATGCAAAGCATAAAGTGACACCTAAAATCAGTCCTAAATTAGCTCGAAACAGTGCTGGAATCAAGGTAAAAACAACTAAAAAAGTAAGCTAAAAAAAAGAAGCAATTAAGCTAGTACACAAGCACAAGGAGGGAAGGCTACCCCCTCCATTTTTTGGAATTCAAAACATGATTTTTAAAGTTCAAAAAAAGTTGATGAAATGAAGGGAAACACAAGGGCAAAAGCCTTGGAAGCAAGCTTCAAAGAAGGGTGGTCCACCCCTCTACCTTTAATGGCTTTAAACCACAAGTGTCAGCCTAAAAATACAGGTGAAAAACCGCCCAAAAACAACAATAAATACAGTTGATAAATAAGGAAAACAAAGCTAGGAATTATACCTCTTGAAGAGGAGTATCCCTTTTGAATTATAAACCACCTATTCACACCCTCAAGAGCTAAGATGCTAGCTTAAACACCTCAGCAAAGAACCCTCCAAGTTTGGTTTAGAGAGTGTAGGTCAATAGTAGGTAAGGTGCAAGAGAGAGAGAAAGAGAAATGTAGAGAGAGAAATATTTTTCAAACTTTTGCTCCACAAAATTTTTCTAACCCTATATCATAAGAGAGGGTCATCTATATATATATAGAAATATATGAAAGACTCTCAGAAATATTCAAACAAATATAGCTATTATGGTGCATGCATCTGTGGAGATAGCTCACCAAAAGAGTTTGGTTTTTCCATAAGTGGCCGGCATACCACTAATAGGGGCTAGCCGTACACCATTAGTGGCCGGCCGACCACTAGTGGGCTTGTAGGTCTTAGATGGTCAAGCTTGAAAAGCTGCTGTTTTGGTCCCAAAAAAAAAATAGTGCAAAGTTGGCATGTTTCTAAGGCTCAAAGTAGAGGCTTCCTGCTGAGGAATTCAAGCATTTGACAAGCATATACAAATTCATCATCGTGTGATCAATCGGTGACGCCTAAGCCGTAAGAGCAGTCAAAAATGGGATGTCTATAACGGCGAACCAAACATGTGTTCTACACTCTCAAATATTTCTCTAAAACCTAGAATGAAGAATAATGCAAAAAGAAAGCAAAATCAGGAAGACAAATCAATTTTTTATTTTTGGATGATCAACACTGTTGGAATGATCCAGTATTTATAGGCCAGAAGGTGACTCTTGGATAGATTCGAACATATATAATTTGAATGAACAGGTGCATAATTCAATTTGAATAGATACTGAATTCAAACCGTGACAGTTTGAATTTGATTGAACCAAAACAGAATCTGTCCGGTGCTGACAGTTTTCAATCTGTTAGAACAGATTAACCTGTTGGGAATTTCGAACTAGAAGAGGCACAATTTTTTGACATAAAATTTGAGTTCAAATTTGGTGCAAAATTTGAATTAATTTTGTTTAGAAAAAATAATTTTCCCGCAAGAATTTTTGGAAAATATTCAAACAAATTTTGTCCAAAAAATTAAAGTTAGGACCCAACTTGCACGGCTCAGCTAGCCAGAAGGACGGTGACGCATGCGTGTGGTGGTTTGAGCCCAAGCCCACTTTGTCCATAACTCCTTCCTTCTACAAACTTGGGGTGCCCTTTGGAGCCCAACCCAAGTGTTGCCACCTAGAACTTATATACATACATAAGTTCTCTTAAGTTTCCAATGTGGGATAACCATTTCAAGGAAACCCACAATTTACTTCTTTAATTGTCCATTCCACAAATCCAAAAATGACGTCAACTTCCCATTCACTCATAAATGGTTTTGACGAACCGTTTGCACCATGTGACTTGCCATGCGATATGGAACACATCACCTCTTTGGACCCACCCCAAAAGACGTGTGGGACCTACTCAAATTTGGGGTCAAAGTTGGCCCAAAATAAACCTATAAAAACCACAATTCCAACATTTCTTTCTTAATTCACCATTGTTGCTTCTTTCCAAGAATGGGAATAAAGAGAGAAGATAGAACAAAGAGGAAGGGTTTTCAAAGAGGTTTTACACACAAGAAATGAATAGAGATCCCAACCAACACCAGATAAAGTGGTTAGTTAGTGCAGTTTGTAAGTAGTGCACTTGGGCCACCGCTACTTGATATTTTAATTGGCGGAGGGATAGGATTCATGAATTTATGTCAGGTGATTAAAAAATTTGAGACGATATCATAAATTATGATTGGTGAGAGGTGTGATCATGTGACACTTTTGGATCAAAAAATAATTTTTCTACACGAAAACAACAGTAGATGGAAAATTATTAGTTGGTCCTGTGGCACCATGTGACTATATTTCAAGCCAATCACGAAAGTCTATGTATAGTCATGTTCCTAATAATCACCCAACACGTGAGTTATACTTTCACCATCAATCACAATATATATGGAGCGTCACATGACGTTGTCCCTAAATCAACCACAAGAAAAAGTTATTAGTTTGGTCCTGCGGCATCATGTGATTATATCTCAAGCCAATCACAAACTTTAATTACTCAATCACCTAATACAAATAAATCTTACATTCTCTACCAATTCCAATACATATAAAGCGTCACGCTATCCTAGACCAACCAATAACTTCTCTAGCTGATGACCGAAATGCCATACTCATTGCCACTGAAGCAAGTCGGGGCCACCGCTAAATGGGGTTGTTGTTTCTTCTTGTTGACCAACAAACAAAAGCGGTATAAGTTCAGCAACTACCTACGATTGATTGGTTGAGTTCTAAATTTATTTATTTTTTTAAAATGGGTTTGACAATTTAAATATTAAAAAAATTTATTTTTTCATTTTTTGCTAATTAATTGTTGATTTTTTTTATAAAAATAAATTAAAAATAAATTTAAAAAACTCAATCAAATAACGTGTAAATTCCTCATCTATCTATATATAGTATTAGTGATGGGTGCACATGCTAAGCCTGCGTAAATTTATATTGGATAAATAGTAAATACATCATTTGAAATATATTTAAAATACGAATGATTTCCTATAATTTAGAAAATTATAATTATCTCTTTGTAAAAAAAATTATTGAACAGAACTAATTAGAAAAATAAAATTTTTAATTGTTCTTCTATATAATAATAAAATTATTTGATTATATTTATGACATTATTAAAAACAGTTAATTGACTTGATAATTTATTGATAAAAATGGGTCATTTGTTATGAAATTAAAAATTTCAAAGGGTAGGATATAATTTCTAGAACCATAGGAAGCAATTCATATTTTAAGCAAATCTCAAAAGGTGTACTTACAATTTATCGATTTATATTTAAAGTTTTAGGCGATCACTAAATGAAAAGATATGAGTTGATTTTGTGATGCTACTTTTGAAAAAGAAGAGTCAAGAGTAATGTTACATCTACTGAATTTTGGCTTTCTTGAATCACCTAAATTTGTGCATTCCGGTTGTCTGACAATAAGGGTGACAGCTGTAATTGATAAAGATTGCACCGATTATCCAGGCAGTCATCCGATTAGTCGATCAACATGCACAAATTTGAGCGATTTAGACAAACTCAAATTTGGTTGATAAATCATTTTTGAAAAAGTTAATTGGTGAAAAGTATACATTTATGAGAGTATGTTATTTGATTAAAGATTTAATCTTTTTTTTTTTTTTTGGTAATAAAAACACAGGTCGAAAAAGTCAGCAAAAAAGTCATAAGAAAAATTGGCCAAAAAAATTCCTAAAAAGTCAACGATGGCCGGTGGCGATAAAGTGAACAAATAGGTGACACTACGTAAATATATGACAAATGTATAAATAGGTGATATATATACAAATAAATGACATTCAAACAGATTAATGTCCTTTTAACTGAAAAAAAAAATTTAAAAATTTTGGCCTATTAACTCAAAAAATTTAGAAATGAACCTATAGACTACCCTTTGAAAAGGAAAAATATTGAAACTATGTCACACAATTTTGATTTCACATAACTATTAATCAATTTTTAAAATCAATCCATAACCCTCATTTAACAATTGCCCAAAAATTTAAATATAAAATTACATATGCATAGTATGGTATCACTGTTGCATTGAATTTTATTTATTTATTTATTTATTTTTCCATATCCTGGTTAAAAGGTCCCAACAGGACTAGATCCCACAACAATTATCCAAGAGTAAATCAATGCAACAAAAATAAAAGGATTAAAAAAACCATGTAAATGAAAATAACATCTCCAAAAACAAAAGCAGACACAACAAAGATCTTGCTAATTCATTGAGAGAGAAGAAATATTAGAGCTTGTTAAGTAGAAGCATAACAAACATCCACCCATCAAACAAAATTCCAATTATTTCCATGTCTTAACTGGGATCAAACTATGTACTAATACCAAAATCAAAGAAAGAAAGGCATTGAACAGTTGTTTTTTAGGAACAGAATAAGTAAATGAAACATGATAGAAACTCAAACCAGAGGAATTCACTAAGATTTACTAGCCATTGGATGATTCTGGATATACTTAATTGCAAGAAAACATGAGTCAATCTTACCAACTTCTTTATCTGGAATCTTAGCTTGAACTCCTCTTCTAGAGCCATTACAATCTCTACAGTATCTAAGTTATACAATCCCAAATCCTTCTGAAAATGGACATCAGGAGTCACCTGCAGATAAAGGCAAAACGCCTTGTAATTCCAATAATCTCTCTCCATGGTAAAAGTGGAGCCAAAGATAAAGTTACACCAGGTTATAAGAATCTCACGATGACGAAATTATGTAATGCGGATGAGATTTACAAATGAAAAGATTTGCGTTTGAAATTTGAGGTTCAATCAAACCAAGAGAAATCCATATGATATTAATGGCTTAAGAAAAAAACTAAAAATACTAGGTCAAAATAATGTTTTAATATGGAGCTTTTTAGTTCTCTTTTTCATCTAGGACTTCTTTTTATGAAATTACAAGGCATCTCTATAGTTCTTCTAGTTTGCTGCTAACATTACTTTGTTGTTTTCTCTAATGCAGTATTTGGTTGGGGAATTTGGGAAGAGATTGGAAAAGGAAAGGGAAACAGTGTGTGAAGCTAGGTGAAATAGAAGTATATTTTATTCACATTTCACCTACATTTTCCCTTTCCGTTTCCACATTCCTTCCCAAATCTCCCAACCAAATATAGCATAATGCATAGTGGTATTCAAGCCTTCTATAGTAAAGTCTACAACGTTACTCTACAATACATGTATATATATATATATATATATAAGAGTACAATAAAATAAAATAAAAATTGAAATGTGGGATAATTTTTTGGGGAATGGTTGGACATCAACCACATCACTGAAACCAGCTCAAATAATAGCACTTAATAAAACAGTTGAACATAGATGTTCACAAATTACAAAGACACCAAACAAAACAATTATCAACGGTAGAGTAGAAATTAGAATAAATTGAAAACCAATTACAACTATACGTCATTCATATGCTACCAAAAGCACGACAAACTAATTTCCAATGTTCTGTAAACTGTAAAGCACAATAGCCTTCTATAAACCAATGAGAACATTGGGATGTTTACTCAATTCACTATGACCATAGCAAAGGAACCTGGGCACCAGTCAAGTGAAAGTTGGGAGGTTGAATAGGAACTCAAATTTTGCTCTCTTTTCTCACTAATTTATCATCTTTTACTTAATTCAATTTTCTATTATCTTAAACATCATTAATTACCCTTTTAACTAGTTTGTTATCTTACTTGATGAGTATACTTAAGGGATTAGTAAAGAATTTGCCTTAACCAGTCATCAATTATCCCTTTAACTAGCTTGTTATCTAACTTGATGAGTACAACTTCAGGGATTAGTTAACTATTGTTACTTATCTTGATTCAAGATGAAACAGTTGATTTATCAATTTATCCCTTCAATTCCTAAAGCCTCAAATTATGTTTTTCACATCCCCAATTTATTTGAGAATAAGATTGTGGCAATTCATTAATCATCCGAAATGACATACAAAAGCACTCATCTCAACATATCAATATGTAAGTATACAAATTAGAATGCAAATAATAAAGAGATGGCCTCATTTGTCAACTGTACATTTTAGTCAAAAAGTCAAAAAGTCACTATAAGTTGTCACATCACTCTCTCTACTTTTCTGCATATATTTTCATAAAAAGTCCAAAAGTTACGAAATAGCCTATTCCCAAATGAGAGATTCACACCAAGATTTCCAGTTATATGGCAACTTGTCTATGCCCACTCATGACCTTCCCTACCGGTATTATCCAGTAAGCAAATGGGTTTTCACTAAGTAATTTAAACATTTACATCCACTTCTTCAATGGTTTTTTACAAGGATACCCTCAAACCTCTACCACAATTAGACAATGGTTTAGGTTCACACAACAAAATAGCAACTTCCACCAACACCATGCTAGATTTTATAAAATCTAAAAAATGGACTTCAACAAGGGGAATTGTACCCTTTGCCGCGATATAGTCTCTATGTGAGACAAGTGTGGTATGGTATGTGCTAACAATAGTCAATTTGCTACACTAAGGGATGCATATTATACTTTCCTTTGTTATATGGACTAACATACGAATATTGGGTGTGGGTACATGTCCAAATATCAAACCTTCCTAAATCTAAATCTTAGAATATTGGATATGTATCCAAAAAATGGGTACAAGTATGGAGACATATCATGAACACATAAATATTGTATATTGTATAATATTCTTAGAAAATATGATGTAAATTATTTAGATGTATACTTGAAATTAACTAGCACACAAGAAAAATAAGAAAATTATCTTTCTCATGCATGTGAAAGACAATATTTTTTTACTAGCAATATGAACTTCTTTTGCAAATAGCATATAAAATTAAAGGATCCAACTGCCTACATTCGGTGCAGGTGGCAAAACACATATCCCATACCTTTACCTTTGTCATATCCAGTGGACATGCGTACTATACGAGAGAAATAGAAAGTTCATGTAATATTGATGCCTTCCACAAGCAAAGAACTTCGAAGAGTCCCTTAGAGCAAGCTCTTCCAAGATTTGTTGAAGACACAATAGCTACACTCTCTAACCAAGGTAGGATTTACGCTCAAAATATGTATGAGGGTTTATAAGAATTGTGATATAGCTCGTGGTGCCTTCTACTCATCAAAATACTCCAAATGGTTGTGGAGGTTTATATAGCCAAGTTTTCAATAGCTACCTAATGACTTTTGTTTTTTTGAAAACTTCCAAAACGTGGTTGACCGTATGTCATTATGGTCAACCATCTACCACTATGGTTAACCACATCCACTAGGATGCTAGAACTTCAATAATATAATTAACCATTAAAAAAAATATACATTTACCGTTGTTGAATTCCATTTCTTCCCCCTCCCCCCCCCCCCAAAAAAAAAAATTTCCTTTGTTATTAGCTGCATCTAAAGCATTTTTATGCATGTATTAAAACTCAATTGGCATTCTTTCTACCAAGATCCTCAATCTAAGAAACATCAGGTACTTAGCTGATTATTACCGTACTTCTCAACAATGCTATTTGTATAATCATCCAAACAGAAGGTCGTTTAAATCTATTGAGCACAAAGTCCGCATTTTTCTTCAGGCGAGTGACAATTGTTCTAAAGCATAGATGTCCAAAATCTCACATCACCAATGAGTCATTTTTTCATGTGCATGTAATGGAAGTGATTCGTTCTTTCATTATTCAAACATTGTGTTAAGAGCCAAGAGATTGGACAATGAAGAATATTTCCCAACTTCTCAATGAGGCTTGTATAGGGGGAAAATATTTGTCACCTTCCGTACTCCTTGTTCCCAAGCTCGTCTTGTTCCGATAGGACTCTGTCTTATTGCAAACAAACAAGGGTGAGCTACCCACCAGGTGGGTTGCTGGAAAACCCCTCCGATGGTCAAGTTAGCTTTCTTGGAGAAGAAGAAAGAATATAGAGCATTGTAGATAAAGAGTGGTTAAAAGTTGTTTATCCTTTTGAGTTTGCTTGTGCCTCCTTTTTTAAACTGGCCATGCAGCTCTAGATTGTGTATGCACTACCTCTGTTATCCTTTGCTGAACACATGGCTGGACTGCCTTCTCCATTCCTCACATGTGTACACGTGAATGCTACCAAACAGTATTGGCCAAACCACCAAACAGTATTGACGCATGCCCAGAGTGAATTCCTCTACATTAGTCCACATGAAGTACCTAACAGTGCTATTACTTGGGTTGCACCAAAGTAAGACTTTATGCATCCCAGTGCTAAGCTAAGCCATGCTGGCCTTTGAGTTAGAGCTACACTTGGTCAACACCTTGGTGGCATTCTCTCAAGCAGGCCAACTATGGGTGCACAGGTATAGACACCCAATTTTTGACCGTCCTCAAGACTTGGATGTTCTTGCAAGTACATCCAATGACAAGTGTGATTGCTCGTCGAGTGTTTGAATTCCGCGGTGGAATGTCACAGGTTCGAGCTTTCCAAACCCTGCATCAGTTTTGCCTCATTTTTGGACCATGTGTTGGTCCTTTTAGCATGCCTCTTTAGGTGCACTGCCGGCCACTTTTGGGCACTGTTGGCCATGCACTTTGGCCTGCCAGCCATTGATGAGGCCTGTCAGCCATCAATGAGCCACTGCCGGCCACCAATGCATCAGTAGATATTTTGACAGCTGTTTGCACAGATTGGCCCATCTGTATGCACGTGGATGGCTGGATTTGTTTGAAGGCTTCTTGTATCCTCTATATATACAAGCCATCCTCATGCATGGAGGAGGTTACAAATTTTGTGAGAAAATTTTCCTCTCTCTCTCTCTCTCTCTCTCTCTCTCTTGTTTTTGTGCTTGAAAGTGAGTTTTCTCTACATATTTGCATACAACTCCTTGATCATCATTCTGTTGAGACTCTTGGAGGCCTTGTTTGGGGTCTTCAGCTTGGTTTTGGCTCAAAATTTCAGCTATTTTGTTGCTGGGCTTCAAAGGTATAAGCTTGTCCCTTTTAAGTTTTGTTTTAGTTAAGTGCTTAGCCATCCGTTTATGGTACTTTGAGGCTGGTTTTGACCTTCTAAAACTCTGATTTTAAGGTTTTAAAACGGTGGTTTAAGCCTTGTTTGGTTAGGGGGTGGTTCCCCCCCTTGCTCTTTGGCTTGCAAAACCTTTAGAGCCACCTTTCAAAGCTTTTGAAATAACCTTTTCTTGGCCTTTCAACCACTGAATTCTAGGAGAATTTCAGGGGTATAGAGTTGGTTTTGAGGACCAAAATGAAAGGGGGTTGTCCCCCCTCCTCATGTCCTGTTTGCACGTGTAGTTGGCCTAAGAGGTGAGCATGTTTTTCTACCCTTTTGGGACTCCATCTCAGCTTGTTTTTGCTAATGTTTTAGCATGTTTTAACTCTTTTTTGGTTGGTCTTGGTCATATGACTCATGCTTTGTATGGTTGTAGTGTAAATGGCCTTTACTAGCTTTGTGTTTTGAGGCTTCTAGCATGCTTTGCTTGGTTGTTTGCATGCCATAGCATCATTTAGCATGTGATTTTAGAGCATATATCACTATCACACTCTCACATGTTCCACTCTTTCATTGCTATTGAGAGTTGTGCCTTATGCCTTGTTTGAGAGCCAACCCATGAGCATGATTTTCTTGCATTTCATGCTTCCATCTCAGCATGCTTTTGCCACTATTTTGGCATGTTGTAGCTCTGTTTTGAGTTGGTTTGATCATTTAAGCTTGGTATTGTATGCCTCAAGTGTAGCGTTCTTCACTAGTTTTGATGTTTTTGGCTTTGAACATGTTGTGCATGTGTTGTTTTCATGTTTTAGCATTCTTTTTCATGCCATTTCAGCACTAACATTCTGCAACCTCCCTCATTTCTTCACTTTTCCTTTTGTTTTGAGGGTTTGTTGGCCTTAAGGTTGTGTTTAAGCATGAGTTAGAGTTTGTGCTCAAATGGCTTTAACTCTCTTTTGAGGATTCCTCCTAGTCAAAGGCATGATCTCTCTCATGTTTTAAACCCTTATTTCGTTGACCCCTCTCCAATTAGAGGACAATCATCTTGGACAAACTAATTAAAGAATGGCTTGGTAATGCTAAAATGAGTAATTAAAATTAACCAAGTAAAACATGACCAAGATAAGCATGTTATGTGTGCATTGCATTGTGTTCAATCAGACGTTATATTGAACACGAGGTAGATTCGCCCATTTCATACTTAAAGTGATGAAATGAGCCAATCTCCTTCGTCTCCATTGCCTTTGATCATCCATGATAAGGTAGTGGACTTGAGTCTTTGTTTTGTGCATTTATTGAATGTGTACAAGTTAGATCCTTGGCCATCATGCATCAAAAATGCTTAATTGGTGGTCTTAGACCCAATAGCTTCTCTCCTTTGATGTTTTGAGATGATAAGGAGAGGGTGCAGTACAAACATACCCTTGGGAGACGCTCCTTTTTTCTCTGTTTGAGCTGTGTTGCAGAACTGTGACACCTCTGTTCCGTAGTATGCTAATTGGTCCTTAATTTAAGTATGATTATGTGTTTAGCATGATTTTATGTGTCATTATGTGAATGTATGTGATTTTGAGTTTTTATCTGTTCACCGTAGGAATATCTGTTTGATAACCCGCTTCGGAAACTAAATTGAGGGCGTTATCAACCACAGAACCCGAAATTGATTACCCCATTGTGATTGGCATAATTTTTAGAGCCTACGGTGAAATTTAATTAGAAATTGACTCTGGTTAGATTAAATGGATTAAATTGATGAATTAGAGCCCAACTACTTTATTATTACTAAAATGGCCTTAGTGGGTTTTGTTGTCAAGGCTTTATACACCCAACTCCCCTCTTTAATTCATTTGGACTGAATGTAACTCGAGAGAGAGAGAGAGAGAGAGAGAGAGAGAGAGAGAGAGAGAGAGAGGAAGGGAGAGACTTGTGTAATTTGGGCTCTAGACTTGGACATTTTGGAGATTTAGCTCAAGAATTGGCTAGAGCTTAGAAGATTAAGCTCCTAGGTGAGTAATCAACCTTTGATTCATGGGTTTGAGTTGTAATTTTGTGAATTGAAGATTAATTAGTGAGTTGGGCCATGGATCAAGTAAGATTTAAGTTGATATGAGCATGCATGTAAAGGATTCCTATGAAATCACCTAATCTAGCATGTAATATATGAATTATGAAAGATTGTGAGTTGAATCATGCATGCAAGCATGTTTTTGTTAAGTTTCATGGGAATGAGCACTAATTGCATCATTAGAAGTGAAAATGAGGTCAACAATTAGCATGCATGTTTGAATAATTAAGAGATGAGCTTGAATGCATGATTTTACCATATTGGAATGGGTTTTGGGGCATGCATGTGACTTATTTGTGAAATTGAGCCTCATTGAGTTGTAATTTGGGGTCTATACCATGTTAGCATGATTATACATGAGATTTGAGCCATTGCATGCAAGAGTTGTAGCTGGGAAATTGAAATTGGGCTCAAGAACACAACCTGGGATTCCCAGAGTTTTGATGTCCGAGTGGGAAGTCCTTCGGCGGGAAAATCGAGTTCCCAACATTTTTGTCAGACATGGTGCCCCGGCCGAAGGAAGTTGACGCTTCGGCGGGAGCTATGTAGTCAGAAATGCTTTCGGCGGCGAGTTCACGCCGAAGGGAAATTTGAGGTAGCTAGTACTTTTGCAGGCTTAAGGCTTCGCTCGAGCGGGGAAGTCCACGCTGGAGCGGGGACCCTATTTTTCTGAAATTCTGTTTTTGCATTCTGTGTTCTGTTTTCCGTTCTCTTTCACTTGCAAGCACTCTTAGGCATATGTTAAGCATTGTAAATGAGTTAATGAGATAAGAATAAAGCCTAAGAGGAATATGTGAATTAAAGAACGGATTGAACTGTTAGTGACCCTTTTGTGTTCATAAAATGTGTAGGGTCAAGCTCCAGGACAAATCCACAAACCAATCACTGTGAGTAATATCGATATTGAATGCTTGTGAATGTCCAATTGTCTATTCCCTTATAAGCTTTATGAATTGCTAATTGGGATTGTGGACGTAAGTTTGACAGGAATAAACATAAATGGACCCAAGGTCGTTTTGATAAACATAAATGGACCCAAGGTCATTTTGATAAACATAAATGGACCTATGGTCGTTTTGACATTAATGAGTGGGCCGAAGGCCGTTTTGAAATGAATCAGTGGGCCGAAGGCCGTTCTGACATAAATGATTGGGCCAAAGGTCGTTTTGACAGGAATGTATGGGCCGAAGGCCGTTTTGACGTACATAGTTAGGCCAAAGGCCGTTTTGATACGAATGTATGGGCCGAAAGCCGTTTTGACATAAATGATTGGGCTGAAATCCGTTTTGTCATAATTGAATGGGCCGAAGGCCGTTTTGACGTACATAATTGGGCCAAAGGCCATTTTGACATAAATGATTGGGCTGAAAGCCGTTTTGTCATAATTGAATGGGCCGAAGGCCGTTTTGACGTACATAATTGGGCCAAAGGCCGTTTTAACATAAATGATTGGGCCAAAAGCCGTTTTGACATAATCCAATGGGCCGAAGGCCGCTTTGACAAGAATGGAGATCTGAATGGGCCAAAGGCCAAAATGTTTGGAATTACAGTCACTTGATTTGTATGTAGTTATATATCTATTAAATAGAAATATGAACCGGGCCCAAGGCCGTTTGGAATATGTTGTTCTACAATGTTATGTAAACTCTGTATTTGATATTATTCACTGGGCTATCGCTCACACTCATTCATGTGTTTGTAGGTGAGCCAAGAGAAGTCCAAACCCAGCCCCAGTGAAGTCTGCCAAGAACAACATGAGTTTGGAGAGTCAGCCTTGTGTCTCACGCACGAGACCCAACCTTGCCGTTCTGTTATGTATTTCCATTTTGTCTTGTAGGCAAGGATCTTCTGTACATCGGTATGTAGTTGTGATATGGGTTGACTCAGTTTTAGATGATCCTGTCTGTAAAGGATTTTCTGGTATTGTATTTCGTTGTGGGTTATTAACGTATTTGCGCATGGTTTGTTTTAAAGTACATATAAGCACGGCTCTATGGACAAAGTTTTTAATTTTTGCTTCCGTTTGGCCCCCTTTACTCTGACGAGTTATGTCTGTTTTGGTTTGAGGCCGTAGGTAATCACAGGATTACTAGCCGGTTATGTTCTTAAACCATGGGGGCGGGTTCGGGTCATGACAAGAATGGTGATTCAGCACACCAGTGGCCGGTAGTGTTTCATCAATGGCCGACAGCGCCTCTCTTTGGCCGGCAGATGGCCGGCAGCAAGCCTTCATTGCTGGTAGGCCTCTGGTGCACTCCTCAACATTGGTTTCGTAAGGTTCAGCAGGAAGTTCCTGGAGACACCCTGCAAACAGTGCCTCTTAAGAGCGAACCGGTGGGCTTTTCGGGGCGAAAACCGAATGCATGCATGTTCAACTTCTTCAAACAGAGCTGAGGCAGTATAAGTTTAAATCTTTTCTTGTTAGATAGCATGAATTTGTAATTTGATTAATTAGTGTACTAATTAGTTAAGTGTTGTAATAATTAAGTAGCTTAGTTTAGTTATTTCTTTATTTTGTTGTGTAATAATTAGTCTAATTAGGTTAATTAGATTAGTTTGATTAGCTTAGCTTATTTATTTGGACCCTCCTTCGAGATGGCACAATGTTGTAATAAGTGTGTGTGTGTGTGTGTGTGTGTGCATGTCTTCCAATTCCACATCTTTCTCCCTTTTATTTAACCGCTTTCAATGGTTAGATTAGGGCACATTTTTTATTAGCATACCTTATGCTTGCATGAGTGCATCATTCATTTGTCTTGTATGCACCGGGCTCGGCGCATCATTCAAACTACATTGTATTTCAGTACTTATTTGAATACGTGTTCAAAGCATGTTATCTAAGTGTTGCATTCATATGCCATCTTAGATAGCCGAGCCTATTTAATTGCATTATTGCATGTGTTACATTAGGCATCTAGCATAGTTAGGATCATGCATATTTCTAACTACCTTTTGTTTTGGCTTGGAGTACACTATAAGTTTTACACTTTAGCATACTTGCATGAGTGCGAGTGTTGCCATGTTTCGCATGTTTTCCATGAAGCTATGTGCTTATATGATTAACTGCATGAATGCCTATGGATGAAGGCTTTATTACTTGAATTGGGACAATTCGACAAATGTATGTTTTAAGCACACTTTGCGAAGTGGCAAATCATGTTTTAAAGCCCACTTGAGGGTGGCAAATCCGCGCTTTAGCCCACTAGTGAGTGGCATTTTCAAACTATTTTCGAAAACAAACATGAGTTGTTTTGTTCCAATTCTTTATTTAACAGATACAAATGAATGTGTAGAGCCCGAATCAATCAAGATGTATGCAACTTGAGAACAAATTGAGAGTATACCTGACACTACTGTTTTAGCATTCTGGGTGTCTCCTGGCACTAGAGCAAAAACTCTGCCCTGTCTCATCTGTGTCCTTCCGACGTTGCTTCCCTGTGCAGAGCCCGAGGTGCTCCCATTTTTCTTAGCATCATCAATCTTTGTCTTCGGACAGTCCTTCACACGGTGACCCACCTCGCCACATTCAAAGCAGGCTCCTGTCGCCCAACGACAAACCCCGAGATCCGGCTTCCCACAACTCGCACATGTCAGCTTCGCATTACCATCCTGATTTGAGTAGCTGGAACTGTCCACGTTCGCTTTCTTCTTGGCATTAAACGGCATTCGGTGACTCTCATAGTTCTGTCTCTTCCTTTAGCTCTCTCCTGAATTCTGATATCGGCTTAAGTTAGCTTCTGCCAGAATGGCCTTGTCTAACACTTCGGCGTAAGTCGGCATATTGAGCATGTTGACTCGATCCTGTATCAGCCCACGCAGTCCACTTTCAAACTTCCCAGCCTTCCTATATTCGTCACTGACCATATAAGGTGCGTATCTCGCCAATTCAGTAAAAGTACGGTCGTATTCTGCCACTGTGTTGTTGCCTTGCGTCAGAGCCTGAAACTTCGTGGTCTTGCGGTCTCGGACGCTAAGGGGGAAAATGCTTGTCGTAAAACAGCTCCACAAATCTTGCCCAAGTTCAACTAGGATTAGCTTCTCTGATCATCATCCACCATCTCCAAGCATCATCGTCTAAAGTGAATGCAACCAATGTCACCTTCTGAACGTCGGTGCTGGGAAAGATCTCGAACAGCTTCTCCATTTCCAAAACCCACGCCTCGGCTTTCATAGGCTCTATACCCCCAGAGAATCTCGGCGGTTTCATCTTCTTAAACTCCCTAATCAAGGCGATCGTGCCCTCCCCATACAAGGCTGGCTGCGGAGGAACTTGCGGCACTGGGGGAGGAGGAGGCGGAGCTGCATGTCGGCCATTCGTCTGTTCGGCCTGGGTAGATGTAGTACTAGCATTCTGTTGCCTCATTTGTCTCAACTCACAGGTTAAACCTTCAACTAGTCTTTCTAGTCTGTCCAGTCTATCCTCTGATTGATCTCGACCAACTGGTGGTCTACCTCTCCTCATGATGCTATGAGTATGCAAAATGCAACTTTAAAACAAACTGGTCCAGGAATCGTGTATGCAAATAACAAATAGTCATGCTAAGATGATGCACACCTTGTCAAATAGCAAACAATATGATGCAATCCTAGCATCTTTCTAAGGGAAATCCTATGCTCTTTAGGACTCAAGGTGTGTGAATAACGTACTGTGAGAAACTCGTACTCTGATACCAATCTGTCACGACCCCATTCCGCCCCCAGTAGAATGGTGCCATGATGGCCAGTAATCCGAGATTACTGAAGGCCTACTTTCAAAATTCACACACATCAGAGTACAATATATAGGGCTCACATGTGCGGAAGCAATATGTGTAAATCTAATTAGTCCATAATAGCTGTGCATAAGTCAAATGAAAAAGCATACATCTTTTCATAACTTTACAACTTGAATGCAAATATAATGAAGTGCAAAAATACATCCTGACCAAAAGGCTTCTCAAGCTGACATAAACAAAAGAAATTAACTACAAGCCAAGAAGCATGATCTTCAAGATGTTTGCAAAACACGAATCCAAAAACACATCGGCAAAACAAGTCTAGGCGTCACCGCCGTCCTGCTCATCACCTACATATATATATATAGAGGGTAAGCTTGGATACTCAATGAATGGTATAAGTAATAAAGGGTTTACATGAATGATATCCGAGATCTTTTAACAAAACAATACATGGGATGAATCAAGTTCATCTATCAAATCTTTCAAAGCTTCAAGGGATGCTTACTAACATCAATGTAATACAAGCGATGACATTCCGGGCAAACAAACCCACGCGGTAAAACTGTCAGTGGCAAGGCAAGGCAAGACAAGACAAGGGAGATATCTTAAACAATGATGTCGTTGCATTATAGTCCCCGGACACTAAGGACTTGTGCTGCAAATGTTTTGAGTCCCCTAGCACGTACGAACTTCCAAATTTTGTGCTATAAATGCTTATAGTCCCCTAGCACGTACGGACTTTCAAACTTTGTGCTACAAATGCACATAGTCCCCTAGCACGTACGGACTTCCAAGAATGTCATCAAAACAAGATATAATACTTGATATACAAAATAGGAATAATCATTCATGCTTACAAATACTTTCCAAAACAAAGCAAAACAAGGCTTTTATCAAAACATCGTAACATAGCTTTATTAAAAATACCACTCACATAATTCTTCAAACGTCGGGGTCAAGGCAAGTCCAAGCCCTACAAACACATGGCAAAGTCTGTTGAATGCAGTTTCAAACAAGTTTCACATGCATACAGATGATCTCGGCATTCTTCAAAAACTAAGTCAAATCAAAATGAAACACCATTTCTTATCTCGGGAAAACGTGCTGGGCACCAACCGGGTCTAGGCCGAAGTTCCACACCTCCTCGCCGAGGTGTGGTCCCGAGGGCCACATTCAAGGATATGAAGTCGGGAAAATCTGGGTTTCCCTCTGCTGAAGATCATGAAGAATATGAACATGAAGAACATGAAAACATGAATGCTCAATCACAAATTGTTATTTCAAAATCTGGGATTTTCATGCTATGAGTTCGAAAACATGGACCTGGGTACCCATACTTGAAGATCTTATGAAAACAAACACAAAAACATGGAACTTGTTACAAACTTTCGGATCAAACAAGGCTTTTCTTCAAGAACACATGAACACTAACTTCTCTTTCTAAAACCAACTTTAAATCAATGCGTGGCATGCAGAACAAATTCGATCATGCAATGTAGCTAGATGATCAATAAGAGCAACAAGAGTAGATCAAGATTCTCACCTTAGAACACAAATCAAACAGTTTGAACTCTAGGAATCAAGCTTGGGATCTACTTCTCTCTCTAAGGACTTCTTCTTCTTCTAGAGCTTCTCTCTCCTCAAGAACAAAGATATGATACAAAATGATACATTTCTAGGTTTGCCGGCTGACTTAACACTCAGCTCGGACACGTGGCAATGGTTGGTTGGTTCAGCTCAAAAAGGTGACTGACTGAAAAGACAAGACTGTGACAAAGCATGTTCAACAAGCTAGGTTGCAAGGGTACTCCGGCAAGTAACAATCTCGGCTAATAACAAGGCTTCGACAAGTAAGGGACAATGACCTCGCCCAGAAAGGACAACACTTGGCCTAGTTGTGCCACACCTCGGCCTAGATGTGCCACACCTCGGTCTAGGTCGTACCAGTCCAGGAGCAAGATCACTTGGGTTCAAGGGTAACATCTCGGCCGAGATAATACACATCTCGGCCTTGGTGATGAGCACCTCAGCCTAGATAATGACATCTCGGCCAATATGTCAGGTTGCGAGTGGAGGTCAACCAAAGGAATCCCAAGATGGTTCTAGGTGTAAGAGTATCAAAGGAGCGACCTAGGCTCAAGATGACCTCGGTTCAAACACACACCAAACAAGGAACATAGCATGCGAGTAACACTTATGCAAGACAAGTCAAGGATTGCAAATGCAACATATCGGGACAAGATCATGTAATACATGCAAGCATGACTAGAGTGGTGTGGGGGTTGTTACATCCTACCCTCCTTAAAGAAGTTTGGTCCCCAAACTTGAGTTACCTTGATCCGAAAACAACTCTGGATATCGGACTTTCATCTCTTCTTCCATTTCCCACGTGGCATCCCTGCCGTAATGTTCCTTCCATTCGATTTTCACCATTGACATCGATTTGTTCCGTAATCGTTTCACTTGCCTATCAAGAATCCGTACCGGCTTCTCCTCATAATCCAAATTTTCATTAATCCCAATCCCAAAATGGTTAGTCACATGCAGGGGATCCCAAATATACTTCCTCAACATCGAAATATGGAACATATTGTGAACTTGACTTAGTTCTAGTGGTAAAGCAAGTCTGTAGGCAGTCGTGTTAATCTTCTTAAGAATTTCAAATGGCCCGATGTAACGAGGCGCTAACTTACCTTTCTTCCCAAATCTGGAAACTCCTTTCACCGGCGAAACCTTCAGGAATACATGGTCCCCAACTTCAAATTCCAACTCTCTTCTCCTCTGATTGGCATAACTCTTCTGCCGACTCTGGGCAGTCCTGATCCTTTGTCGAATGAGCTTAATCTTCTCGGTTATCACTTGAATAAGTTCGGGGCCGATCAAAACTTTATCTCCTACTTCAGTCCAACATATCAATGATCTGCACTTCCTTCCATACAAAGCTTCGTATGGCGCCATGCTAATGCTAGCTTGATAACTGTTGTTGTAAGCGAATTCTACTAACGGTAGGTGATCTCCTCAACTTCCCTTGAAATCTAACACGCATAGTCTGAGCATATCTTCAAGTGTCTGAATCGTTCTTTCTGTTTGCCCATCGGTTTGGGGGTGAAAAGCTGTGCTAAACTTCAACTCAGTTCCCAAGGCTCTTTGTAAACTCTACCAAAATCTACAAACAAACTTTGGATCTCGGTTTGAAACAACGGACATCGGCACTCCATGAAGCCTCACAATCTCATTCATATATAGTACAGCTAGTCGGTCAGCGTTGAATGTAGTCTGAACAGGCAAGAAGTGTGCTGACTTAGTTAATCAGTCAATTATAACCCAAATCGAATCCATACCTTTCTGTGTCTTCAGCAAGCCAACCACAAAATCCATGGAGATGTGTTCCCATTTCCATTCAGGAATTGACAAAGGTTGAAGAAGTCCTGCTGGTCTCTGATGTTCTGTTTTCACTTGTTGACAATGCAAGCACTGGGATACGAACTCGGCTATTTCTCGTTTCATGTTCGGCCACCAAAAGGTCTGCTTCACGTCTTGATACATCTTAGTGTTCCCTGGGTGAACAGTAAATCTGGATCCATGAGAGTCTTGCAAAATCTTCCCTTTCAACTCTGGGACGTCGGCCACGCACAATCTTCCTTCAAACTTAAGCACTCCATTTTCAAAGGTGTAACCTGACCTCGGCCTGGTGATAATCTCGTCGGCTACCTTCTTCAGGAATTCGTCCTCCATTTGTCTTGCTTTTACTTCCCCAATGATAGTCGGCTCTACTGAAATCATGGTCAAGCATGCCAGACTTCCCACTGACTTCCTACTCAATGCGTCAGCTACCGAGTTTGCTTTACCTAGGTGATACTGGATCTACATGTCGTAGTCCTTCAACAATTCAAGCCATCTTCTCTGCCTCAAATTTAGTTCCTTTTGAGTGAACAAGTACTTCAAGCTCTTGTGATCTGTAAAAACTTGGCAAGAGGCTCCATACAAGTAATGATGCCAAATTTTCAAAGCGAACACCACGGCTGCAAGTTCTAGGTCATGGGTAGGATAGTTCTTTTCATGAGGTTTCAACTGACGAGATGCATACGCTATGACTTTACCCTCTTGCATTAATACACAACCCAAACCCTTATGTGAAGCATCGCTGTAAATCTGAAATTCCTCATTACCTGATGGAAGTACAAGAACTGGTACTGTAACTAACCTCATCTTCAACTCTTGGAAGGCTGACTCTCTACCATCAGTCCATTCATATGCCGTTCCCTTCTTAGTTAGCTGTGTTAATGGTTACTACAATCCTTGAGAAGTCCTTCACGAACTTTCTATAATAACCTACCAAGCCCAGAAAACTACGAACCTCGGATATGTTGGTCGGCATCAGCCAATTCACAATGGCTTCAATCTTACTGGGATCAGCTGAGATACCCTCTTCATTAATCACATGCCCTAGAAATGAAATGCTGGAAAGCCAAAACTCACACTTGCTCAACTTAGCGTACAACTTCTGATCCTTCAAGATTTGCAGGGCAAGTCTCAAATGATTCTCGTGCTCAATTGTACTCTTGGAGTAGATCAATATGTCGTCAATGAAAACAACTACGAACTCATCTAGATACGGCTTAAAGACTCTGTTCATCAAATCCATGAATGCTACAAGCGCATTGGTCACTCCAAAAGGCATTACCAAAAATTCGTAGTGGCCATACCTTGTCCGAAAAGCAGTCTTCTCAACATCCTCGGCTTTAACCATCAACTGATGGTAGCCCGACCTAAGGTCAATCTTAGAAAAGACTCGTGCTCCTTGTAGTTGATCAAGCAAATCATCAATCCTAGGCAATGGGTACCTGTTCTTAATGGTTACCTTATTAAGTTCTCTGTAATCAATGCAAAGACGGAGTGTGCCATCCTTTTTTCTTAACAAATAAAACGGGTGCTCCCCACGGTGAAGTGCTCGGCCTAATAAATCCCTTGTCCAACAACTCTTGTAATTTCACCTTTAACTCTTTAAGCTCGGCTGGGGCCATTCTATGCGGTGTTCTGGAAATAGGTTGCATTCCCGACATGACATCAACAGTAAATTCTATCTCTCTATCGACTAAGTGGCCAGGCAATTTGTTTGGAAAGACGTCGGGGAATTCATTAACAACTAGGATGTCGGCTAAATTAACATTTCCATTCTGATCACTCAGTATACTACACAAGTAGCCTTGACACCCTTTCTGAATTAGCTCATAGGCCTTAGTGGATGAAATCAAGTAAGGTGGGGACACTACCCCTTTACCTTGGAAAATAACCTCGGCTTGGTTTGGGGGTTTCAATGTGGCATTCTTCGAAACACAATTAATAGATGCATGATTCGTTACTAACCAGTCCATTCCCAATATAACATCGAAGTGAGTCATGCTTAATGGCATCAAATCAACTAATAATTCTACACCCTCAATCACCACAACACACGCCCTATATATGGATGTAACAATCATAGTTCCCCCAGATGGAGTAGATACAGATAACACATAATCGAGGGATTCTAACGGTCTATTCAACTTCTCGGCAAATTTAACAGATACAAATGAATGTGTAGAGCCCGAATCAATCAAGATGTATGCAACTTGAGAGCAAATTGAGAGCAAATTGAGAGTATACCTGACACTACTATTTCAGCATTCTGGGTGTCTCCTGGCACTAGAGCAAAAACTCTACCCTGTCTCATATGTGTCCTTCCGATGTTGCTTCCGTGTGCAGAGCCCGAGGTGCTCCCATTTTTCTTACCATCAACAATCTTTGTCTTCAGACAGTCCTTCACACGGTGACCCACCTCGCAACATTCAAAGCAGGCTCCTGTCGCCCAACGACAAACCCCGAGATGCGGCTTCCCACAACTCGTACACGTCGGCTTCGCATTACCATCTCGATTTGAGTTGCTGGAACTGTCCACGTTCGCTTTCTTCTAGGCATTAAACGGCATTCAGTGACTCTCACAGTTCTGTCTCTTCCTCTGGCTCTCTCTCATGAATTCTGATATCGATTTAAGTTAGCTTCTGCCAGAATGGCCTTGTCTAACACTTCGGCGTAAGTCAGCATATTGAGCATGTTGACTCGATCCTGTATCGGCCCACGCAGTCCACTTTCAAACTTCCTAGCCTTCCTATATTCGTCATTGACCATATGAGGTGCGTATCTCGCCAATTCAGTAAAAGTATGGTCGTATTCTGCCACTGTCTTGTTGCCTTGTGTTAGAGCCTGAAACTTCGTGGTCTTGCGGTCTCGGACGCTAAGGGGGAAAATGAGCTCCAAAAATCTTGCCCAAGTTTAACTAGGATTAGCTTCTCTGATCATCATCCACCATCTCCGAGCGTCATCGTCTAAAGTGAATGCAGCCAATGTCACCTTCTGAACGTCGGTGCTGGGAAAGATCTCAATAGCTTCTCCATTTCCAAAACCCACGCCTCGGCTTTCATAGGCTCTATACCCCCAGAGAATCTCGGCGGTTTCATCTTCTTAAACTCCCTAATCAAGGCGATCGTGCCCTCCCCATACAAGGCTGGCTGCGGAGGAACTTGCGGCACTGGGGGAGGAGGAGGCGGAGCTGCATGTTGGCCATTCGTCTGTTCGGCCGGGGTAGATGTAGTACTAGCATTCTGTTGCCTCATTGTCTCAACTCACGGGTTAAACCTTCAACTAGTCTTTCTAGTCGGTCCAGTCTATCCTCTGATTGATCTTGGCCAACTGGTGGTCTACCTCTCCTCATGATGCTATGAGTATGCAAAATGCAACTTTAAAACAAACTGGTCCAGGAATCGTGTATGCAAATAACCAATAGTCATGCCGAGATGATGCACACCTTGTCAAATAGCAAACAATATGATGCAATCCTAACATCTTTCTAAGGGAAATCCTATGCTCTTTAGGACTCAAGGTGTGTGAATAACGTACTGTGAGAAACTTGTACTCTGATACCAATCTGTCACGACCCCATTCCGCCCCCAGTAGAATGGTGCCATGATGGCCAGTAATCCGAGATTACCAAAGGCCTACTTTCAAAATTCACACACATTAGAGTACAATATATAGGGCTTACATGTGCGGAAGTAATATGTGTAAGTCTAATTAGTCCATAAGAGCGGTGCATAAGTCAAATGAAAAAGCATACATCTTTTCATAACTTTACAACTTGAATGCAAATATAATGAAGTGCAAAAATACATCTTGACCAAAAGGCTTCTCAAGCTGACATAAACAAAAGAAATTAACTACAAGCCAAGAAGCATGATCTTCAAGATGTTTGCAAAACACGAATCCAAAAACACATCGGCAAAACAAGTCTAGGCGTCGCCGCCGTCCTGCTCATTACCTACACATATATATATATATAGAGGGTGAGCTTGGATACTCAATGAATGGTATAAGTAATAAAGGGTTTACATGAATGATATCCGAGATCTTTTAACAAAACAATACATGGGATGAATCAAGTTCATCTATCAAATCTTTCAAAGCTTTAAGGGATTCTTACTAACATCAATGTAATACAAGGGATGACATTCCAGGCAAACAAACCCATGCGGTAAAACCATCAGTGACAAGGCAAGACAAGACAAGGGAGATATCTCAAATAATGGTGTCGTTGCATTATAGTCCCCGGACACTAAGGACTTGTGCTACAAATGCTTTGAGTCCCCTAGCACGTACGGACTTCCAAATTTTGTGCTACAAATGCTTATAGTCCCCTAGCACGTACGGACTTTCAAACTCTATGCTACAAATGCATATAGTCCCCTAGCACGTACGGACTTCCAAGAATGTCATCAAAACAAGATATAATACTTGATATACAAAATAGGAATAATCATTCATGCTTACAAATACTTTCCAAAACAAAGCAAAACAAGGCTTTTATCAAAACATCGTAACATAGCTTTATTAAAAATACCACTCACATAGTTCTTCAAACGTAGGGGTCAAGGCAAGCCCAAGCCCTACAAACACATGGCAAAGTCTGTTGAATGCAGTTTCAAACAAGTTTCACATGCATACAGATGATCTCGGCATTCTTCAAAAACTAAGTCAAATCAAAATGAAACACCGTTTCTCATCTCTGGAAAACATGCTGGGCACCAACCGGGTCTAGGCCGAGGTTCCACACCTCCTCGCCGAGGTGTGGTCCCGAGGGCCGCATTCAAGGATATGAAGTCGCGAAAATCTGGGTTTCCCTCTGCTGAAGATCATGAAGAACATGAACATGAAGAACATGAAAACATGAATGCTCAATCACAACTTGTTATTTCAAAATCTGGGATTTTCATGCTATGAGTTCGAAAACGTGGACCTGGGTACCCATACTTGAAGATCTTATGAAAACAAACACAAAAACATGGAACTTGTTACAAACTTTCGGATCAAACAAGGCTTTTCTTTAAGAACACATGAACACTAACTTCTCTTTCTAAAACCAACTTTAAATCAATGCGTGGCATGCAGAAAAGATTCGATCATGCAATGCAGCTAGATGATCAATAAGAGCAACAAGAGTAGATCAAGATTCTAACCTCAGAACACAAATCAAACGATTTGAACTGTAGGAATCAAGCTTGGGATCTACTTCTCTCTCTAAGGACTTCTTCTTCTTCTAGAGCTTCTCTCTCCTCAAGAACAAAGATATGATACAAAATGATACATTTCTAGGTTTGTCGGCTGACTTAACACTCAGCTTGGACACGTGGCAATGGTTGGTTGGTTTAGCTCAAAAAGGTGACTGAATGAAAAGACAAGACTATGACAAAGTGTGTTCAACAAGCTAGGTTGCAAGGGTACTCCGGCAACTAACAATCTCGGCTAATAACAAGGCTTCGGCAAGCAAGGGACAATGACCTCACCTAGAAAGGACAACACTCGGCCTAGCTGTGCCACACCTCGGCCTAGGTCGTACCAGTCCAGGAGCAAGATCACTTGGGTTCAAGGGTAACATCTCGGCCTTGGTTTGGTGATGAACACCTCGGCCTAGATAATGACATCTCGGCCAATATGTCAGGGTGTGAGTGGAGGTCAACCAAATGAATCCCAAGATGGTTCTAGGTGTAAGAGTATCAAAGGAGTGACCTAGGCTCAAGATGACCTCGGTTCAAACACACACCAAACAAGGAACATAGTATGCGAGTAACACTTATGCAAGACAAGTCAAGGAATGCAAATGCAACATATTGGGACAAGATCCTGTAATACATGCAAGCATGACTAGAGTGGAGTGGGGGTTGTTACACTAAAGCTCTTGGGCTCCTATCGTCGCCGTCATCACTATTCATGTCATTTCCAATCCGAGGGTGTATTTTTCATCAAATCGAACATCGCGCTAAAGATTCGACCATTTATATCTTGATTTGGCATATAAATCTGGTGAGTTCTTTGCACTTTTACTCATCTTCTTACATTATTCTCCGTGTTCTTCATTTTCTCCATTTTGGGATTGTTTAACCCTTGTAAATATGCTTTCTTAGGAAAATCGAAACCAAAATTCATAGAGAGTCTCAGAGCCCCTCATCCTTCCCAATTTTAGCACATAACTTTGAATATAGAATGAACAGTGTAAACTCTAGACAAAACTGAGCAAGAGTTTGACTTTTGATCCAGAAACAAGATCAAACCAGGCTAAAAACATGTTTGTAATCCCTTTTAGTGATTTTAACCGCACTAGAAACTTGTGGGAACACTGGACCAAGAGAGATGCCAAATGTTTAAGACTAAGCCCCAAAACTGGCCTAACACCTTAGGCTCTATAGCCCAAAGCTGAGCTAAATGTTTAAAGCCATGCACTTACTATCATGTTAATACTTGCCCTTGATTTGTAATAATGTTAACTGAACTAGGACCGACTAGGCACACATTATTGGGAGTTGGTGACACTCACAAACCAAGCATCCATACATAGGAACTGCTTAGACCGGTCGAGAAATCAATTATAATTAGTAGACAAAATAAAACCGGGATAAATGAGGCAAGTACTGATTTATGGTCAGTTCACCTAGGGCTATAGCTGAGTTCCGCAGGGCGTTCAGCATCCCTAACAACGTCCAATTTGAGCTAGCCAAGAAAGGAGATACACCTTGGGATAAATTAGATATCTGCCCTTTCACCGTCGTATCTATAATAGAAGGCGGCCTCCGCTTCCCAGTCCAGCCTCTAGTCTGCGAGTTTTTCAGACAGACTAGGTTGTGTCCAACCCAAGTATCTAACAACATTTATAAAATAATCAATGGCGTGGCTACGCTAAACCGTATTCTCAGTTTGATCCTCAGCTTTGCAGAGATATTTCACAGATATACCCTTAGCAAGAATAAATGAGGTTTTTGCTGGTACCTCAAGATTAGAAAAGGCCAAGCAAAATTAGTGAAGAGCACACCGGACAAAGAGTTAAATGATAATGATTTTTTATGGGTATCTGGTAATTATGAGGATACCGAGGCACCCATACTGGGTTGGTACATAAAAAAGGATTTCAGGAATGTTGATGAGCGAAATGGCATGGTTTTACTCTTTTATTTACTCTGCATTTTTGTCAATCTATCACTTCTTCATTTATGTGTAGATTATAAACACTTGACGGAGAACTACTCATGCACCAATCAAGAAGCCATTAGAAATGCACTACGACATCCCGATCACACGTGCAATAAATTGCTTGAATATGAGTCGAGCTACCGATATAGTGTGTCGCACAAGAGCCGAGTTACTAACTTTTTGTGCCCCCCTTCTCTAGAACCTAATCCAAGTCTTCCAACAATCAAATTGGTGCCATTAATGGCCAAGCAAGAAATGACAAAAATTCGGGCAATTAAGTCAATGACCACTGTTGGGCCGAGCGATTTTCAACCGACGAAAATAGTTGAAGGCCGGTCCTCCCAACTAGCCACGCAGGAGACTAGACCGGTGCTAGCTTTGGTGAGTGAGCGAGGTTTCTCTCGGTCCAAAAAGAGATTAAGGCAAATAGAGGCCGAGCCATATTTGGTCGATGAGGATTCGACCAAGCTTCTTGCTGCCAATCAGAGGGAGCAATCTACTTGTAGCTTGCTTTTCGTGCTTCTTTTAGATACAACTAGCCCTACAGTTCGAACTCCCATGGTTCTAAACATGATTTCACAAGTGCAATGTGAAACAGTGAAAACACAAAAAGAGTCCAAATCCGGCAATTCTTTTTGGAAAATCGATGTTTGAATCAAATGCCAAAAATGGACTGCTTTGCCAGATTTCAGAGTCGCCATCTAAATATTTTTTTGGAAATTTAGGAAACCCGCGACTCGTGCCAAAGTCCATTAGTCCATTGTGGAGATAAGGTTTAGAAATACTCTCTGGATCCTGTAGGACGCTCTTGATCCTCAGCTAGTTACCTGAAAAGAAATAAACGATCCGATCGGGCGTGCAGAATTAGCACTCCGACAGATAAGTCAGTGTATACTCTCTGGGTTGCTTATACCTCAAGTTAATCTTACTATTTCTTACATACCTTTTCTTAGCTGATGCTCTTCTTTTTTATAGTTGTCTTTGATGTTGATGGTTGGGCCCACCTTTCGTCCAATGTACAATCACTCACTCAGGTACTTGTTCATACTCGGCCCGATTTACACCTGATTCGTCGGCCGATCTAGTTATTCGGCCTCTATCCCTTCGGGATAGAGCCGTATAGTACACGACTTGATCTTCTTTAAAATATATTCGGCTTCCCTACGTAATAATATTGTTCGGCCCCCACAATTGCCCCCCAAACATCCTATTAATGTCAATTAGTCGGCATGTTTGGTTTTGGACTTAGAGGATCAAAAAATATAGCAGTTTCCTTTATTCCAATGCAAGCATCAGAAAGCCTATTCTTTTTAAGCATTATTACAATTTCCCACCCCTTCATACGCTTCATTCATTTAATACGATTTGAAACCATGTTGTCTCTTCGTTTGTATGTTTCATTTTTGAATGCAAAAGGTTTCTCGTTGCCTATCAGTTCACCTCCTTCGTTTCACGCCCTCTGCAACTTTTTCCGTTCTTCATTGTCCTCCTCATTTCTTGTAAGTTTTTGTCTCTTCCATTTCGACTTCTTTTCCTTGTTTGTTTGCTGTTTAGAGTGTCCACTTTACCTGCTATGATAGCTAAACATTTGAGAGCCCTTCTTTCTGTAGATCAAGTCTTTGGTTTCCGTCGCCATTTTTCTATTCCTGACGACGTCCATCTATCACTCATGGCAGAGAACGTGATTGACAAGGAGAGGACCGATGTGAGTACAATCATCTCTCCTCTCCTGTCAATCGCTGAAGGCGGAGTCTATTTCCCCATTCATCCACTTTTGAGGGCTGTCCTTCGTAAATTGGGTTTTAATCCCTTCTCAGCCAAATATAAATTTTTACCAAATAATAATAGGGATTGTAGAACTAAACCGACGCCTTAGGCCTAACCTTGGAATCCCTGCCATTCGGCATTGTTATGCCTTGGCCAAATCCTCTGGCCGGTTAGGGCGCTACTTCCTTAGGGCCAAGGACACCGACCATCATTTGGTGACAATGCTTGCCAGCTCTGGCAAGCGTGTTGATGATGTCATGGTCGTTGTTCGTGGCAACTGGGAATTCGGCGAGGGCAAAGATCGTCGAGATCCAGTGCCCAGGCGAAGGGGCAAACTAGGAAATGATTTGAAAAAAGTTCTCATTTCGGCCGACGACGCTATACTTGTGCAGATCAGAGCCGTACTCCAGTTCTTTGGCCGTCCGAATCTCCAAAAGTAAGGGAGGGCGGCCCACATTCTTCTAAGATATGAGCCGACCTACACTACTTTTTTAGCTACAGATAACATTCCGATTCTGAGGGGTGAACAACACCTTACGACGCTTGTTTTTTCAAGCTTCAAAAACCTTCGGCAGATTGGTTTTAAGGCTTCAGGCTCAGAGTCGGCAGACGAACAAGCAGCCGAAAGAGTCGTTGAGTAGCCAAATCAACCATCCCAAGATAGATCCGACGGATTAGAGAAGGTTGACGCGACACTAAATTTGGCTTTTCAGGAAGCCGGCCTTAATCCTCCATCCACTTCTGGTCGAGTGGACGTGTCCTTCGAAGATATTTTCACCAACTTAGAGGACCTACCCAGCTCGTATCCTGACAGCATGGCTGGTGAGTCACTCACTCAAATGGCCAGGCAGAAAAATACCGAGAGGATGGCTGCCCATAGAAGAACCGAAGCCGAGCGAAATGAACCTCCGCTCCCTCCACCCGACGTAAGGGCAGAAACTCTACCTGCTCCTATTGAGGAGGTGGTTCAGACTAATGTGGCCGAAACGGAGCCTGTTGTTGCTCAACAGAAGGGCCAAGTGACGGAGCAAATGGGGGAAAAACGTCCAGCTGAACAAGAAGCCGATTCTTTAGAAGACCTAGTGGAGAAACGACCACGAATGGAAGAGTCTGATTTGGTCGTGCCGTTTATAATACAACCACAGATAAGGAACATGCCAATTGCTTCTGATGCATCGGCTGTAAAAGACCCAGCTGTGGCCTTGAGCTTGGCCTCCTCCATTTCTCTGCCGGTTGACAGAGCAACCTTTAGGGCATAGCATGATCTGATGTCCATCGCATTAGCCGCTTAATCAGCGATGTTGGTACATGATCCTTGTAATTTTGCAGGCTAACTAAAAGAAATTTTTTTATATTGGCTTATCGATTCGTTGTTTTGTAGGCGACGGGAAGGATAGCTGAGATTGGCTATCACCAACATGACACTATCGAACAGATCGACTTTCTCACAACCGAGGTGGAAAACCATAAGGGCAAGGCAATAGAGGCCTCTCTCAGAGCCAAATCTAAAGCCATGAAAACAGCGGAAGAGAGAGCGAGGGCTAGGACTGCTGACCAACTAAGATTGGCCACCGAGGAGAGGATGAATGCCAGCGAAGAAGCACTCAAATTGGCCAACGAGGCAATTGCCAAGCTGGAGGCCGATTTGGAGGAGTCGAAGAGGGCGATGGCAAATGCCGAATCTGAGATTTCTAAGTCATTCCAAGCTGGCAAGGATGCGGCCTTGGAGAATTATGTAGAAGAAGTGCCGAAGTTCGAGAACAAGGGGTTCAAACACGGCTGGCTCAAAGCCTTAACTGCCGCTAACGTGGTATTGGAGTAGCCGATTCCGTACTAGCAAGTAGACGTTGAGCCGCTAGAGTCTGACCCTAAAAATTGACTTAGAGTCAAAAGTATTTTTCGTTTTGTTTTGGTACCCTGTGTATGTAGGTTTTGTTAGATTTTGTTAGATTTTTGACTACTTATTTTTGTGAGAAGCTAGCGTAAGGTAGTTTTCATTTGTAAAATGACTTCTGTTTGTGCTCAATTTATGAATGAAAATTGTTTTTGCCTTTCTGCATGATGCATGTGCGTGTTATTAGCTAAGTAAGATGTAAAAGCATGTAATGTGATGAATGGAATAAACTACTGAATTAATCCAGCGCAAAAATAACTGTATAGCATTGTGACTTAGTCGAATATATTATTGAATATGCACTTGCCCCAGCAAGTTCATAAACAAAACTACTGAAAATTGGCAGTTCATGGATTTGCTAGGGCACAGGAAAGTTTTAACGCATAGCTCTGATATATTAGGCCGAATAGATTGATGGATTTGCCCCTACCCTAGTAAACTTGATGAACACGACCGCCGAACGATGACAGTTTAGGGATTGGCTGGGGTACCATGAAAACTCGGCTAAGGGCTCTGATATTTAGGCCGAATAGATTGATGAATCTACCTTTGCCCCAGCAAAATTGATGAACATGACTGCCGACTGACAGCAGTTCAGGGATTGGCAGGGGCACCATGATAATTCGGTTAAAAGCTATGATATTTAGGCTGAATAGACTAATGAATCTGCCCTTGCCTCAGCAAAATTGATGAACAGAACCGCCGAACAATGATAGTTCAGGGATTGGCTGGGGCACCATAACAATTCAGCTAGGAGCTATGATATTAGACCGAATAGATTAATGAATATGCCATTGCCTCAGCAAAATTGATGAACAGGACTGCTGAACGACGGCAGTTCAAGGCTTGGCTGGGGCACCATGACAATTCGGCTAGGAGCTCTGATATTTAGTCCAAATAAATTGATGAATCTGCCCTTGCGCCAGCAAAATTGATGAACACGACCGCGGAACGACGGTAGTTCAGGGATTGGCTGGGGCACCATGAAAACTCGGCTAGGAGCTCTGATATTTAGGCTGAATAGATTGATGAATCTGCCCTTGCCCCCAACAAGTTAATGAACATGGCTGTGAAATTAATGAACAAGGCTGCCGATCCACGTTAGCTCGTAGCGTAGAGCATTGAAGGGAATGCTTTAGGAACACTGCACCCGCGATTAATAAGAAGGGTAGGGGCTGCATTCGTTTAGGGTCCATATTGGTGTCCAAATTTGGAAGATCACAGGAGGGAGAAGAGTAGTGGCTTTGAACTAGATGTCTAGAAGGCTATTTTTCAACAATAAAGTAGAAGGTAAGACACTAGCTGAGCTGGATTCAGCGATGAATCGGGGTACCGAACTGTTGTGAACGGGAAGTAGGATGTCGGGAGAGCGCGAAAGGTGTCATTCTCTGTGTCGTCGAAGCAGGTCACCTAGGAAGGAAAGGCAACAGTGGGGGAACTCCCCTTGCCTGCGAAGTGAGATCAGTGTGGCACCGCACCCGTTGAGCTTTTCAGTCTTCGTGGGGAACAAACCGATGACAGAGGTGGATTCGATCATTCGCGATCCAAACGTGGCAGTGGAATTCGCCTGACAGATTTTTTTGCCGGAAGTCTAGCAATCGATGGTTGGGCAACCTGATTTTGAAGTTTTCGGGAGGGTGTACATGGAGCGGTGAAGGAACTTTACACTTTATATGAAATCGGCATGCGCCTACGTGCCGCGCGAAGAGAGATAGAGCAAAGGGATGCTCGAATTCAAAGCTTGCAAGCTCGCGTGGAGAGGGCCAAAAATGAATTGAAGAAGATTAGCACACCTAGGACTCATTCGACGAGTGAAGTGAATCTGATTGTTGCGGAGCGAGTAAATTGCCGAATTTTGGATCACGCGATCGTCGACTGAGACACGGCCAATATGTTCGCAATTGAATCAACAAAGGCTAGGTCCTACGATAAAGGCTTCCATGATGGTTGAAAAATTAGAATAGACAAGACGAAGGAAAAGCTAGCCGAGGAGGTCTGTCGATGCGAAAATCACATATTTAAACATGGATGGACAAAGGCACTCCAGGCTGCGAGTGTTGATCCGGCGTTGCCCTTATACCAGAGTTACACATTCCCATTTGAGGCTTTTGAAGCCAAGAAGACTGACGATGAGGGCATCGCCGAATAATTTTGTTGGATTATTATTGTATTTTTTGTTTGATTTTCTTTTTTTTTTTAATGTAAAGCACGTACTTATAAATTGTTGAATAAAACACATTATTCTGAATGTAGATATATAATTTCGATAAATGCTTGCAGATTTACTACTTCACGCCATTCACGATATCCTTAAAAGGCGCTTCGGATTCGGAGACTTATTCAGCCTAAATGTGTCATTCACGTAGGGCGCTCTGAATTCGGAGGCTTTTTGTGTTGACCAATCGTCACATGAAGGGTGCTCTGAATTTGGAGGCTTTTTGTGTTGGCCAATCGTGTCATTCACGAAGGGTGCTCAGAATCCAGAGGCTTTATTTGGCCCTAACGTGTCATTCACGAAGGGTGCTCCGAATTCGGAGGCTTTTTGTGTTGGCCAATTGTCATTCACGAAGGGCGCTCCGAATCCGAAGGCTTTATTTGGCCCTAATGTGTCATTCACGAAGGGCGCTCCGAATTCAAAGGCTTTTTGTGTTGGCCAATCGTCTCATTCATTAAGGGCGCTCCGAATCCGGAAGCTTTATTCGGCCCTAACGTGTCATTCACAAAGGGCGCTCCGAATTCGGAGGCTTTTTGTGTTGGCCAGTCGTGTTATTCACGAAGGGCGCTCCAAATCCGGAGGCTTTATTTGGCCCTAACGTGTCCTTCACGAAGGGCGCACTGAATTCGGAGGCTTTTTGTGTTAGCCAATTGTGTCAATCACGAAGGGCGCTTCGAATCCGGAGGCTTTATTTGGCCCTAACGTGTCATTCACGAAGGGCACTCCAAATGGTCAAAATGATGAACTAGGGGCACAGTTGAGTCAGGTTTTCTGTCTTTTCCCCTTTATCAATGCATTCGCCAGAAAAGGCATCGTACTTGCCGGAAAGGGCACCTTGTTCGCCAGAAAGGGCACAACTGAAGCTAACAACCAAGGGGCCGAAAGCTCTCTCATCCTCCAAGCAGCGAGGTATCAAGCCATGTGCGAAGCATGAAATGGAATAGAGTAGGATATTCCACTTCCTCATTTGGATAGGTCTGATCACATTCAAACTAGCCAAGGGCATCGTCAACCGATGCCAGCTATAGATCTGCTGCACATCCAGTCATAGCGCAACCCCTCTGTGGAAGGGCTCACTAGCTGTGAGTGAAAGAATGAGAATCTAGTAGAATACTAGGGGCAAGAGCTCATAACTTCCTATTTATCCATCAACCACCCAGGGGAGGGATAAAAAAAGAAGAGAGATTGAAGAATAGAGAGATGTGTGCTGAGAAAAAAAGTAAAGAAAGGGATTTTCAGAGAAAAAGAGGTTGAGTGCCAAAGTGATGTAAGAATCACAAATGAGAAAGAGTGGGAAACATTACCTGGAGAAGCTGTGGGCTCCCTGTGAACCGAGAGGTTTCTCGCCTTTGTAACACATCTGAGCATTGTGTGTGTTTGTTTTTGGTCTGTCTCGATTCTTGTTTTGAGTCATTTCGAGTGTCAATAGATGTGTTTAGGTTGTTTTACCTTTGTCTCTTCCTTTGTTGAGTTGTTTTGACTGTGGTCAGTCATAGGCTCAATAACTAGTTAAGAACTCGTTTCTCAATTTCAATTTCAAAAATAAATCATTTTGTGCTCGGAGTGTTGTGTCGTTCCCCACATATGTGCAAAACAAGATTTGTTCTTTCATAAAACTACGGTGTTCAACCCAGGTCATATGAGAACAGTAAAACCAGGACCTATCTAAAGCTATTTGGGTTCCAGACTGCAAAACAAAAGAAAAGAGGGAAAATGTGGAGCATCTGAGTTTGTTTCAACTTCAGAAAGTTCTAAGATTGTATTTCGAATGTACCTCCTCAGGTCTTGTCAATGCTCTGAAGTATGAGTGTGCCTCTACCTCAAGCTCAAGCTCAAGCTCAAACCTGTTTCGAGCCAGAATGGTGATCAGAAGTGCTCTCCCTGAGTATCATTCCCTTCCAGGGGCATCTCGGTGATGTTTGCAATGAGTTCCTAGGAGACCAACTGCGACGGTGGAAACTAGAGTTCGAATGGCTGATGCCTAGAACGCAAAGGTTTGGGATTTCCGAGACTAAAGTCTGGTTTAAATACCCAGGGTTGTATCCCTGGCTTGAAATCTGTATAGAAGCCCCATAGGTTGAGGTAGCGGGTATGCGCCTCAATTCTAGATACTGAACCAACCTAGTCTGTCACCCCATTGGAGAATAGAGAAAGTTGTGAATATGATCGGGAAGAAAAGCAGCATCCATGGCTTCTACATGCAAAGGTTACTCCTTGTCAGTATTTCAGGACCTTTGTACTGTGAGTTGAAGGTAAGTGGTTGAAGAACACAAGGGGAGATACCCGTCAAAGTAGAGCGGTTCATCACCATTCACCCCATAAGGTACTTTATAAAAGCCGCTTTGTCTATTTACTGTAATCACATCACCTTTGTGAATCTATCGCACTTGCATCTATCACACTCATTCACTTTGTGTATCTAGCACACAATTTCATTACAATTGTATATTTGTGGTACAGTCTCGTACCCATTTCTTGTATCTCAGGATGCGTGAAGCGCGACCTTGGGCGGGTTGTATCTCGGGACATGTGGAACACGAACTCGAGCGATTTTTCTTGTATCTCAAGACGCGTGAAGCGTGGCCCTTGGCGGGTTGTATCTCAGGAAGTGTGGAAAACTAGCCTGGGCAGTTTTTCTTGTATCTTAGGACGCGTGAAGCGCGGCCCTGGGCGGGTTGTATCTCAGGACGTGTGCAACACGAACCCGAGCAGTTTTTCTTATATCTCAGGATGCGTAAAGTGCGGCCCTAGGCGGGTTGTATCTCGGGACATATGGAACACGAGCCCGAGCGATTTTTCTTATATCTCAGGACGCGTGAAGCTCGACCCTAGGCGGGTTGTATCTCGGGACGTGTGGAACACGAGCCCAAGCGATTTTTCTTGTATCTTAGGATACGTGAAGCTCGGCCCTGGGCAGGTTGTATCTTGGGACATGTGGAACACGAGCCCGAGCGGTTTTTCTTGTATCTCAGGACGCGTGAACCGCGGCCCTAGGTGGGTTGTATCTCAAGACGTGTGGAACAAGAACCTGAGCGATTTTTCTTATATCTCAGGACGCGTGAACCGCGGCCCTAGATGGGTTGTATCTCGAGACGTGTGGAACACGAACCTGAGCTGTTTTTCTTATATCTCAGGACGCATGAAGCACGGCCCTGGGCGGGTTGTATCTCAGGACGTGTGGAACACGAGCTCGAGTGGTTTTTCTTGTATCTCAGGATGCGTGAAGTGTGGACTTGGGCGTGTTTTATCTCGATTGCATGAAGCGTGAACCCGAGCAGTTTTTCGAACCTCCTCTCACGATTTTAGTTTGGTTAGAGTGTTCCTTTCCTCACACGAATTCAGCGTGTTTGGAATTTATCTTAGGTTGCGTCGAGTGCACCCCTGAGCGGTTGTTTTTGGACATTTTCTCACGATTTTAGTTTGGTTAGAGTGTTCCTTTCCTCACACGAATTCAGCATGTTTGGAATTTATCTCAGGTTGTGTCGAGTGCACCCCTGAGCGGTTGTTTTTGGACATTTTCTCACGATTTCAGCGTGGTTAGAGTCTCCCCTTCCTCACACGATTTCAGCGTGTTTGGAATTTATCTCAGGTTGCGTCGAGTGCGCCCCTGAGCAGTTGTTTTTGGACCTCTTCTCACGATTTCAGCGTGATTAGAGTCTCCCTTTCCTTACACGATTTCAGCGTGTTTGGAATTTATCTCAGGTTGCATGGAACACGCTCCTGATTGGTTTTCTTTGTTCTTTATCCTCTCACGATTCTAGTGTGGTTGGATTATGTTACCCCTTTTTGCATCTACTGCTCTATCTGTTACATCCATTGCGTCATCCATTTTATCGAGTGGTCTAGGAGACCTTAAATCCTCTGAAGGTGCAATTCATTTGGTGTTTTTCGTGCCCGAACGACTTCCGGTGGTCTGGTATAGCCACCTGCCTGTGTTTGCTGTGAGTTCCTAAGAGATCAACTAAGATGGTGGAAACTAGAGTTTGAATGGTCCATGCCTAGAATGCAAAGGTTCAGGATTTCCGAGACTAAAGTCTGGTTTAAATACCGAGGAGTGTATCCTCGACTTGAAATCTGTATGGCAGCCCCATAGGTTGAGGTAGTGGTTATGCGCCTCAATTCTCCAACCTAGCCTGTCAGTCGATTGGAGAATAGGGAAAGCTACAAGCATAGCTAGAAAGAAAAGTGGCATCTGTAGTTTGGAAGTGCAAGATGCAGAAGAGGAAGATCCCCAGCAGCATAAAGTGAGTCATCACCAATTGCCCCTGTAAGGTACTTTCGAGAGCATCACTACTTAGCTGCATCATTGTATCTATCATAAGTGTTGCATAGCATCTATCGCATGCATTTACTGTATCATATCTATTTTATCGCTTGCATCCTTTCCATGTTAAGCGTGGTCTAGCATGTGCTCATACATTTCCTTCGTTAAAGCATGGTTCTGTGATAATGTGTACGCACCTATTCCACTAAGAGAATTGCAGTCTGAGGGTATCGACACCTTTTCTGTGTTAGACATGGTCTAGTTTTGTGTCCATGCCTTTTCTAGGCAAGATGTGGTTTGTCGTGCTCCTTATTCACCACATCCATTGCATCCATTGCATCGTATTTTGTTTTCTTGCATTCAGCATGTAGGATCACGATCTTTCCTCAGCAGATCATTCCTCACTTATATCATGCCACCCAATTACTTGTATTCTTTCTGCGAAACACATAGTTTTGCCTGTGCACACACCTATCCCACTAAGAGAATTGTGGTTTGAAGGGTTTCGGCACCTTTTCTATGTTAAACGTAGTTTGATTTTGCATCTCCATCTCTTTATGATATTTGTGTAGCTTTGCACTGCTTGTGGTTTGATTATCTCAATTACATTGCATATCATTTGCATTATTTCATTACCTTGTATGCCATTTACACTGTTTTGTTATATTGTGTATCATTTTGCATCATGCCCCTGAACTACGCTGGTTTGATTCCCTACAAAGGGATACGTAGGCATCCTGTGGGCACAACCATTTATTTATCTGTATTTTGTTTGTTTGTCTGAGTCTTCGGCCTTGTCAAAAATGGGTCGTCTTTGGGCTTTGACATTCACTCTCGTCATTTCATGACTTCCAAGTTCTGTCAAAAAGGGGCAACTGTAGACACCCCATTTTTGATCGTCCTAAAGACTTGGATGTCATCGATTGAGCGCTCGATGATTGCGCATGTTTGTGCTCGTTTGGAGTCCCTGGGGTTTTCGGTTGCACGCCTTACCCCTGAGTCCCTGAACTCTCTTGGTTTTGTGCTTGTTTTAAGCCAAACTTTGGTGCCCTCTTTTTCTTGGAGGGAGAAGTAGGGGTGTAGACCACTTTTCTCCCCTGCCAGCCAATTTTCTCCCCTGTAGACCACTTTTGGTGGTCGGTCAGCTGGGGTGGGTGGTCGGTCAACCAACCTAAGTGGTCTACAGCCTGCCACCACCTTCTCCTCTCTTTGTAGACCCTTTTTCTCCCCTGCCAGCCAGTTTTCTCCCTTGTCGACCACCTGGGATGGTCGGTCAACTAGGTGGGGTGGTCGGTCGACCACTTTAAGTGGTCCACGACCTTTTTTCTGCTTTTGCAGATATTTTTGGTGCCAGCTATGCCAGCTGTTAGGCATAGAATACATCCTCCCTACACGTGTAGGGAGGGATTTGAGCAAGCTTTGGCTTGCGTTTCTATATAAGGGGAGGTGCTTTCCCCTTATAGAGGGTTCAGATTTTTTAGAGCAAAAAATCTACTCTCTCTAGAATTCTCTATATATATATATTTTTGTGCTTAAAAGTGCTTGAAAATGGGAATTCTTGGTGGATTTGCAAAGGAACTCTTGACCAAACACCACCATCATTGAGCTGAGGTTCTTGGAGGTGATATTTGAGTTCTAAAAGCTGGTTTTGGGCTGAAGAAGTTGTTTTGCTGTGGTTCTTCAAGGGTGACATTACTAGAAATATGACTTTTTGCATCTAATTTTTTGCGACTGATTATTTAACCGTCGCAAAAAATCACTTTTTACATTAAAAAAAATTACAAAATCATTTAACCCAAACATCTTCTTAACCTATCTCCCCCTTTCACTCTTATTTCCCAAATTTGTCTATGACGGTGGTGACCTCTCAAAATCTGTCTCTTGCTCGACTCTCTCTCACCTGAATCTCACTATCCAAATCTCTCTCGCTCGACTAAATTTGAATCTCGCTTGAATCTCACTCTCACGTGATGAAGATTTGAATCTCACTTGAATCTCACTGTCCAGATTTTGATCGGCTGTTGATGAAGATTTCGATCGATTCATAATCGAGATTCATAATCGGTAAGCTACTTTCTATGTATGAATCCAACTCTCTGTCTCTCTCGGTATGCTAGCATGTTTGTTTCATGCCTAGTTGTTGAATTTCTGTGTTGATTTATTCTGAATTTCTGTGTTGTTGATTTATTAGGTGATTCATCTTGTTTTTGCTAATTTAAAGTTATAAAAATAGATAGAGACATGATTTCGGTGATTGATCTTGATTTTGCTAATTTGTTGGCTTATTCTGGTGTTTTACCAGATTCTATGAATGAATATTAATCATAGAATATTAATCAAAAATTAATGAATGAATATTCTTAAATAACCATGACAGTTAGTGAACTCCAGTTCAAATTTCCTCTCAAAATCTTCCCCAAAACATATCAACACAATCTCCATAATTCTTTGTGATAGCTTTGGGGGCTTTATTACTTTAAGAGAGGTCAATGGTTTGCTTTTTTTATAAAACTTGTCTATATATGTGGTGTGGGACTGAAAACAGGTTTGGGGGCTTTATTACTTTGAGAGAGGTCAATGTCCTGCTTTTTTATTTAAAGGAGAAATTGAAGTAGAGAAGAGATGAATGATTTTGCACTCATCAATATGTCTGCATAGACACAGTTTTTCTCTTTGAAGAAGAAGAAACACTAGGGACTTTTTTACAGGTTCTGCTTTTCTCTGGTGTGCTTTATGATTGCTCTTTTCTTTGTAAGCTTTTTAAAGAAAGAAGAAGAAGAAGATGAAGATGAACAAGTAAAGTAATAGTGGTAGTGGACAGAACAACATGCTCAAGAAGTTGTTCATTGTTGTCTCTTCTTATTACATATAATACAAAGGTATTTTTGCAACTTTGCCTTTGCACTTTGCATGTCCCACCCACCCACCCATCATATATTCTTGGTGATGGACAGAACAACATGCACAAGAAGTTGTAACTCATATATTCTTGTTGAATTGAATATGGAGTTACTATCGTCAACCGGTGAAAGGAGAAATGGTTGGTAGGTTAATTAACAATCAAAATAATTTAGAACTCCTCTTTATGTTGAATATTTTCTCCACATAATCACTTTAGAACTCTTGTCATGATGTTTTTGTCCATTTTTGTGAATCCTTTTACCCTCTGAACTTCATATTGAAATGTTAATATGCTTTTGCTAACTGTGGTACAAATATATATATATATAGAGAGAGTTATGCATTTACTTATTCCATGTCATACAATGGTATGTGTTAATTTGCTGATGACATTATTTAAAAACTTGTAGGCGAATGAGTGAACTGGGTCTGTTTTAAATTAGTTATCTTTTGTTAGTTCAAGCTAGCCTACGTCTTGTTATTTTGCATTTATTTTCACTTTTTATTCATTTCCTGTGAACGTTTTGCTAATGTGTTTTTGACCAATGAAGTTTTGTGGTGAGCTTAGTAAAGACAACAGTAATTTAATCAAATCTCAAGTGGCTAGGGATTGTTGAAAATCATGTGTCTTGCATTTCCCAACCTCCACAAGGGAAAATTCATGCATAGAATTAATCAAAAGAGCTTTAGAGAGAGATTGATTGATTGATTTACTTTTAAAAAAAAACTATAAAAAAAAATATGGAAAACATGGCATTTTGACCATAGGTGTAACTGATATACAGAATTTAATAGGGAATATGAGTTTATCCCTTACTGTTTCAGAGAGCAATAAGCAACTTCTTGGAATACGCTGCGACGTAATAATATTGTAAATATCTAATTAAGCCTCGTCGTAGAATGTAGTAATTTATACTAATATTATTTCATATGATTATGTATGTCATAAGCTATTTTGAAGAGTGAAAAAGCCCTTTTGAGAAGCAAATGGAATAAAAATTTTAAATTAAATTGGTTGCTTGGTGACCATTTTGAGAAGCTCTCTTGCATGACTACATTTTCAATTGCGTATGGGATACCTAAGCCTTGAGTCCTAATCACATAGGATCGTTTATATGAATCATTTTTTACTATTTTGCTCTAGTGCGAGTTGATTGATTTTCATTTTCATTTTTTGCCATTGTGTATGTAGGGCATTCTATTTTTATTTATTTTTTTGAGTGTGAAAAATGGGGGCAAAAATGTAATTACAAGCAGGGATTCAAGTTCTCAAATCACTACGTAAAATTCCAAAAAAAAAAAAAAGAAGACAGACACTTCTTCTTTCACCAGTGTTGATTATTCATGGGCCATTGGTTTTATTTGGTGTACTTTTTGAACTATAATATGCAATTGTCATTGTGATACTTTGCAAACTCATTCTTTTTATTGATGTATACAAAAACAGTTAACACATTATACTAATATATTATAGGTGTCATATGCATTTAGTGGGCAACAAGCTTCAAAAGAAAATGAATAGGTATGCATTTCTCTACTTTTAATGAATTTTTCAGCTTATTATGAATTAGATTAGAAATGATGTTGTAGAGTGAAATTTCAAGTTGTCTGTTGATTAGGAAATAATGTGTTAGCACTTAGCATTGCTAAATTGCTCAGACAATTCTAATATCTCCCATTTGATGTTGTTGAATTGAATGGCCTAGATATGGGATATGAATAGATTTGTAGATTTCAGATCTGGATGCTCAAGAGTGAGCGAAAGAATAAGGAAACAATCAAACTAAAGTACCTAGGTTAAGCCTTCTGGTCTAGTAGAAGACTGATGTTACATTAAATGGGTTACACAACTTGTACATATATTATCCTTTTGTCTTTCATGAGTGAAGTACGGCTTAATTTATTCATACTGCTATTTTGAAAGTATGGATAAGTTAATATACGTATTGTTTCTTTTGATTTCCTAGGTTTTTGATGTATTTGATGAAAGGAAAAATGGTGTCATCGAATTTGATGAATTTGTCCATGCACTCAATGTCTTCCATCCCTATGCTCCCACGGAAGACAAAATAGACTGTAGGGATCAAATGCAATCCTTTTATTCTTATTATCAAAACAAATCTCATCAACTTAACCTCTTGGTGTTACCTTCGTGATGCCCTGCAGTTACATTTAGGCTTTATGATTAAGGCAAACTGGGTTTATTGAGCGAGAAGAAGTAAGTATTCTGCACTGTAAACTTAGCAATTGTTGCCACAACTAATGTTAAAACAAATACATGCCCTGAGAAACAAAGACAGTTGATACACTAATTGTGTTTGGAGGTTTTCGAACCTTTTTGAACTCATTATTAAGGTGGCTTGCAAGTTGCAAGCTTTTGAATCAAATTGGTGCTACATAAGTTTCTACATTTTGTAGATCTCTCTCTCTCTCTCTCTCTCTCTCTCTCTCACACACACACACACACACACACACACATGCATTGTAAAAGATGTCACATTACTTTTCCCTTTTGTGCTTATATTTATGGGCATGCATATGAGCATAAATGTTTGACTCTCATACATAAAACATTCATAATAACCAATGGTTACCTCAATTTATCAGGTTCTTGGGGACCTTAAGAACAGGAATGATTTGATGGCCAATTCTTTGCTCCATAATTTTTATTATATTGGGACATAAGGCTTGGTTTAGTTTGACTTATGCTTTAAATTTACTGCTATTGACAAATGTGTGAATGACTAGAAGAATATAATCTTTTTTATTGAAATAAGTCTGCATTTGTTATCATGCTTTTGCTAAGGCAGCCAATTGGTCATGTTGTTTGTCTACTGCTTTCCTGTCATTAGTGGGTTGAGGACAAAAGATCAAACCTTCAAAGTTTAGTTTGTCATGTTTCTTTGATTTGGGCACTATTTGAAAGGCTTGGAACTTTTCAAATATATATATATATATATTTAAAGGCCTTGAATTCATTCAATTTAGTGCAAAACAGAATTTAGCCCTTTATCTGGAGGTATATGTGTATGTATGTATTCATTGAGAGACAAAGAAAAGAGAAGTGATATCAAAAAAACTAGTTGAAAGATGGCCTTCCTTAGACCTTTTTTTTATTTCTACAGCTTGTTTAAGGATGCCCTTTTCTTTTTGCATTGTCATTTGGTGAAATTTCATGGTCTGTGACCTTTTTTATCATGCTAAACTGTGCACATTCCTTAAATTTCATTCATGAATTACGGTTAAAATAGCAATTGCTTTCAGGTGAAGCAAATGGTGATTGCAATTATGATGGAATTTGACGTGAAGCTAACTGATGAACTTGTTGAGGTTATTATCAACAAGGTGAGAGTTTCTCCAATTTAAAGTGTTTTTCCTTCGAATTATTGCATCCTAGATTGGATGTTGATGGCACCAGAAAATGACTTTTAGGAAGTAAGACAATCATTTTTAGGCATCCTTATAATTTTTATTTTGGCAGTATATAATTTTTATCATTAATGCCTGAAATTTTTGTTGCATAGGTGCAATGTGGTGATGTGGAACTTGAAAAGAAAATTGATGAGAAGATTGGCCAGTTCATCAAGAAACACCCGAGCAACAAAATTGATGAGAAGATTGGCCAGTTCGGGATTGTATTTTTTTTCATAAAATAACTTTTCTCAAGTTTTTAGTTGTAATAACTTTCACATATGGCTCAAATTTTGAGACTCAAATGGAATGTTCAATTAAACTACAATGCTATACTATCTCAAATGGAATGTTCAATTATTCCTAGAGTGCTTAACGCTACACTTTTTTCTTTTTTCTTTTTTCTTTTTTTTTTTTTTTGCAATGGTAACAAGATGGTCGCCAAAAATCATGTTAGTGTTTTTCTTTGTTTTTTGCGACAACAAAATAGCAGTCGCCATAAGTAGTTTAGGCGGTCGCAAATAATTTGCGACCGTTGCTTTGCCGTCGCAAAAAGTATTTGCCACCCCCACATTCGCGACCCCCATTTGTCGTCGCATGGGCCGTCACAAAAATTCTTTTGCAACTGTTTTTTTTATTATTTGCAACAATTTATAGCAGTCGCAAAAGTGTTTTTTTTAGTAGTGTGAACATCTCCCTCTTTTAAGCTTATTTTTGTACACAATCTTGGCCACCTTTGCATGCTTTTTTTGGTCTAAGTTTCAACTGCAAAAAGCTCTATATTTAAGTGCTTAAAATGGTTGTTTAAGGCTTTGCTTGAGTTAGGGGTGGTTTACCCCCTTTGGTGGCTTGTTTTGCCTTGTTTGATGCCATCTTTTAAGGCCTTTGAGACCATCTCTGTTTGGCCTTCTCACCACTGAAACTTAGAGAAATTTTAGTGGTAGAAAAGTGGTTTTGAGGTCCCAAATGGGTGGGGGTGGTCCCTCCTCCTCTTCTCTTGTTGGCATGTGTTGATGGCCCTTCAAAAGAGCATGTGTTTCTACTTCTTAGAGGCTTTGTTTAGGCTCATTTTTGTGACTTTTCAGACCTTCCATAACTCTATTTTTGGCTATCTTGGTCACCTCTTGCATGCTTCTTATACTTGTAGTGTAATCCTACTTGTAGCCTTGCAAAGTAGCATGTCTTTGTACTTTGAATTTGCTTAGTTCAAGCATGTTTTTAGCCATTATTTGACATGTCATAACTCTGATTTGTGTTGGTTTGGTTGCCTCTTGCATGCTCCTTGCACTTGTAGTGCAATTTTGTTCACTAGCCTAGTGTATTTGGTGTTTTAGCCTATTGATCTAGCATGTGTATGCTCTGCTCCAGCACATTTTTGGCTATGTTTTAGCATGCTTTAGGTCTGATTTAAGTGGTTTTGGTCACGCATGCTTGGCTTTGCATAGCTATAGTGTATTCGGCTTTACTAGCCTTACACTTTGGGACCCCTAGCGCGCTATATTTGTGATGTGTGCATGATATGGCTTCACTTGGCATGTAATTTTAGAGCATATGTCATTGCCACACTCTCACATTTTCCACTCCTTCAATGTGTTTGGGAGTTGTGTCTTCATGCCTTGTTGGCGAGCCATCAAACGTGCATATTTTCCTTGTGTTATATGCCTTGATCTTAGTATATTTCAGCCACTGTTTTGGTGTATTTAACCTCTGTCCAAGGTTGGTTTGGTCATTTGTGCTATGTAATGCATGCCTCTAGTGTTATGCTCTTTGCTAGCTTCAATGCTTTCGACTCTAAGTATTCTTTGCATGCATCATTTTCATGCTTTGATGTCATTTAGCATGTCATTTCAGTGCTGAAATATATGCCATTGCATCCCACTAATTCACTCTTTCAAAGCTAGAGGACTCTCACTTTTGGACTTAACCGATTAAGGGACTAATTGGTAATCTAAAACGAGTAAACAAAATGAATCAAAGTAAAACATGGCAAGATAACATGTTTGTGTTGCATTGCATGTGTTTGGATCGGACGTTAATCCAAACACAAGAAACGATGGGCGTTTCATACTTGAAGTGATGAAACGCGCCTCATTTCTTGGTCACCATCCCCCTTGATTGTGCATGATAGGGTGGAGGCCTTTCGAGTCTTATGTGTGCATTCATTGAGTCTTGCACAAGCTTGATCCTTTTACCACTATGCATTGAAAATGCTTGGTTGTTGGCTTGAGAGTCAAGTGCCATACTCCTTTAAGCTTGAGATATGATAAGGAGTGTGGAAGTGCATACGTTTCCTTGCAAATACACTGTCTTGCCTCTGTCTGTGCTCTGTTGTAGCTACAGGAGGAATTTCAGTCCTGAAAGTGTTCTTGAGATCAGAAAGAAGCAATTTGGAAATCGGTGTAATTCTCAAAGGTTCAAAAGAGTGCAAACAGAGGTGTCTCGAGGCAAGGTGGTGGATTTCCAGGAGGACGCAACCGAGCATGCATATCCCCCTCGCCCACGAGGCCATTTATCGCTTTTGTTATCTAGTTGTAGTTAATTACCTGTGCTGTAATTAATTTAGCTTAGTGCTTTGTAATATTCTAATTAGCTTGGATTAGCTAGTTATTCAATTTGGTTTGTAATAATTAATTAACTAGAATAGTTAGTTAATTAGTTGGTGTGGGGGCCGAATATATGGAAAAATTAGAAGGTGCGTATCATTGGAAGACTGATATTAATCGGCTGTATCCTACGAGAGCGGGAAGCCGAATATAATATATGTGCCGAATAAGTGTAAATCCTTAGGGCCAAATAATAGAAAGGACAATGATTAAAAAGTAGGCCCTAGACCCGAGGATCAAAAGGAACAGGTATAAATACAGGAACAATCGGTTGAGAAAGGTATGTAAGAATCACTTCACTTAACTTAGTAAACAAGCTATCTTGAGTGTCTGAACTAACTTGTCCGTCGGAGTGCTAATTCCGACACCCCCGACCAGAGTGTTTCTGTCTTTTTAGGTGACTAGCTGAGGATCATTAGCGTCTCCCAGGATTTGAAGAGTATTTCCAAACCACTTCTCCACTGTTGATTTGTAATAGGTAGCTTCATTAGCGTAGCTAGTTAGCTTTCATTATATTCAGACCCTCCGTCGAGAGGGAAAATGTTGTAATAAGTGTGCGTGTGTGTGTGTGAATATCTTCCAACCCACGTCTTTCTCCTTTTTACTTAAGCGCTTTTGATGGTTAGTTTTAGGGCATGTTTCAATTAGCATGCTTATGCTTTGCATGCGTGCATCATTCATTCATATTGTATGCACCGGGCTCGGCGCATCATTCAAACTGCATTGTATTTCAATACGCTTCTTTGAATACATATATCAAATGTCGCATTCATATGCCATATTAGCTAGACGAGCCTATTTTAGTTGCATTTTGTATGCGTTGCAGTAGGCATCTTATATCACTAGGATCATGCATTGATTTCTAATTGGTTTCTGTTTTGGCTCAGAGTACACTGTAAGTGTTTATGCTTTAGCATCCTTGCATATGTGTAAGTGACTGCCATGATAGCATGCTTGCCATGAGGTTATTTGCTTAATTGATAAATTGCATGAATGTCTATGGATGAAGGCTTCATTGCTTGAATTCAGACAATTCATCCAATGTGCGTTTTAAGCCCACTTTGCGAAGTGGCAAAATCATGTTTTCTAAGCCCACTTGAAAGTGGCAAATCCGCATTTTATCCTACTTGCAAGTAGCAACTTCAAACCATTTTCACAAACAACATGAGATGTTTTGTTCCAAATTGAGTGATTAAGTCTATACTTATGTGTTGTGCGCATCACATAGTAAGCTAGCTAATAACCGGAATAAGAACACATATGTTTATAAAAACAACATATCATGTTAGTAGAGGTCGATCTTTGATCGGGCGAGCGGGGGTGCTCATTTTAGGACCTTCCCCTCTTGTACCCAAGTTCTCGAGCCAAGGCAACTTTGGTGATGACGGACACGTGGCCTTAGGCACGAGTCAGGGTTTCCTAAATTTTCCAAAATAAAATGTTTAGGTGGCGACTCTGAAATCTGGCAAAGCAGTCCATGTTTGGCGCTTTTTGATTAAAATTGATTTTCCAAAACGATTTGCCGGATTTGGATTCTTTGGTGATTTATCAGTCTTACATTGCACTTTGTGAGATTAGATTCAAAACCATGATAGGATTCTGAACTTTAGTAGCTAGAACCCAATTCGCACCCTCTCCGAAAGGGGGGGCGCGTAGAGCGAGTTCGAGTGGTCTACAGCTAGCAAGTGACTTAAAGGAGAGAACTTCTGGCATTGACCACATTTCTTGACATAATACTTGGTGTCAGTTCGCATTGTCGGCCAATAGTATCCTTGTGATACGGCGCGGTGAGCTAGAGGGCGCCCGCCTGGATGGGCACCATAACTGCCCTCATGTATTTCAGTAAGAAGTTCCTCGACTTTATCCGGGTAAACACACTCTAAGTACGGCCCAGAGAGAGATTTCTCGTAGAGCTTCCCCTGCGGACCCAAATAGTATTAGAGAGCTTTGTTTCGGAGTTTGTGTGCTTCTTTCTTATCCATCGGGAGTTATTCTGAAGACAAGAATGCAGCAATAGGGTCCATCCAACTCGGACCTTGTTCGATAACGTTGACCTGAACTGGTTCTAAAGAGGCAATGCTCGGCTCGAGGACAAACCCTACTTCAATTGTCTATTTAATTTCTGAGTTGATAGCAGAGGCTAGGCAAACCAAGGCGTCTGCATGGGTGTTCTGATCCCGGGTTATTTGATTCAATTCATGATGGTTGAATTTTGCCAGCAAAGAATTTTCCATTTTCATGTAGGCTGCCATACGGTCATTTTTGGCTGCGTATTCCCCCTTTAATTGATTGATGACAAGTTTTGAATTACAGAAGATAAGTAGGCGCCGAGCACCAAGGAGAAGTGCATTACGTAAGCCGGTTAACAATGGTTTGTATTCGGCCTCATTGTTTGATGCTTCGAAACCCAGTTTGACAGCCTGTTCGATTATTTCCCTGTCCGGAGACATGATCACTACGCCCGCCCCACTGCCACATTGGTTAGATAACCCGTCACAATACAACTGCCAAATGTCCCAAACATAAATTCTCCAATTCGGCTTAGGTTGAATTTGATTAGACTTAAAGTTGGCAAGACACCCAGTTAATTGGGCCACAAAGTCGGCAAGCACTTGCCCCTTGATTAATGTTCTGGGTAGAAATTGGATATCGTACTGGCCGAGTTCAAGAGCCCATTTTGAAATGCGCCCTGACGCTTTTGCGCTACGGAGCACTAATTGGAGGGGGTAATCTGTTAGTACCCTGATAGTATACCCCTGAAAGTCATGCATCAGTTTTCTTCCTGCCATGATGAGAGCAAGGACGAGTTTTTCTAACAGACGGTAATGTGTTTCGCCGTCAGCCATTGCTTTGCTTACATAATAAACTGGCCGCTATTCTGCTAGTTCTTCCTTTATCAACACGGCGTTGACCGCCTGATTAGAAACTGCCAGATATAAAAGGAGCAGATCACCTGCCGAAGGAGTTGTCAAGAGAGGAACTGCTTGGAGATAAGTCTTCAAACCGTTCAAAGCGGCTTCGCACTCGAGGGTCCATTCAAAAGCTTTACCTTGCTGAAGGGTATGAAAGAATTGCCGGTAGCGATCTGTGGAACGACTGATGAACCTGTTGAGTGCGGCGGCCATTCCCATTAGCCTCTGAACCTCTTTGACCAACCGAGGAGAGCCGAGTTCAAGAATTGCAGTGATTTACCTCAGGTTGGCTTTGATTCCGCGGTGGTTAACAATGAAGCCAAGGAATTTGCCGGATCCAATGCCAAATGCACATTTGGAAGCATTTAGCTTCATTTTGTATTTGCAAAGAACGCCGAATGTCTCTTTTAGATCGGCTAGATAAGTTTTCTCTTCTTTGGACTTCACCACCATATTGTCAATGTACACTTCTATGGTACGGCCGAGTTGCTCCTTGAACATGGCAGTCACTAGTCTTTGGTAGGTTGCCTCTGCATTCTTCAACTCGAAAGGCATAACCTTATAGCAATAGGTTCCTATTGGGATGAGGAATGCAATTTTTTCCTGGTCTTCCGGATGCATGGCAATTTGATGGTAGCCTCTGTAGGCATCCAGGAAGCTCATACGTTGGTGATGTGCCGTTGCATCTACAAGTTGGTCTATTCTGGGGAGGGGAAAGCAATCCTTGGGACAAGCTTTGTTTAAGTCCGTGAAATCCACACAAACGTGCCAAGTTTCCTTTTTCTTCTTCACAACTACAGTATTTGACAGCCATGTAGGATAGGTCACTTCGCGGATTGCCCTGGCATCAAGCAACTGATTAACTTCTTCAACAACGGCAGTTGTGTGTTCCACGGCAGACCGCCAGCTTTTCTGAATAATTGGCTTACATTTGGGATCAACATTCAAGCGATGCTAGGACACAGATGGATCCACCCCCGACATCTCATAAGGTGACCATGCAAATACATCAAGGTTGTCTAGTAAGAAGGATATTAACTCTTGCTTGTCGACTTTATTCAGAGAAGCGCCAACCATGAAGAACTTGTCAGGATTCCCATCAATTTCTACCCGATCCAGGGCTCCGGTTGCCTTTTTTCTTGGAAATCGCCCAACGTCGTCGAGGCTCTCGCGATCCGGCACCTTAATTGAATTCACTTCCAGCTCCCTTGGTTTCTTTGCAGCAAGAAGATAATACGTCTACGCCGATTTCTGGGAACCTCGAATTTGCTCTATGTTGCATTCAGTCGGAAAGCGAAGTAGTTGATGATATGTACTTGGCACGGCCTGCATGGTATGCAACCAAGTTCATCCCATGATAAGATTATATGGTGAAGGAAGCTTGACAACCAAAAATTCTGCATCCACTGATTGGGAGCCCGTCCAAACTGGTAGTGTGATTTTGCCCAAAGGATATTCCGGATTAGCATTGAATCCGAATAACGGATACTCAGCTGGAGACAGGTTTGACTCAGTAAAGCCGAGTTTAACGAAGGACTTGTAGTACATTACTTCCGAAGTACTTCCCTGGTCAATGAGAATACGTTCAACGGTGAATCGGTTTACGCGTAATTCGATGACTAAGGAATCAGTGTGGGGAAGCGTTACGCTGACCAAATCAGAATCATCGAAAGTAATACTTGTAGCTTCATGGGGCCGTTTCGCTGGTGTGATTTGCTTTTAGGGATCAGGATGCGACTGAATTGTATGAACTGTGGATGCTGCCGGCAAGCTGTATATCATATGAATTACGCCGAGTGGAGGTGAATCCTGCCATATAGCTACTGTTTGTGTTGAATTGTTCTTTCGGACATGCTACATAAGCCGACTGTCTTGTACCAACTCCTCAAGGTGGTCCTTCAACGCATAACAATTGTCGGTATCATGATCGTGGTCTTTATGATACTCATATCGCCTATCCCGTCTCCTCGTGTCGGGAGGTCCCATCATCTTGGGCGGCCATTTAAAGAACAGAAGGTATTGAGCTTTAGACATAACCGCACTAATCGGCTTTGATAACTCCATATATTTCTTGTTCGCGCTTTATGCGCCTGCTATCCACTTGAAGTTGTTCATTAGCTCGATGTGAACATTGGTCATTTGATCGGCGCAAATCTCGTCTTTTGTCTCGTCTAGCCCGATTTCATGGTTCAGGGCTCCGTGTTGGTACAGAGTTTATCGGCTGTATGATTTCAGATGGGACCATCTTGTTTGCCTTGTGTCTGGCTTTGACCCGCAGGGCATCATCTTCCACTTTATAGTATTCCTCGACTTTCTTCATTAACGGCCAGACTATTTTGGGGGGCCGTCTGGTCAAGGAGCTGCAGAGGGCACTATCAGGATGCAAGCCCATCTTAAAGGCGGTGATGGTCATGGAGTCATTGTAGGCATCATCTACTAGATTAAAGCATTCCCAATAGCGCGCCGAATATGCACAAACGGTTTCTCCTAGTTAAATTTGCATTGCCCAAAGAGAATCAGCTTGCTTTGGCTGGACCTCATTGGTGATGAACCTTGCCCTGAAGGATTTCTAGAGTTGGTGGAAGCTCTTAATTGATGTTGGTTCCAATTTATAATACCATCTGACTGCCAATGGTCCCAAATTGCTCGAAAATATTTGACACATAAGGGCCTCGTCGTCTGCATGAAGCGCTATGGCTTGCTTATAATGACAAATGTGATCAGTGGAGTCTGATTTTCCATCGTATAGGGTGAACGATGGAGCTTTGAACTTTTTGGGTAGCACTGCCCGTGCGATTCGTCGTACAAAGGGGTCATGTTGATCCTCTTCGTCTAAGTCATTTCTTCTTTGCTTATTTCACGCACGCAGACTTTCGCCAGAAGAACTGGAGACTTTAACTCGTCCCTTGTTTTTGGATTTTAGGGATGATGAATTAGAATCACTGTCACTATCATGTCTCTGAGTTCGAGGTCGTTGACTATCCTTTCCCAATGGTCATCCCCGATCTTGGCACGCAGCCTATTGAGATTTTGCCACCTCTAAGGCCAAATCCTGTCGAAGGCGCTCATTCTCAGCCATCATGTTTTCTAACCTTTGTTCGTTTTGCTTTACTTGATCCATAATCGCTTGTATTGTCTCATGTGCTGATATCGAGAGTAAGGTTTGGGCAACTGAGTCGAAGTTCAAGGCCCTTCGTGCAGCAATGTTCTCTGGCCCAAGCATGTTTCTCGGAGTGGTATCATCTCGTGGCGTAAGGTCGTCAACGACTACCTAAGGATCTTCTGTCACGCCCGCCATGGATGTGCTTGAGTATTCCCACAGACCTCGCCAATTGTGGAGATAAGGTTTGGAAATACTCTCTGGATCCTATAGGACACTCTTGATCCTCAGCTAGTTACCTGAAAAGAAATGAACGATCCGGTTGGGGGTGCCGGAATTAGCACTCTGACGGATAAGTCAGTGTATACTCTCTGGATTGCTTATACCTCAAGTTAATCTTAATATTTCTTACATACCTTTTCTTAGCTGATGCTCTTCTTATTTATAGTCGTCCTTGATGTTGATGGTAGGGCCCACCTTTTGTCCAATATACAATCGCTCATTCGACTACCTGTTCATACTCGACCCGATTTACACCAAATTCTTCGACCGATCTGGTTATTTGGCCTCTGTCCCTTCAAGATAGAGCCATATAGTACATGACTTGATCTTCTTTAAAATATATTCGACTTCCCTATGTAATAATATTGTGTGGCCCCCACATCCGTCATCACCAAAGTGTCTCAGCTCAAGAACTTAGGTATGAGAGGGGAAGGTCATGAATTGAGCACCCACTGCACCCGATCAAAGATCGGCCTCTACTAATCATGATGTGATTTTTATGTACATTATATGCTATTGTTTCGATTATTTAGGCTAACATTACTATTGTTGCACGCAAGTATAGACTAATTTGCAAAAGTTAGAACGCTTTGATTTCATGTTTGTTTGAAAACTGGTTCGAATACGCGTCACTTGGAAAGATGAGTTTGTATGTACATTAATCAATTAGCCCAATTTAAGCAATTAGCCTTCATCCACAGGCATTCAAACAGATATATCACTGAAGCACTTAGCCTCATGGAATCATGTTTGATATGGCAACACAAACATACATGCAATATGCTAAAATGAGAAATGCTCACCTAGTACTCCAAGGCAAGCCAAATAAAATAAAATAATTAGAAGAAATGCATGCTCCCAAACAATGCAATATGCCTAATCCAACACACACATTATGTAAATAATGAGTTCAGCTACTAGCATGGCATATGAATAAATTCAAGACATGGGATAAATCACGTATTCGAGTGATGAATTTGAAATTGACATTTGATTAGCATGACGAGCTGAACCTTATGCATGCAAGACAAATGGATGCAAGTCATGGAGCAATGCTAATTAAAACATGATGCTCTATGCTACCATCATAAGCAGGTAAATAAAAGGGAGAAAGAAATGGGGGTTGGAAGACTTACACGACTTATTACATATTTGCCCTTGTGCAAGAGGGTTCGAATGAGTGTCCAAATGTCCAAAATAAACTACTTATTACAAATCCGAATAAATGAATTAATTGAACTAACTATCAACTAGCTTTCTAAGTTATTACAACAAAGGTACTGCAATAATGACATCAATGTAATATGAACAACAATAATTGCAACAAATAATAACAACAAGAATAATTACAACAATGATAATTATAATCACCTTGCTTGTTTCCACTTTTCAAAAAACACTTTTCAGAAAATTCTACTTCTTATTTTTCGTATTTTTTTGTTTTTACTGAATTTTTTTAATATTTTAAGCAATTTTTTTACTTTTTAGATACACCTAACATAAATACACCTAAAAAGTAAAAAAATTATAAAAAAAATCTTTTAAAAATTCACTAAATACCAAAAATACAAAAAAAAAAAAAAAAAAAAAAAAACAAGAATTCAGTACATTTTTTTTTGTATTTTTATGTATTTATTAATTTTTTAAAATATTTTTTCACAATTTTTTTACTTTTTAGATACATCTAAGTAAGGTGCATCTAAAAAAGTTTTTAAAAAAAATGTTTAAAATTTAAAAAATATTCACTAAAAATAAAAAAATACGAAAACCAAAAAAGTCAGTTTTCAAAAAACTTAATCCAGAAAACTCAAACCAAACACACTGAATATTAATACAGGCAACAATGAGGCATAATGGTTGCATGCACAGTGCCCAGAAGTTGCTCTGTCTACCCAGATTGCTCTGTCTCACCTTCAGTCACTGCCCTCTGCTTCTACAAAAAGCCCACTGCTTACCAAACATTGGGATTTGGCTGAGCCAAAACAGTGCCAGCCGACTCCAAATTTAATGCCAAAAAATGTTTTGTGCTCTGAGGTGAGAACAATGCAGACATAGCCTTTCTAGGCCCTGTTTGTCCCTTCTGCCCCTCTCTCTTGAAAAAGGTAAGCACTTGTTTGTAAACCAAAGTTGGTCCAAGCTTACTCTCAAGCTTGAATTGCGATTCACAAGGCTCAACCAAGGTTCTAAGTTCTTGCTCTAAGGTTGTCTATGGTGTATAGATATGGTATAAGGATGATCAAATCTCTCAAAGGTAGCTTGCACAAGAATAAGGATCTCTTAAGGGTTGTTTTACTTTTTTGAAATTTTTCCAACCCCTAACACTAAGATACATGCTCATATTTGTAGAATTTGAGCAAAAATAGGTCGAAAATATCTTCAAAAATGGACAGCTACCCATTCCTGCCCAAAACAGTGTTTCTCGCTAAAGAGAGCCGACCAGCCCTCAATGTGGTACGGCTGGCTCCCAATATGTTCCCCTATTCCTCTGTTTCAAACTCAGTGTAGGGTGGTGTAGACCGCCCGAACGTCGCGGCTCCGCGCGCGAAGGCACGAAATCGTTTTGTTCATTAGCTACTACAATTCAGACTCAATGTCACGGTTCTGAATCTAATCTTGCAAAGTGCAATGCAAGACCGATAAATCACCAAAGAGTCCAAATCTGACCAATCATTTTGGAAAACTGATTTTAATAAAGAAGTGCCAAAACATGGACTACTTTGCCAGATACAGAGTCGCCACCTAAATATTTTATTTTGGAAAATTTAGGAAACCCTGACTCATGCCTTAGACCATGTGTCCGTCATCACCAAAGTTGCCTCGGCTCGAGAACATGGATACAAGAGGGGAAGGTCATGCAATGAGCACCCCCGCTCGCCTGATCAAAGATCGACCTTTACTAACATGATATTTTATTTTTGAAAATACATGTGTTCTTATTCTGATTCATTAGCTAGCTTTACTATGTGATGCGCACAGCATACAAGTATAGACTAGATCGCCTAAGTTGGAACAAAACATCTTATATTTGTTTGTTTGAAAATGGTTTGAAGGTGTTACTCGCAAGTAGGCTAAGGCGTGGATTTGCCACCCTCGAGTGAGCTTAGAAAACATGATTTTGCCACTTCACAAAATGGTCTTAAAACTCGCATTTCGATGAATTGTTCCAATTCAAGCAATCCAATCTTCATCCACAGGCATTCATGCAATTAAACACTTAAGCAGTTAGCCTTATGGAAAGCATGTTATCATGGCAATACTCACACTAATGCAAGGATGCTAAAGCGTAAAAGCTTACCTAGTACTCCGAGCCAAAACAAAAGCTATGTTAGAAATCAATGTATGACCCTAGTTATGTTAAGAATGCTTAATGCAACACATGCAAAATGCAACTAGAAATAAGCTTGGCTATTCTAAGATGTCATGTGAATGCAACTAGATAACATGTATTCAAATTGGTATTAAAATACAATGCAGTTTGTATGATGCGCCGAGCCCAGTGCATGCAAGACAGATGAATGATGCACGCATGCGAAGCATAAGGATGCTAATTGAAACATGCCCTAAAACTAACCATCAAAAGCAGGTAAGTAAAAGGGAGAGAAATGGGGGTTGGAAGACATGTATCACACACACGCACACTTAATACAAAATTTTCCCTCGCGACAGAGGGTCTGAATGAATAATACAAACCAACTACTTAACTAAATATCCTAGCTAATTAGTTATTATAAAACTCTTAACTAATTAAACAAATTAATTAATTTACAAAACCAGCTAAGTAAGAAACTGAAGTAGGTTGCCACAGCTCTGCCTCGGAATGATGAATGATGCATGCTCGGTCGCGTCCTCTTGGAAATCCACTATCGTGCCTCATGTTGCCTCTGTTTGAACTGTTTTAGACTTCTGAAAATTGTAACAACTTCCAAGATGCTTTTGATCCACCTCATGGACATGCTGAGGGGTGGTCGGCCAAGAGGAGTGACCATCAGCTAGAGTTTATGGCTATCAGCCAATTTGATAGCCGATCGGCAGACTTTGATGGTCGGTTGGCAGCTCTGATGGCCGATCGGCTACTACTTCTTGCAAATTCTCCTTTTTGCTGCAACAAAGTACTAACATAGGCATGGCAGTGTATTTACAAGAAAATGTGTGTATGTAGACACCCCATTTTTGACCGATCTTAAGACTCAGACATCATCGATTGAGCGCTCGGTGATAATGCATGTCGTGCTCGTTTCGAGGTTTCGGAGTTTTGGCTGAGAGCCTTCTCTCCAGGCCTCTGATCTCTTTGTGCTTTGGCTCGGTTTGTGAACCGAACCTTGTTTCTCTTCCCTAGAGAGAGGGAGTAGTCTTGTGGACCACCTTTTTGTGGTTGTAGACCAATTTTCTCGTTTGGAGACCAATTTCCAGTTTTCAGAGCCTTCGGTCGCGCGTTTTGACTCGGGACCGCTTAACGTTCTCCGTTTTGCATGGTTTTTGAACCACACCTTGTTGCCTCTGCCTAGAGGGACACTGTGGTCCGAGAGACTACTTTTTTGGTTGCAGACCACTTTTCATGCCCGTAGACTAGTTTTCGAGGCTTTCGGCCGCGTGCTTTGCCTACCAAACTTTCGTCTTGCATCCGTTTTGGTTTGTTTTTGGTACAAACCTTATTTTCCTTGTTTGGAAGGTGGTACAAGGGTGGGAGACCAGTTCTTCCCCTTGGAGACCACTTTCCTCCTCGCCAGCCAGCTTTCTGGTCGGCCAACTAGTTTTCTTGGTCTTTGGGCCACCTTTTTTGGTCAGCCACCACACCATTGGCTTACTTTCAGTGTGTAGACTTCTCCTACCCATGGCCGACCACTTTTTTTCTTGGGAGACCACTTGTGGTGGTCAGCCAACCACTTCAAGTAGCTTGCTTTTTGTCACCTTTTTGGAGATATTTTCATCCAGCTGTCACAGCTGGAAGGCACTAAAACCATCCTCCATACACGTGTATGGAGGGATGGCCTAGAACCCTAAGCTTGTCCAACAAGCTTGAGCATTGGTTCTCTATAAGAGAGAACCTCCTCCTCCCTCCTCTAGGTTCAGATTTTGTGCCTTAAGATATACATATACACCTTTGTCTCTATATTGCTCATGTTCTTCATTTTTGTGCCTTAAAGTGTAGTTTTATCATACTTTAACACACAAACAAACACTCAAACACCATCCTTTTGTTGCTGAGGTGCTTAGGAGATGGTTTTGGTGTTGTTGGATTGGTTTGAGCTTGGAAAACCTGCTGGAGTTGTGGTTTTGAAAGGGTTCATCAATGGTGAGCATCTAACCCTTGAATCCCTTGATTTTTCTTAAGCTTTTAGTCCTATTTGCATGCTAATTTAAGCTTAACTTCCTACTGTAAAATGTTCTATTATTCAGTCCTTAAAATGTTTGTTTAAGGTCACTTTTGTGTTGGGGGTAGTCTACCCCCTCTTAGGCCTTGTTAGGCCTTCCTTTGAGCCATCCCTTTAGGCTATTGTTCTAGCCTTTGCATGACCTCTATACCACTGAAATCCAGAGGATTTTTAGTGGTGGAAAGGTGGTTTTGGGGTCCCAAATAGAAGAGGTTCATCCCCTCTCCTTGTGTCTTGTATACTAGTCATATATGCCTCATGTTTGAGCATGTTTGTTAAGCTTGTGTTGGCTTGTTCTTAGCATGTATTTGGGGTTATTTCAGTACACCTCAGATCTTTTTTGACTTGGTTTGGTCATTCCATGCATGCCTTATACACTTGTAGTGTAAATCTTACAAACTAGCTTTGTGTGTCTCATGTTTGAGCATGCCTTTCTAGCTTGTTTTGGGGCCATCTTAGTAGGTTTTTGGTGTTTTTTTAACATGCCTTAGACTCGTTTTGGGTTGGTTTGGTTGGCCCTCGCATGCCTTATACACTTGTAGTGTAAATTTCATAAACTAGTCTTGTACGCTTCATGAAGTAGCATGTCTTTCTAGCTTAAGTTGACTCCATTTCAACATGTTTTTGGTGATTTTTTGCCATGTCATACCTCTGTTAAGGTTGGGTTTGATAGCCCCATGCATGCTCCATGCACTTGTAGTGCATTTCCATGAATTAGCCTAATGTGTACCATGCTTTAACATGTCATTCTAGCATGCTTTTGGCTTAACTTCAAGAAGCTTTTGTCCATGTTTTAGCATGATTAAGCTCTAATTTGTGTTGTTTTGGTCATGCATGCCATGCTTTGTATAGCTATAGTGCATTCTAGCTTGTTAGCTTTGTGTATTAAGTCCACTAGCATGCATTGCTTGGCCTATTTGAATGATTTGGCATCATTTCATATGTGATTTCAGTGCATGTTTCATGGTCATGCACTTGCATCTTTCACTCATTCAATGTGTTGGAGGGTTTGCCCTTTATGTCTTAAACATGAACCATTGCGTATGCCTTCATGTCTAAGCTTGCGAGCTATCATTTCAATGTGTTTTTGGGGTTATCTTGCCATGATATAACTCTGATTTTTGTTGGCGAAGCCATCCCATGCTTGGTCTTGGTAGGTGTAGTGTAATCCACCTTATTTGCCTTGCATGCACCATGTCTTATGCCCTTCATGCTAGCTTGTTTTAGCTTCATTCCATACATGTTTTAGACTCATTTTGACATGTTCTAGGACTGTTTTGGGTTTCCTTTTCCATATGCTTCATGTTTTGCATAGTTGTAGTACAAATGCCTATGCTAGCTTCAAGCTTTGGGTACCATAGCATGCTTCATCTATGTTGTGTACATGATTTGGCATCATTTACCATGACATTTCAAAGCATATAGGACTACCATGTTCCCACTTCATTCACTCTTTAAGTGCCATTGAGTGTTATGCATTGTTTCCTTGCTTATGGCCTAGTGTGTATGCTTGCATGCCTAAGCATTTGAGCCCCTATCTTAGCATATTTTGATCTTTGTTTAGACCTACTTGAGCTTTGTCCATGATTGGTTCAATCATTTGTGCCATGTATTGCATGCCCCTTGTGTAGTCCCTTTAATGGCCATGTGCCTTAGGCCCTCTTGCATGCTTTACTTGTGTTGTTTGAATGGTTTGGCATCATTTCACACTTGATTTCAGAGCCTTTAGTGTTGTCACACTTCCATGTTTATTGCTTCTTCATCATTCTTGAGAGTTGTGCTCTTATGCCCGGTCAATGGGCCTTTGCATTATGCATGCATTTACTTTGTGCTTCATGCCTTAGTTTCATCATTATGGCCATTGTTTTGGGCATGGCTGAGGTCTACCCACATTTGGTTTAAGTCCATTGAGCATTGTGTATGCCATGTTACATAGCATTGTGCATGTTATGTTGTTGTTTCCATTGTGCATGCTATGTTCTTGTTCGCATTGTGTATGCCATGTTACATAGCATTGTGCATGTTATGTTGTTGTTTGCATTGTGCATGCTATGTTCTTGTTCGCATTGTGTATGCCACAATCACATTGCATTGAGTATGCCATGTTATTCATTGCATTGAGTATGCCAAGTTGCATTGCATGTTGTTGCATACTTGTCCCTTGCATTGCATGTTTGCATGCTTGAGATGCATTGCATGTTTGTATGCTTAAGTTGCATTACATTACATGCTAGTTGCATTGCATTTGTTTGGATTAGGTGTTAGTCCAAACATGAGAAAAGAGAGACGTTTCATACTTGAAGTGATGAAACGTGCCTCAATTTTCGGTCGCCGACGCTCTTGATCATACATGATAGGGTTCAAGGAATTTATGTGTTTATGTGTGCATTCATTTTACATTGATTCGTGCAATTTGGCTTCTCGGCCATCATGCATCGAGATACGTGATTGGTGGCCCGAGGGTTGAGAACCACACTCCCTTGAGCTTATAAAATGATAGGGAGGATGGTTGTGCGCACATATCTCGCAAATACATTGTCATGCCCTTTCTTGCTCTCTGTTGCAGCAAACTGGAGAAGTGCAGCAACAACTGGTCGGCCAGCCAGAAAAACTAGCTGGCTGACCACTTTTTCTGGTCTACAACAAAGATAAGTAGTTGGCCAGTGGCTAGCAACATCAACAATTGGTCGGCAGCCCTCCCACAGGTCCCGAAGGTGTGTTAGAAGCTTTCTGGAGCTTTGTTCAATGTTCTGAGAACAGTTACAAATAGAGGCAAGTTGGAGCATCGCGACGGATTTCTAAACGAGGCGACCGAGCATGCATACACTTCTCACCTCAAGGCTCCTGTTTTACTGCTTTCCTTAGCTAGCTTATGCTTTGGTTATGTACTTAAGTAGTTAATGCGTTTAGCTGCTTATTTTGATTTGTAATAGTTAGTTAACTAGGGTAAGTTAATTAGCATTGTTTTGTAATAATTAGTTTAATTAGCTTAGATTAGCTAGTTAGCTTCTTATTCGGACCCTCCGTCGAGAGGGCGTATTATTGTAATAAGCGTGCATATGTGTGATGCATGTCTTCCAATTCCCATTTCTTTCTCCCTTTTACTTACCAGCTTTCGATGGTTTGTTTTAGGGCATGTTTCAATTAGCATACCTTATGCTTCGTATGCATGCATCCATTCATCTGTTTTAGATGCACCGAGCTCTGCGTATCATACTAACTGCATAGTATTTCAATACTTACTTGAATACGTGTTGAACATCATGTTATCAAGTTGCATTTCACATGACATCTTAGAATAGCCAAACCTATTTGAGTTGCATTTTCGCATGTTTTGTATTAGTCATCTTAGCATGAACTAGGATCATGCATGATTACTAACTAGCTTATGTTTTGGCTTGGAGTACACTGTGAGTGTTTACGCTTTAGCATACTGCATGTGTGTTAATGTTGCCATAAAAGCATGCTTGCCATGAGGCTAACTGCTTAAGTGTTTAACTGCCTGAATGCCTGTGGGTGCAGGTTGGATTGCTTGAATTGGAACAATTCATTGAAATCCGCGATTTAGCCTACTTGCGAGTAGCAAATTTCAAACCATTTTCAAACAAACGAACATGCAATATTTTGTTCCAACTTAGGCGATCTAGTCTATACTTGTATGCTGTACGCATCACATAGTAATTCTAGGTTAATGACCGGAATAAGAACACATGTGTTTTCAAAAACAAAATATCATGTTAGTAAAGGCTGATCTTTGATCGAGCAAGCGGGGGTGCTCATTACATGACATTCTCCTCTTGTACCCAAGTTCCTGAGCCGAGGCAACTTTGGTGATGACGAACACGTGGCCTTAGGCAAGAGTCAGGATTTCCTAAATTCCCCCAAAATAAAATATTTAGGTGGCGACTCTGTATCTGGCAAAGCAATCCATGTTTGGCACTTCTTTATAAAAATCAGTTTTCCAAAATGATTTGCCGGATTTTGACTCTTTGGTGATTTATTGGTCTCACATCGCACATTGTGAGATCAGATTAAGAACCGTGACATTGAGTCCGAACTTGTAGTAGCTAGAGAACAAGACGGAATTCACGCCCTCGCAGGCGCAGAGCCCGTGGAGTTCTCGGGGCACGTCTACAGTGTGCAACCACACTCCTTATCATGTCTAAAGCTCAAAGGAGTGTAGTGCTCAGCTCTCGAGCCACCAATCACGCATCTCAATGCCTGATGGCCAAAGAGGCCAAGTTGCACAAGTTCAATAAATGCATGACAAACAAGATACGTATACCATCACCTTATCATGGATAATCAAAGGCAATGGAGACAAAAGGGGATTGGCCCATTTTCATCACTTCAAGTATGAAATGAACCAATTCACTTTGTGTTCAACATAACGTCCGGTTGAACACAATGCAATGCACACATGCAACATACTTATCTTGGCACATTTTACTTGATTGATTTTGTTTACACATTTTAACATTACCGATCCATTCATTAATCAACTTGTCCAACTATGAGAGTCCTTTAATGAGAGAGAGGTCTATCAAAGAGAATGGTTTAAGGCATGGGATAGACCAATGCCTTTGACTAGGAGTAACCCTCAAAAGAGGGTTGAAGCCATTTACGCACAAGTCTCAATCCCTTGCATTAAACTCAAACTCAAGACTAACCAATCCTCAAAACAAATCAAAAGTGAAGAAATGAGAAGGATGATGATTTTTGATTGCTAAAGTGGCATGAAATGCAAGACTCTACTATGCAAACATCGTATGCACAACATGCTAGAACACTTAAGCGTTGAAACTAGTGAAGAGCTTTACACTAAGACCATGCAATACAATGCTCAATTGACTAAACCAACTCCAAACAGACCTCATGCATGCCAAAACAGTGGCTAAAAGGGACTAAAATGATAGCATGGTAAGCAAGAAAAAGCATGCTCAAATGATGGCTCACAAGCAAGACACAAAGCTCAACTCTGAAATACAATTAACAAGTGATAAAAATGAGAGTATGGAAAAGATATAAGCTCTGAAATACCATGCCAAATGATGCCAAGGCATGCAAACATCACAAGTATAGCATGGTAGGGGCCTCAAAACTCAAGACTAGTCAAGGCATTTGCACTATAGCTTTACAAAACATGAGTCATATGACCAAGGCAGCCCAAAAAAGTCCTAAAATAGCTCAAATGGAGTTCTAAAACATGCTTGAAATGAGCTAAGAATAGCTAGAATGAAAGGCTAACACAATAGCACATGTTAGGCAACAAGCATATGAAGCAAAGCTTGAATGATCAAACCGGCTCAAAACAGAGCTAAAGCATGCTAAAACAATAGCTAAAGCAAGCTGGAGTTAAGCTAAAATGAGCTAGCATGATTGGCCAAAAGATCAAGCATGATAGACTAGTAAGCATGGATTACACTATAAGTGCATAAAGCATGCAAGAGGTGAACTCACCAACCAAATTCAGAGTTATGGCATGCTAAAATAAGCCCAAAAATAAGCTAAGAATAAGCCAACACATGCTAGAAAAAACATGCTCAATAATTAGGCCAACAAGGCATACAACCAAGACGCAAAGAGGGGAGGCCACCCCCTTCTATTTTGGGCCTCAAAACATGGTTCCACCACTGAAATACGTCTGATTTTTAGTGGTGAACAGGCCAAAAAAAAAAAATGGACTTGAAGGTGGTGAGAAATTGCACAAAAGGCCTCACAAGCCAAGGAACAAAAAAGGAGAACAACCCCCTAAATTCACCAAGCCTTAAACTACCATTTTTACACCTTAAAAACAGAGTTTTTTATAGTCTAAAACCAGCCTCATAATAGTCCAAAACAATGGAAAAAGGAGGGTAAAGCAAATGTGCAAAAACAAGCTTGAAAAGGAGAAGTGCTTACCCTTGAAGCACCTTGAAGCACAGCAGCAAAACCAGCCAAAATCTGAGCCAAAATCAGCCTTTTGGAGCTCAAAAAAAGTCCCAAGCTACATCAACCCAAAGATCATCAACTTTGGTTAAGGGTCTCTTTGCAAAAGTGTAGGAAATTCTCACTTCTAAGCCTAAAACAAGAGGAGAATGAGAGAATTCTAGGGAGGGAGAGAGTTTTGCTCACAAAACTTCTAGAGAGAGAGGATTCTAGAGTGAGAAGCTCTCAAAATTTTCTAAGCCTTCAAAAATGTTCTAACCCCTTGAATATGAGATATAAATATCAAGCTTGGGTTGAAATATCTGAGCTAGGACAGGTGGCACAAGCTAGAAATAGTTGGAAGAGAAATATCTGCCAATTCTGGGCTTTCTGGACATTTTTGGCCGATCGGCCAACATTTGTGGCCGATAAGGTTCACTTTTGGCCGAACTATGGCTGATGAGGTCCAATTGTGGTCGATGGACTCCCATAGAGGCTGATGGAAAAAAATTAGCCCTCATCCCTGACTTAAAGCAAGCCTAATTCCTTCATCTGGACTCCTTTTCAGGTCATTCTTGAGCCTAAACTGTAGCTCCGGAAGTATTATTTCCAATTATGGAAGCCTCACCTCAAAATTCCATGTGCGCTAAGAGATATCTCTCTTTTAGTGAAGGTTGCTCAGTTTCGGTCCAACTGGAATGATGCCCAACTTCAACCAATCATATCTCCCCCATCCGGACTCGGCTTTAGGAGATTCTTGAGTGTAAAATGAAGCCCCGGAAGTATTATTTCCAATGGTGGTGTCCTCATAGCTTAAATCCAAGAATACAAAAGGATAGGTCTGATTTAGCGAGAGCTGGTCGACTCTCTTTTAGCGATTCATGCCCATCTTCTTCTCCAACTTGGTTTCTTCCCTCTTCTCCTCTTTTCTTCAACTCCAAACCCCTAAACAAGGTGTTTTGAAGGATTTTACAAAGATTTCATCTCTCTTTCATTCATTTCCACTTTGTCCTTGCTCGGTTTACCGAAAAGCGCAACATTTGACAAAATGCGATCCTCGAAACATTGTAGAAACTTCTTTTCAAAAATATTTTGAAAGAGAGGGTTTTAAGGTCTAAAAACCATTCAAAATAGTTTTAGTCCAAAAATGGGGTGTGAGGTTAGGATTTGACTCTCCTCTTGCTGAAGAAATCGAACCTTTGCTCTGCACATCTTTCACCACCAAGTAAATCATCAGTAGCGCCCAAGTCTTAAGGGCGGTCAAAAATGGGGTGTCTACAGGTGGCACAATGTTCAAAAATGAATTTCTGGGGCTAAATATGAAGGGTTTGGGATTATTCTTAGAACGTGAGCTTACATTCCTTTGTTGAGAATTCGAATCACGCTCAACGCAATTTCATCATCATGTGTGCAGGACCAAGCATCCAAGTGTTGCAGGTGGTCAAAAATGGGGTGTCTACACCACCCTCTCCAGAGCCACCCCCCCTCCCAATGTAGTCACTCAAGCTAAAATACAAAGGCCAAGTGGTCACCACGACTAATTCTGTTTATGTTGACAAGGATCTGTCGTTCGGCTTCAATCTGACCAAGGGATTACTGCTCCCTGAGGATATGAAGAAGCACAAGCAATTATCCAACCTGAAGGCTATCAGGTTAGCCATCAAATTGCTTGTGTTGGTAAGAGCAGTTGACCTTAACTAGTTCAAGTTTTTGCTCAGTTTTGATTTATTGATTCATTGTCGTTCTGCAGGCCGCACAAAAGAACTATGTTGCTCACAAGCTAATGATTGTCATAAGGAGTAGTCTTCGCGAGGCGATAGTTGACAACAATGCCAAAACAACCAAGCTAGAAAAGGCCAAAGCCACTCTTGCTGCAATTTTAGCTGAGCAGGATCAGCTAGCTAAGCTGGTTGCTAAGGTAGAGAAGGACAAACAAATGCCCGTGCAAGTGAAAAAGGCAAGATATATAGCTGAGCTACAAAAGCACCATGCTGTACACAAGGCCAAGTTAAAAAGCAAGCCGACGACGTAGAGGATCGTGGCTTTGCCGATGGGGAAAGAGTTTATGAACGGCAGGTGGAGGGCACAAAGGATATTTTCTTCCAATGCGGTTGGAAGGCTATCGTAAAGAAACTTGGCCATACGCCAAACTCTAATTTCTTCAAGAATCCTCTACTTGCCTTCTGTAGACACCCCATTTTTGACCATCCTCAAGACTTGGTTGCGCTTGCAGGTACATCCAGCCACAAGTTCGATTGCTCATCGAATACTCGACTTTCACGGCAGAACGTCACATGGTTGAGCTTTCCAAACCTTGTATCCTTTCTGCCCTTTTTTTGGACCATGTGTTGGTCCTTTTAGCATGCTTCTCATGGTGCATTTCCGGCCACTCTCTGCCACTGCCGGCTATGCATTTATCCCTGCCTGTCATTAATGAAGTCTGCCAGCCATCAATGAGGCACTGCCGGCCACCACTGATGGCCAACAGAATACCTTGTCTCAGCAGTTTTCACACCAGATCTTTTGAGCCAGCTGGTTTTCACTCATCCCTCCTCCATACGCGTGTATGAAGAGATGAAGCCCTTTTCAAGCTTGTTTAACAAGCTTTGCTTTGCATTCCTCTATATAAGGAGAGGCTCCTCCTCCCTTACAGAGGGTCAGTAACTTTTGAGAAGATATATCTCTCTATATATATTTCTCTTTCTCTCTCTATATTGTGTTTGTTTGTGCCTTAAAGTGCATTTTTCTCTCACTTTTGCACTACAATACATAGTGATACACCACCATCTTTGAGCTAAGGTTCTTGGGAGTGTTATTTGAGCTCTGAAAGTTGGTTTTTGGCCTTAGAGGTTCGTGGTTTCGAAGTTGTGCTTCAAGGGTGAGTGTATTCCCCTTTTAACTTTTTGTTTGTATACCATTTTGGCCATCCTTGCATATTGTTTTAGGCCTTTCTTTCAACTGAAAAAATTTCTGTATTTAAGTGCTTTTGATGGTTGTTTAAGGCCTCTTTGGTGTTGAGAGTGTTCTACCCTCTTGTGTGCCTTGTTTAGCCTTGTTTTGAACCTTGTGTTAAGGTCTTTGAGTTAGTCTTTGTTTGGCCTTTTAGCCACTGAAATCTAGTGGATTTTTAGTGGTAGACTTGTGGTTTTGAGGCTCAAAATAGGAGGGGGTGGTCCCCCCTCCTCTTGTCTTGTTTGCTTATCTTGATAGCCTACCAAAAGAGCATGTGTTTCTACTTCTTAGTGGCTTTGTTTAGGCTCATTTTTGTGACTTCCCAGACCTGCCATAACTTTTTTTTTGGCTGTCTTGGTCACCTCTTGCATGCTTATTGCACTTGTAGTGTAATCCTACTTGTAGCCTTACAAAGTAGCATGCTTTTGTAGTTTGAATTAGCTTAGTTCAAGCATGATTTTGTGGCTTTCTTGACATGTCATAACTCTTTCTGAAGTTGGTTTGATAGCCTTTTGCATGCTTCATGTACTTGTAGTGCAAATCTTGCTTACTAGCTTTGTGTGCATGATGTTTTGGTTCATTATTCGAGCATATTTTGGCTATGCACCAGCATGATTTTATTCATATTATAGGTTGTTTTAGGACTTTTTTGGGCTGCCTTGACTAGTCTTGAGTTTTGAGGCCCCTACCATGCTATACTTGTGATGTTTGCATGCCTTGACATCATTTGGAATGATATTTCAAAGCATATAGTGTTGTTACACTTCCATATTTTCCACTCTTTAAGTACTCTTGAGAGTTTTACCTTTATGCCTTATTTGTGAGCCATTGCATGATCCTCATTTTCTTGCCTTTCAAGCCATCATCTCAGTCCATCTTTGCTATTGTTTTGGCCTGCATAGGGTCTGTTTGGGGTTGGTTTGGCCATTTGAGCATTGCCTTGCATGCCTCTAGTGTAATACACTTCACTAACTTTGATACTTTTAAGTTTTCCAACATGTATTACATGGGTTGTTTGCATGATTCCAAGTCAATTTGCATGTCATATCAGTGCCGGAACATATGCCATTGCAATCCATATTTCACTCTTTCAATGCCTTTAGAGAGTTGTGTTTTGTGCCTTAAGCTTGGGCTAATATGCATGCATGTTTGTATAGTCCTTTGAGCTTCTATCTTAGCATGTTTAGCCACTGTTTTGGGCATGGTGTAACTCTGTTTTAAGCTGGTTTCGATGTTTGAGCATTGTGATGCATGCTTATAGTGTTATCCTCCTCACTAGCATTGGTATTCTTGGCCCTTTAATATGTTGTGCATGATGGCTTGCATGTTAGAATAGTGCATTTCATACCAAAATTAGCATGTTGTTGGCATGTCATGTTGTTTGCATGTTTTGCATTGCATTCAATCGGATGTCGTATTGAACACAAGGTGGATTAGCTCATTTCATACTTGAAGTGATGAAATGAGCCAATCTCCCTTAGTCTCCATTTCCTTTAATGCTTCATGATAAGGAGATGGTCTTCGTGTCTTATTTGTCATGCATTTATTTAAATTTGCACATATTAGATCTTTAGCCATCATGCATCGAGATGCATGATTGTTGGTCTTGGATCCGATTATGCCTCTCCCTTGATGTTTTGAGGTGATATGGAGTGGCATAGTGCCTACATACCCTTGGGAGACCCTCCCCTTTCTCTATTTTGTGCTTTGCTGCAGTTTGGTGTCACAGCACACCAGTGGCTGACACCCTCCCATTTTTGGCCGGCAGCTCTTCATTTGTGGCCGGCAGTATACACTCTTGGTCGGCAGAGGGGTCGGCAAAAGCTCTTCCTGGCTGGCAGGCCACTGGTGCACTCCTCAGCATGTTTTTAGTAAGATCCAGCAGCTAGTTCTCAAGGACATCCTGCAGACAGAGCCTCTAAAGAGCATTTGGAGAGCTTTTTGGGACAAGAATCGAGAGCTTGCATCTTTCCTTGTTCAAGGTAGAGCTAAGCCAGCGTAATTTAATGTTTACTTGTTAGTTAGCATTTTCTATTTGTAATTTAATTAATTCATTTGTTAATTAGTTAAAGTATTGTAATAATTAGCTTAGTTGTAGCTAGTTATTCAATTTGGTTGTGTAATAATTAGTCTAATTAGATTATTAGATTAGTTGATTAGCTTAGCATAGCTAGCTTAGCGTATTCATTCGGACCCTCCGTCGAAAGGGCGTATTATTGTAATAAGCATGCGTGTGTGCGATGCATGTCTTCCAACCCCCATTTCTTTCTTCCTTTTACTTACCTGCTTTTAGTGGTTAGTTTTAGGGCATGTTTCAATTAGCATCCTTATGCTTGCATGCATGCATCCATTCATCTATCTTGCATGCACCGGGCTCGGCGCATCATACTAACTGCATTGTATTTCAATTCCAATTTGAATACATGTATCGAATTGTCGCATTCATATGCCATCTTAGAATAGCCGAGCCTATCTGAGTTGCATTTTTGCATGTGTTGCATTAGCCATCTTAACATGAACTAGGAGCATATATGATTTCTAACTAGTTCTCTGTTTTGGCTCGAAGTACATAATGAGTGTTTACGCTTTAGTATACTGCATGTGTGTTGTTGATTGCCATGAAAGCATGTTTGCCATGAGGCTAACTGCTTATTTGATATAACTACCTGAATGCATGTGGGTGAAGGTTGGATTGCTTGAGTTGGAACAATTCATCAAGTCCCTGTTTTAGCCTACTTGCGAGTAGCAAACTTCAAACTATTTTCAAACAAACGAATATGCAATTTTTGTTCCAACTTAAGCGATCTAGTCTATACTTGTATGTTGTGCGCGTCACATAGTAATTCTAGGTTTAATAACTGGAATAAGAACACATGTGTTTCCAAAAACAACATATCATGTTAGTAAAGGCCGATCTTAGATCGAGCGAGCGGGAGTGCTCATTGCATGACCTTCCCGTCTCGAACCCAAGTTCCCGAGCCGAGGCAACTTTGGTGATGACGGACACGTGGCCTTAGGCATGAGTCAGGGTTTCCTAAATTTCTCAAAATAAAACATTTAGGTGGCGACTCTGTATCTGGCAAAACAGTCCATATTTATCACTTCTTTATAAAAATCAGTTTTGTAAAACGATTTGCCGGATTTGGACTCTTTGGTGATTTATCAATCTTGCATTGCACTTTGCTAGATCAGATTCAAAACTGTGACATTGAGTCCGAACTATAGTAAGCTAATGAACAAAATGGATTTCGCGCCCATTTCACGCACGGAGCTCGGGACGTTCGGGCACGTCTACACCTTCATTCTGCCATATATGCAAGCCTACGTTGTCATCGTGCAACAAAAGATGATTGCGGTGGCAACTGTAGCTAGTGCAGCCTAGGCATCACCTTTCCCATCAACCAACAATGCATTACTGCCAGTCATTTCTGCAGAAGCATCTCTGACCAACAACCAGGCCGAGCTAGAGGCCTTCCTTCTGGTGCAGAGGATGTAGTTGATGCGACCGAGCAAGAGGCGGTGGATCATGATCAATAGTTCTGGATTTTCTTTCTCTTGTATATTTTTCTTGTCCTTTTGAAGCAACCAGGCTATAAGCCCCTCCTTTTGTAACTGAGCTTAAGTATGAATGAAAATCTCTTAACTTTTTGCTCTCTTCACACACCTTCTCTTTGTATTGTGGAGTGGTTTATCTGATTGAATGAAATACTAAATCCCAGTTTTTCCATTACAGAGCTAACTTTTGCTCGGTAGTTTCAAAAATAGTAATCGTAGCAAAGATTCTAACTTATCTATTGCAGGGATAATTTTTCCCCAGATTTGGATCCAAGTTAGGGGAAAAGGTCCAACCCTTTCTCCGCCGAGCTATGTTCTACTTTGTGGGGTAGTTTAGGAAATTATTTCCCTCTTGGTGAACAAAATGAGCTTTTTTCGAAGAGCAAAATCAGCTCGGGGAGACACAAGCAAAATCAGCTCAGATTACATGACTAAAATTGGGGAACACCAACTTTTTTCATAGTATGCAAAATCAGCTAGGGGAGAGATGAGCAAAATCTGCTCGGCTGAAATGACTAAATTGGAGAAAACACCAACTTTCTTTCCAGCGAGCAAAATCAGCTCGAGGAGAGATAAGCAAAATCAGCTTGGATGAAATGACTAAAATTGGGGAAAACACCAACTTTCTTTCCAGCGAGCAAAATCAACTCGGAGAAAGATGAGAAAAATCAGCTCGGATGAAATGACTAAAATTTGGAAAAACACCAAATTTCTTCCTAGTGAACAAAATCAGTTCTGGGAGAGATGAGCAAAATCAGCTCAGATTAAATGACTAAAATTGGGGAAAACACCAAGTTTCTTTTCAGTGACCAAAATTAGCTCGAGTGGAGATGAGCAAAATCAGATCAGTTTTAAATTACAAGTTAGGCTAAACACCAACGTTCTGTCCGGTAGGCTAAATCAGCTCAGGGAGAGTTGCCCATAGCTCCTAGTTGTATAACACAACACTTTAATCCAAAGAGTTTACACAAAATGCAATAATACAAGGCAAAATAGAAGGATTCTCTTTATTGGTCTCTAAGCATTACATACTGTATCTAAAAAAGAACTAAGAGGAGATATTGAGCAAAAAGAAATGCTAAGTAAGAGGGAGGGAATTACATTTTAGAAGTAAAACAACTTGAGGTTGGTCGCATTCCATGGTCTTGGAATAGCTTTGTCGTCCAGGTCCTCCAGATGATATGCCCCTTTTCCAGTAAGGCGAGTTATCTTATATGGCCCTTCCCAATTTGCGTCCCATTTTCCTTCTCTTGGGACTGAAGTGTTGCCTATTACCATCCTCAAGACCTAGTCCCCAAGTTTGAACAAGCGCAGATGCACGGTTTTGTTGTATTTCTTGGAGAGCTCTTGTTGGTAGACCGCAATGTGAATTAATGTCCTTTCTGTTTTTTCTTCAGCAAGGTCTAATCCTAAGACAATAGCTTCACTGTTCAGATCTGGCTCAAAGTTTTTCGAGTGAATGGTTAGTATGCCAATTTCCAATGGTATGACAACCTCCATGTTGTGAGCTAGGGCAAAAGGAATTTCTCCGGTGGGACGCCTTGGAGTAGTCCGGTATGCCTAAAGCACATTGGGGAGTTCTTCAGTCCATCTTTCTTTAGCCTTCTCAAGCCGCTTCTTCAGTCCATCCAAAATAGTCTTGTTGGAAGTTTTAGCTTGCCCATTTGACTAAGGGTAGGCCGGTGTAAAATTGTAGAATTTGATCTTCAACTCCTCGTAAAATCCTCTAAATAGTTTCCCATCAAATTGGGTGTCGTTATCCGAGATAAGAACCTTTGGGGCACCAAATTGAGTAATGACATTCTGCTAGATGAACTTCTTCATGTCTTTTTCCTTAATGGTCACCAACGGCTTGGCTTCCACCCATTTGGTGAAGTAGTTAGTGTCTATGATAAAAAAAACTTACGAGCCCGGAGCCCTTGGAAGAGGTCCCAAAATATCTAGCCCCCCAAAGGGCAAATAGCCAAGGACTCGTCAAATGGAGCAACTCTCTAGCTGATTGGTGAATTTGGTGTGCAAATTTTTGACATTTTTCACATTTTCTCAGATATTTCTATGCATCGGCCTGTATGCACGGCCACCAATACCCTTGCGAAATTGCTTGGTATGCCAGCAATCTTCTCTCAATGTGGCTTCCACATATGCCTTCATGAATTTTGAAGAAGAAAGAATCGACCTTGCTAGGATGAACACATTTTAGATATGGCCCTGTGATGAACTTTTTGTATAAGGCGTTGTGGGAGCCGAATAAATAGAGGAACGAAATCTGGTATACCCGAGGAGCCAGGAACAGAACGGCTCCATTCTGCTCAACTGGGACGCCGAACACGTTCTTAAGGCCGAATAGACTTGAGAGGGCATATCAGGACAAATGAAAGAATAATAAATAAAAAAGTAGACTCTGGCCCCGAGGCCCAGAGAATGGATATAAATACAAGAGCTTCAGATTTGTAAAGGTATATAAGAATCACTCCTAGAAATTGAGTCAACAAGCTTTCTTGAGTAGAAGAACTGACTTGTCCGTCGGAGTGCTAATTCCGGCACCCTCGACCGGAGTATTTGTGTCTTTGCAGGTGACTAGCTGAGGATCATTGGCATCTTCCAAGATCTGAAGAGTATTTCCAAACCACTTCCCCACAATTGGCGCCATCTGTGGGAATACTCAAATATATCCATGAAAGACGTGACTGAAGATCCTCCGATAGCCACCGACGAGACCACACAGAGAGACGACTTCACTCCGGCAAATACACTCGGGAAGGAAACCGCTACGCAGCGACGCACCTCGAACTCTAACTCACCAACGACTTCAACGAAGGAGACGATGCAAGCGATCATAGAACAAGCAAGACAGACCTTGCAGAGTTTGGACAACGCCATCGCTGAGAACGAACGCCTTCGCCGCGATCTGGCCTTAGAAAAAGCAAAGTCCAAACGTGCAGGCCTCAAGGTTCCTGAACGATTCCCAAGGGCAGGTCCTCAACGACCTCGAGGCCAATAGCACAATGCCGACGGTCGCCGCGCCTTAACCGATTACCTTGAGGAGGTGACAGAGGACGCACATCGCCCAAGAGGCGTCCCGCTTGACACCGTACATATGATATACAACCGCCGAGCCCCGATCAGACATGCAATCCAGTCACTCCCAAGCCCCCAGCATTGACTCACACCAACAAAGCGACCCCGGCTCCGAGAAGCGCCAAGCATCCCCTTCGACGACTCTGATTTGAGCGGCGTAACACTCTCTCACGTAGATCCTCTAGTTGTTGCGCTACGCGTAAACAGGTTCACCGTCAAACGCGTCCTTATCGACCAGGGAAGCACTTCAGAGGTTATGTACTATAAAACTTTCATCAAACTCGGGTTCAACGATTCGGATCTGACTCCAGCTCCTTATCCACTATTCGGCTTCAACGCCAACCCGGAGTACTCATTGGGAAAGATCAATCTACCCGTTCGAGCTGGCTCCAGAACGGTGGATGTGGAATTCTTGGTTGTCAGGCTACCGTCGCCGTACAATCTCATCATGGGGCGATCATGGTTGCATACTCTGCAGGCTGTCCCAAGCACCTACCACCAGCTGCTACGTTTCCCAACGGAACACGGCGTTGAGCAGATCCGTGGCTCTCAACAGTCAGCACAAGCATGTTACCTCCTCGCTACCAAGACGCCGAAGGAACTGCAAGTAAACTCCATTGAAGTGCCCAGTCGAGAGATCCTGAATGACGTCGGGCGTCAACCAAACGAAAAGGCCACGGAAGGTTTAGAACGGGTTGACATTGATGGAAGCCCGGAAAAGTTTTTTATGATCAGCGCCTCTCTGAGCCAGGTCGACAGACAGCAGCTAATCACCTTCTTACTTGGCAACCTCGACGTCTTTGCGTGGACTCCATACGAGATGCCGGGAATAGACCCGTCAGTCTCACAGCACCATCTAAATGTCGACCCCCGGTGCAAGCCGATCATTCAGAAAGGCCGGCGATCCTCTGCAGAACACACCGCCGCCGTTGTAGAAGAAGTTGACAAATTGCTTGACGCCGGGGCAATTAGAGAAGTCACCTACCCCACGTGGCTCTCCAACACAGTGGTGGTGAAAAAGAAAAACGGAACTTAGCGAGTGTGCGTCGATTTCACGGATCTGAACAAAGCTTGCCCCAAAGACTGTTTCCCCTTACCAAGAATTGACCAACTCGTCGATGCGACGGCACGCCACTGGCGCATGAGTTTCCTCGATGCCTACAGGGGCTACCATCAGATCGCCATGAATCCGGATGATCAGGACAAAACTGCATTCCTCACTCCAAGAGGAACCTACTGCTGCAAAGTTATACCTTTTGGACTGAAGAATGCAGGGGCAACTTACCAAAGACTGGTCACCACGATGTTCAAGGAACAGCTCGGACACACTATGGAAGTATACATTGACGACATGGTGGTGAAGTTCAAAGAAGAACAAAACCATATAGCCAACCTGGAAAAGACATTCAACACCCTACGCCAATACAGAATGAAGCTAAACGCTTCCAAATGCGCATTCGGGATCGGCTTCGGCAAATTCCTGGGATATATCATCAACCACCGAGGAATCGAAGCCAACCCGAGGCAAGTCACAGCAATTTTGGAACTAAGTTCCCCCCGTTCAGTGAAAGAAGTCCAAAAGTTGATGGGAATGGCTGCCTGCACTCAACAAGTTCATCAGCCGATCTACAGACCGCTGTAGACAATTCTTTTAGACACTATGTCAGGGCAGAGCTTTCGAATGGTCCGCCGAATGCGAAGCAGCTTTTAACGGGTTCAAGACCTACCTCCGGACAGTACCTCTTCTAACAACACCCACCGCCGGTGACCCCCTCATTCTATATTTGGCAGTCTCCGATGTAGCCAGACGTATTACTAAAGAGGAGGAAGGGTAAGAGTAGCAGGTATTATGTGAGCAAGGCAATGGTGGACGCCAAACACGCTACTCATCACCGAAAAACTCGTCCTAGCCTTGGTCATGGCAAAGAAGAAAGCGATGCATTACTTCTAAGGACACAGCATTAGGGTGCTAACAGACTATTCCCTTCGATCAAGATTACGGAATGCGAATCATCGTATGCGTTTGAAGTGAGCGCTCGAACTTCGTATCGACATTCGGTTTTACCCAAAATCGCAATCAAGGTGTGCTCGCCGACTTTGTTGCCGAATTCACAGGAGGGCTTGCCGACCTCAAGCCTGACGACGTCTGACCAAAGACCGAAGTTCGGTCAAAGCCAGATTAGAGAATTTATGTTGGGGACATTTGGCAGTTATACTGTGATGGATCGTCTAACCAACGGGGCAGCGGCGCCGGCATCGTAATTATGTCTCCCGACGGCGCAATAATTGAGCAGGCTGTCAAGCTCGGCTTCGAAGTGTCGAATAACGAAGCCGAATATGAAGCCCTTTTGGCGGATCATGAACGCACATCCGCTTTCGGCGGCTGTTGGTGCTTTGTGACTCAAAATTGGTAATCAACCAGCTGAAAGGGGAGTACGCGGCAAGAGACGAGCGTATGGCGGCCTATATGAAAACGGCTAACTCCTTGCTGATGAAATTCGACCATCATGAGCTGAACCAAATAACACGTGATCAAAATACACACGCGGATGCCATGGCTTGCTTAGCCTCCGCCATCAACTCCGAACTCAAGCGTACTATCGAAGTAGGTTTCGTCCCGGAACCAAGTATCGGCCCTCCGTAGGAAACCCACATCAACATTATAGAATCCGCTCCAAGTTGGAAGGACCCCATTGCTGCGTTCCTTTCTTCCGAGCAACTCCCAGAGGACAAAAAAGAAGCACACAAACTGCGAAATAAGGCCCTGCGGTACTACTTAGATCCACAAGGAGGGCTTTACAAAAAGTCCCTCTCAAGTCCATACTTGGAATGCATGCACCCGGACAGAGTAGAGGAACTGCTCACTGAGATACACGAAGGCAGCTGTGGTGCCCATTCGGGGGGACGCTCCCTGGCCCATCGGGCGATAACACAGGGATATTATTGGCCGACGATGAGAGCCGAAGCAAAAAATTATGTCAAGAAATGCGAACAATGCCAAAAATTCTCCCCACTAACCCATCAGCCGGCAGAAGCTTTGAATTCTATCACAAGCCCGTGGCCGTTTGCTTAGTGGGGACTTGATATTGTAGGACCGTTGCCGAGGGCCCCAGGGAACAAGCGATTTCTAATCGTGGCAACGGATTACTTCACAAAGTGGGTCGAAGCGGAGGCTCTAACCCATATACGAGATTCCGACATTAAGCGCTTTGTGTGGAGGAACATCATTACACGATTCGGCATTCCAAGAGCATTGATCTCGGACAATGGTACCCAGTTCGACTGTGGCGTATACCGAGAATTGTGCAGCAAATATGGCATTGAGCCTTACTTCTCTACGCCAGCCTACCCCCAAAGTAACGATCAAGCCGAAGCTTCGAACAAATCCATCTTGGACGGTATCAAAAAGAGGCTGGAAAATGCCAAAGGCAGATGGGTTGAAGAGTTGCCGAGTGTACTGTGGGCCCATCGTATGACGCCAAGACGATCTACCGGAGAAACGCCGTTTGCCTTATGCTTCGGAACCCAGGCAATCTTACCCCCAGAGATCAGCTTACCAACTTTGAGATCGCAAGCCTTTGACACAGGCCGAAATGACATGATGCTCGCCCTGGACCTGGATCTGATTGAAGAGCGAAGAGACCATGCCTTAGCATCCATGGCACGCTATCGGCGACTCGCCAAGTCGCCTGTCGGCGAGTTGATTCGCGCCACTAATCCAGAGAAGCGGTCCTAAAGAAGTCTTGCCCGACCCGAGGCCGGCCAATGGAAAGCTTGGTCCGAACTGGGATGGCCCTATCAGATAGATTCCGTCGCAGGCATAGGGGCATATCAGCTCTCAGACATGTCAGGAAGAAGCCTTCCACGGCCGTGGAATTCAACACATCTACGTAAATTTTATCAATGACCCGATCTGTGGGCTTGATACTTGTACACATGTCGTTGTAATGCAAGATTTCGTGTTTTTACATGTTTGAGCTCAACATTTAAGGCCAGAACAAGTCTCCGGATTCGGAGCGCCCTTCGTGGATGTCACGATTGGCCGACAAGTCTCCGGATTCGGAGCCCCCTTTGGTGCACGACACCTTAGGGCCGAATAAGTCTCCAGATTCGGAGCGCCCTTCGTGGATGTCACGATTGGCCAAAACAAGTCTCCGGATTCAGAGCCCCCTTTGGTGTACGACACCTTAGGGCCGAATAAGTCTCCGGATTCGGAGCGCTCTTCGTGGATGTCACGATTGGCCAAAACAAGTGTCCGGATTCGGAGCCCCCTTTGGTGCACGACACCTTAAGGCCGAATAAGTCTCCGGATTCGGAGCGCCCTTCGTGGATGTCACGATTGGCCAAAACAAGTCTCCGGATTCGGAGCCCCCTTTGGTTCAGGACACCTTAGGGCCGAATAAGTCTCCGGATTCAGAGCGCCATTCGTGGATGTCACAATTGGCCAAAACAAGTCTCCGGATTCGAAGCGCCCTTCGTGGATATCACGATTGGCCAAAACAAGTCTCCGGATTCGGAGCCCCCTTTGATGTACGACACCTTAGGGCCGAACAAGTCTCCGGATTCAGAGCGCCCTTCGTGGATGTCACGATTGGCCAAAACAAGTCTCCGGATTCGGAGACCCCTTTGGTGCACGACACCATAGGGCCGAATAAGTCTTCGGATTCGGAGCGCCCTTCGTGGATGTCACGATTGGCCAAAACAAGTCTCCAGATTTGGAGCCCCCTTTGGTGCACGACACCTTAGGGCCGAACAAGTCTCCGGATTCGGAGCGCCCTTCGTGGATGTCACGATTGGCCAAAACAAGTCTCCGGATTCGGAGCCCCCTTTGGTGCACGACACCTTAGGGCCAAAAAGTCTCCGGATTCGGAGCGCCCTTCGTGGATGTCACGATTGGCCGACAAGTCTCCGGATTCGGAGCGCCCTTTGGGGCATGACACCTTAGGGCCGAATAAGTCTCCGTATTCGGAGCGCCCTTTGGGGCATGACACCTTAGGGCCGAATAAGTCTTCGTATTCGGAGCGCCATTTGGGGCATGACGCCTTAGGGCTGGCTAATGCATTTCTGAACGTTTATACCATGCAGTGCAAAATATTCTAATCAATGTCTAAATATCAGAGTCTAAATGTTCCAATAAAATGAATCCACACGTTTGAACTAAAAATATTTTACAATCAAAATATTTTACGATTAAAGACATTGAAAATGAAAGCCTATTTATTCATAGTAAAGCCTGTTGTTGCACTACTCTAGTTAATCGGCCACCTCATCGTCACTCTTCTCCATTTCAAATTCGGAATAGGGAAGGTGATGTCGATGGTATAAGGGTGACGCCGAATCTATGCCTAATGATCCAAGAACTTCCACAGTTTGAAGGGCCTTGATCCAGCCATGCTTAAAACCACGATTTTCGCATCGGCAAACTTCCTCAGCAAGGTCTGTCTTGGTTTCTCGTAACCTGGGGCCTTTTGGGACAAATTTCCGCCCACTTCAAGTTGATCGGCCGCTGCCGACTCAACCATTCGAACCTTCTTAAGCTCCCGAAGCTCCCTCTCGGCCTTTTTCGCGCTAGCTTCCAGACCGCGATTCCTTTTGTCCTTTTCCTCAATGTCACGCCTCATCTCACGTAGACGCATGCCAATTTCGTAAGCATTATACAACCCCTTTATAGCCCCATGTATGCCGTCCCGAAACACTTCGACATTGCGACGACCAACCATCGATTGTTGGACTTCCGGTGGAAAAATCTGTCGAGCAAACTCGACTGCCACATATGGATCTTTGATGATGGAATCCGCCTCTGTCATCGGTTTATTCTTCACAAAAACCGCAAAATTCAATGGCCGCGGCGTCGCATCCACCTCGATTCCCGGTCGAGGGCATGGGGAACCTCCCCGTTGACCGCCCCTCTGAGGGGACCTGCTTCGACGACTAAGGCGCTACTGTTTTTCTCGATCCTTGGACGCTCTTCTTCCCCTACCAGTGGGGTCGCTGCTGCGATACATTTCGACATGTCAATTCAGCCAATCTTGGCCCTTCCCCAGTATTGTCTCCACCCTGTACCCAAATAAATAGGACCCTCGGTACGAACTTACCCCATTTATTCTGAGATACGTGACTCCCCAAAGCGATGTCGGTATGACCGACGTAAACGTCGGACGGACGATCCGCGTGCCCACGGTATGAACCGTTCGGCTCTTCCGCTGGCCTGGCCAAAACAAGGCGGTTATTAATCTAGTCGGCCCATTTTTACTCGGCCACCTTTTCAAAAGAATGCCTTGGCGACCCACAGTATGAACCGTTCGGCTCTTCACGCTCGCGCCAGCGAGGCAAGGCGGTTATTAATCTAAGCCCATTTTACTCGACCACCTTTTCAAGAATGCCTCGGCCCGCCACAGTATGAACCGTTCGGCTCTTCATGCTCGCGCCAAGGCAAAACAGAGATTATTAATCTAGCCGGCCCATTTTTACTCGGTCACCTTTTCAAAGAATGCCTCGGCCAGCCCACGAGTATGAACCGTTCGGCTTTTCATGCTCTCGCCCTGGCCAAGGCAAGGGCAGATTTATTAATCTAGCCGGCCCATTTTTACTCGGCCACCTTTTCAAAGAATGCCTCAGCCAGCCCACGAGTATGAACCGTTCGGCCCTTCACGCTCGCGCCCTGGCCAAGGCAATGGCAGATTTATTAATCTAGCCGGCCCGTTTTTACTCGGCCACCTTTTCAAAGAATGCCTCGGCCTACCCACGAGTATGAACCGTTCGGCTCTTCACGCTCGCGCCATAGCCAAGGCAAGGACAGATTATAGATCTATTACGAAATATCACCATAAAATTACGGAAACATCAGCACATATGGAAACATCAGCACATTGAGCAAAATTTATAACATGTTATAACTACAAACAAGTATCGACGTCCATTCATAACTTTTATAATATCAACCCGCATGAAAAATGTCCGATAAACAAATACAAAATAACAAAAACAAACGGAAAAAGTACTTTCTCGAAGTCATAACAAATTGTGTATCCTAGAGATCAACCCTCGGAATCAGTCTCGAACGGATTGATGTCCACTTGCTCATACGGTATTGGCATATTCAGCGAAACTCCAGCTGCAGCAAGGGCCTTGTGCCAACCATATTTGAAGCCCCAATTCTCAAACCGAGAGACCTGATCCACATACTCAGCGAGTCCAGCCTCTTTCCCGGCTTCGAAACCTTTTGAATCGGCAATCTCCTTCGCCGCCCTCATTTCAGCCAACTCAGCCTCCAGGCTGGCAACTGCCTTTTGAGACAAGCCAAGTGCAGCTTCCATATCGTCGGCCTTCTTCTCGGCCTCCGCTCTCAATTTATCCGCATGACGAGCTTTCTCTGCCTCGTCCTCTGCCCGAGAAACCTCCTGGTTCGCTCTTAAAAATTCATCCTTGGCCCTTTTCCTCTGGCCCTCAACTTGCTTTCGTAAATGACTAATCTCCTTGACGGCGTCGAGATGACGGCGGCCTACATCGGCTATCCTACCAACAGTCTGCAAAAGAAAAATTCAAAAAACGTAACGCGAACAATGTTTGGATGAAGTGATGGAAAAGTCAGAATACGCACCAAAAGGGCCAACTGTGCGGCTAACATTGTCGCATTCAAATCCGACTCCAGCTGGAAAGCCTCCATATCACGTGGAAACGACAAAGACGTTGCCACGCCGAACGCGACCTCTGGGTCTTTAAGCACCGAGGCATCCGAAGGAACCGGCATATTTCTTACCATCGGTCGAATCACAAAGGGCACAACCTCACTCGATCCCCCCATTCGAGAACGCTTGCCGCCGTGATCTTCTAAACCGACCTCATGATCCCTAGCGCGTTTCTCCGCCTTTCCCTCAACATCCTGAACGGCTTTCCCAATCAATGCGGACTCGGCATTCTTATTTGCTGCTGCCTCCTCAACAATTCCCAAGGATTTTGATTCGGTAACTAGGAGGGAATGTTGAGATTCACTGCTGGGCGGTTCGGTCGAAAGGTCCTCCGCTCTTCACCGTGCAGCTAACCTCTCCGCATTCGCCTTCTTAGCAAGCTTTGTTAGGCTTAACCCAGCCATGTTAGTGGGTCCCGAGATGGAATGATTGTCAGTACGTCGAGGAACGTCGTCAACAGAGAGGTTCCCCCACCCCGAAGCCGAGGGAGGATCGGCAAAATCCAATACCTCCTCAGATTCGGCCTCGGACTGATCTGATTTGGCGGTATCGGATACTTCAGTATTCTCCGAATCGGACCCTTCAAAGCCTACCTGTCTCAAGCTTTTGAAGTCGGAAAAAATACGAGCGATGAGAAAATCTTCCCCCTTCGGAATCGGTATGTTTTCCGCAGCCGAAAAGGTTGTATATGTAGGCTCGTAGCAAAGCAGAACGTGAGCCGCTCTTCCCTGCTTATCAAGACTGCGACGACCGAAATAACTAAGAGCAATCCTAATGTCCGACAGAACGGCATCGTCAGTTGAAGCTTGGACTTTTTTCAAATTGTTCCCTGCACAAGACAAGCCGTAAGACTCAAAAAAAAAAATGACGAGCACACAATACAAGCAAGAAAGCATTCGGCGACCCGGTTCGCCCCTACGTCTAGGAATAGGATCGCTACGATCCTCCCCTTCGCCGAACTCCCAGTTGCCGCGGACAACGACCATGACATCATCAACTCGTTTCCCGGTGAAAGCATAGTGATTAGCGATGATCTGTATCCTTAGCTCGAGGAAATGCTTGCGTCTTGAGCAGAGGACTTGGCCAAAAGCATATGATGCGAATGGCAGGAATGCCAAGATTAATTCCAAGGCAACGGTTCAGCGCTACAACCCCCATTATAATTCTAAAGAAATTCACATTGGGTTGGGAAGGGATCAAATCCCAATAACGAAGAACAGCCCTCAAAAATGGGTGAAGGGGAAAGCGAACTCCACCCTCTGCGATTGACAAAAGGGGAAAGACAATCGTGGTTTTGTCCTCCCTCTCCATGTCAAGAGTGTCGTCCGCCACAAATGACAGGTGGACATCGTCAGGAATAGAGAAATGGCGTCTAAAGCCAACAATTCGATCTGACGAAAGGAGGTCTTTCAAATGTTTCGCCATAGCCTACTGTCTATAAGAACATGCGACGGAATAAACAAACTAGGAAAAGCTTTAGAGTAGAGGAGAGAAAGACTTACAAAAATGAAGAGAGTATCACAGACGGAAGAATTGCAAGAACGATTCGAAAAGCAACCCAGCAACCAGCGTCATGGAGCACGGATTCGAAAAGACATCAAATTTTAAATCATAATAAATAGGCGTCTACGAAGGGTCGGGAAGTTGAGATGACGATTACAGGGGGGGTAATTAAACGTTCATGTGATAAGACTAACCCCTAAACTTCGGTTCAGAGTATTTGAAAATTGGAACCAAGCATTTCACCCAACTGTCATTGGGCAGCAGGGGGCAATTGTGGGAGCCGAATAAATAGAGGCAATCTGGTATACTCGAGGAGCGAGAGCAAACGGCTCCATTACGCTCAAGGGACGCCCGAACACGTTCTTAAGGCCGAATAGACTTGAGAAGGCATATCAGGACAAATGAAAGAATAATAAATAAAAAAGTAGACTCTGGCCCCGAGGCCCAGAGAATGGATATAAATACAAGAGCTTCAGATTTGTAAAGGTATATAAGAATCACTCCTAGAAATTGAGTCAACAAGCTTTCTTAAGTAGAAGAACTGACTTGTCCGTCGGAGTGCTAATTCCGGCACTCCCGACCGGAGTATTTGTGTCTTTGCAAGTGACTAGTTGAGGATCATTGGCGTCTTCCAGGATCTGAAGAGTATTTCCAAACCACTTCCCCACAGGCGTTAGATAGAGAGCGCCAAAACCACTCTTACTTAGCCCTTATCTTGTTGGTCTCTTTCTTCTTGATGGGTATGATTCGATCTTTGTGGAACATTATCAGGGGGTCCATCCAAGATGGTCCTAACTCGATGCAGAGGACTTCCATCTCCTCAAGTTTTTCAATGCTTGGTCGCGGCAAAAATTCAATCATCAAGGGATTGGGAAAAGTGCTTTGCATAGAAGCCAATCCAGCCAACTCATCCGCTCGTCTATTCTCTTCATGACCAATTTGCTCCATTTTGATTGTGGCAAATTTTTTAATCTCTGCACATACAAACGCTTGATACTTGGCCATCTTTTTATCTTTAGCTTCGTATTCTCCAGATACTTGGTTAACGACAAGTTTGGAGTTAGTGAACACCATTAGTTCGGTTGCCTTCATCTGTAAGGCACTTTTTAAGCCAGCTAAAAGAGCTTCATACTCTGCTTTATTGTTTGATGTTGGAAATCCAAGTGTGATGGCATGCTCAATGGTGAGTCTATCCGGTGACATTAACACAACTTCTAGCCTGGCGCTGTGTCTATTCGAGGCCCCATTAACAAAGAGTTTCCATATTTCACCAATAAATAACTTCCAACAGTCAGATAGATTTTGAGATTTTTGTAAGTCCAAGGCTTAGGCTTTTTGCACATGCAGCTTCTCTACCTGCTCTTCCATCTCAGTGCTTGGTAGGTCAGTCATTTCTCCTGGGATCTTTTCACGAGTGTCTTGACCTTCTACCCCTTGTACTCCTTCCTCCCGTAGGGCGACATTTGCTTCAGCTGATAGCCCGATCGGACTAAGGGTATGCTCCAAAATGAAAGCCACTGGCCATGCTAAATTCGCACTGGCCATTCCATCTTGCTCTGTTTCATATGCCAAATCTATCAGGTAGACAGGGTGAGTGCCTAGGGGAAATTCCGCCACAAAGTCAGCTAGGGCTTGTGCCTTGATCGTCGTCTGCGGTTGGAATTTGATGTCATACTGCCCCAGCTCTATTGCCCACTTCAATATTCTACCAGAAAAGTCTGCTTTCTCAAATAGCACCTTCAGTGGAAACTCGGTCAGTACCACTATTGTGTAGGTGTGGAAATAATGGGCTAGCTTTCTAGAAGCCACCATGAGAGTTAAAGCCAACTTCTCCAATGGCAAATATTTTGACTCAGCAGGGGGCAATGTTTTGCTGAGTGAAAAATGGGGAGATGTTGTATTCCCTCGGCTCGGACAAGCACTGCGCTCACCGCGTGTTAAGAAACGGCCAAATAGAGATATAGCTCTTCTTTAGGCTTAGAGGTGACCAATAGAGATGGCAATTTAAACCTGAACCGATGGGGACCTAGCCCTCAACCACGATTAGAACGGTTTTTCCTTGAAAAATACCCTCGATGGGCCGAGGATGGTTTTTGAAAATGAATCTCTAACAATTTTCAGGTCAGGAACTGTGATAGGTTCCTCCGGCCCGGCCCCGTCCCCATCCCAGTCCCGATTTCCATCCTGAATTGAAATTACTATTATACCCCTCTATATATATGTGTTTCTCTAGGGATTTTAGAAGTTAACTTAGCTAATAATATTAGTTGTGTATGCTACTTTGCAAAATTCACAAGTGGTGCTTTTTTTTTTTTTTTTTTTTTAAAGGAAAAAACTGGTGTTGTTTGGATGTTGTTGTTTTTTTTTTTTTTTTTTTTTTTTTTTTTTTTTTGTATCTTGTTTGTCATGTTGTTGTTGTTTGGATGTTTATGTTTGAACATTGCTAGATTATGCTTTTATATATATTATTTTTATTTGCCTAAAAAAAAATGAGATATGCAAAATTAAATTTTAAAAAAAAAAAAGGTCGAGGATTTTTCGGGGTCAAGGAAACTCGATCCCCGTTAGGGAGCGGGAATGGGGGGTGATGGGTTCCCCACCCTGGATCAGGATCGGGGGCGGGGACAGGGAATTTTATACCTCTGGGGATCTAGGACAGGGAGTGTACTCCCTGGCCTCGCCTCGACCCGTTGCCATTCCTAGTGACCAAGATTGGGGCGGAAGATAAATATGTCTTCAAGTCAGTCAAGGCTCGGTCGCATTCTTCATCCCAAAAGAATTTAGATTTTAAATTCTAGAAGAAGGGCCTGCAGCGATCTGATGATCGACTGATGAACCTATTCAATGCGGTTGCCATTCCAGCAAGATGTTGCACGTCCTTCATTGAATTTGGCCGTTTTAGCTCTTGTATTGCCTTTATTTGAGAGGGGTCAGCCCCTATTCCCCGATTTGTAACCAAGAAGCTCAAAAATTTCCCTGTCCCTACGCCGAAAGCACAATTGGAATCATTCAAGTGCAATTTGTGGCACTTGAATATGGCAAACATTTCAACCAGGTCGACGAGGTGCTGGGATTCGTTCTTGCTCTTCACTACCATATTGTCAATATAGGCTTCCATAGTACGACCAAGTAAAGGGGCGAACATTTTGGTCACCATTCTTTGGAAGGTTACTCCAGCATTCTTCAGGCCAAAAAGGTGTGACCTTATAGCAGTACAAGCTTCTCGGTGTGGTGAAAGATGTGATCTCTCGACCTGGTTCATTCATGGCTATTTGGTGGTAGCTGTGATATGCATCAAGGAAACTAAATCTTTGGTGACCAGTGGTAAGGTCCACCCGTTGGTCAATTCTTGGGAGTGGAAAGCTGTCCTTGGGGCAAGCTTGATTGACTGTTTTGTAGTTGACGCATACTTCCCATTTCCCATTCTTTTTCGACACCACCACCACCGTGTTAGAGATCCGTTTAGGGTATTGCACCTCTTCAATTTCCCTAGCCTCCAATAAGTTCTTGACCTCTTCTGCCACCACCTCGGCATGGTGCAAGGCTGAGCGTCGAGTTCTTTGTATAATAGGCCGAGCGTTCGGGAAGACATTGAATTGATGGCAAATGAAGTTCAGATTGACGCCAGGCATATCTTAAGGCACCAGGCAAAGACTTCAATGTTGGAGACCAAAAAGTGTACATATTCTATCCGCTCGACACTGGATAATGATGAACCTAAGAGAAAGAATTTTTTCGGATCGTTCTCATCAATACGAACCTCTACCAAGTCTTCCATTGATTTCTCCTCTGCCTTTCTTCCTACATCTTCCAAGACCTCTTTTCCTTCCAACCCCTCTATCAGTTGAAAAAGCCCTTAGCAGCTTTGTTGTCATTTACTGCAACAAAGCATTGTTTGAACATTACTTGGTCCCCTCAAACCTCTTCAAGTTGCCCGATCGAGGTAGGAAAATGCATTACTTGGTGGTAAGTTGAAGCCACTACTTGCATGGCTTACAGCCAGCCTCTACCCAAGATCAAGTTGTAAGTCGATGGAACCTTCAGTACCCAGAACTCCACTTGTTTCATGACTGACCCCGCTTTGACCGGCAATATGATCTTTCCGATTAGCCATTCTGGTTGTGAGTTGAAGCCAACCAAAGGAGAAATTGTTGGGGCTAAGTCTTTGTCCTCTGGCTTCATTTGCTGAACGCATCATAATACATGATCTCGACCAAACTCCTCTAGTCGATCACAATTCTTTTGATGTCAAAATCCTTGACACGAAGAGTTATAACTAAGGCTTCATTGTGAGGGGCTTGAATTCTCTCCAAGTCTTTGCTTGAAAAAGTCATGATGTCGTGCACCTCGGTCTTCCCTTTCTTTACGGTAGGTTGAACCGATAATACTTCTCTCATGTGTTCGGCCTTTTTAATCATTCTTTTGAGCTCGCATACTCACGTTGGCTCAATGATTCCTTGCATGACATTGATAACTCCCTGGGGTGCGGCATCCAGGACGACTAGCCCATTTGGCTTGGCTTGCCCTTGAGGAGTTTCCCTCATGCCGCCATCTATGTACTAGTCTAAGTGCCCCGCTGCAACCAATTCTTCTAAATGTTGTTTCAACAGCACACAGTCCTCTATGTGGTGCCCCCTTTCTTCATGATAAGTGCAGTAATATCTCGAGTTAAAACCCCTATGAGCATCTCCCAATTTTGTTGGCCACCAGACATACGGCTCGCCTCAAATTTCATTGAGGATACAATAAATTGGAATTTTAAAGACAGTGGTAATGTCGGTCCGTGCCTTCAACTTTCTTTTGGCATCTTCCTCCTTATTGCGAGAAGTGTTAGCCTGGTCATTTCCACAACCCTTGTGTAGACACCCCATTTTTGACCGTCCTTAAGACTTGGCTGTGCTTGTAGGTACACCCAACAACTGGTTCGATTGCTTTCGCTTGACACTTTCATTGGCGTGAACGTCACCGGTTCGAGTTTCCCGGACCTTGTATCCTTTCTGCCTTATTTTTGGACCTTGACTACGTTCTTTCAAAGTGGACCCTGTGGTACACTACCGGCCATGGCATGGCACTGCCAACCATGGCCTTGACCCTGCCGGCCACTAATGAAGCCCTGCCGGCCATCAGTGTGCCATTGTCGGCCATTACTGATGGCCGGCACCCCCCTATCTTAGCTGGTTTTCCTCCAGACCTTTTGAGCCAGCTGGATTTTTGTTTGCTCCCCTCCATACATGTGTATGGAGGGATGAAGTCCTTGCAAAGCTTCTTGAAGAAGCTTTGGCTTTTCATTCCACTATATAAGGAAGAGGCCTCTTCCTTAGACCAGGTTCTAGAGTTTTTGAAGAGCAAAAACACCCTTTTCTCTCTATCTTGCTTGTGTTTTGTGCCTTAAGGTTGGATTTCCTTGCACTTTTGCACTACAACACATAGATATACACCACCACCATTGAATCAACCTTCTTGGGAGGTATTCTTAAGCTCTGAAAACTGGTTTCCACCCCCTGAAATTGCTGATTTCAAAGAGGGTCTTCAAGGGTGAGCATTTCCTCCATTTTTGCATTTTCTTGCACCTTGCTTTAGCCCGCTTTGCATATTGTTTTAGGCTTTTCTTATAACTAAAAAAAGTCTTTTTTTTAAGTTCTTTTTAAGTTTGGTTAAGATCATTTTGCTGTTTGGGGTGTGTAGCCCCCTTGCATGTTTTGTTTGGCTTTGTTTTAAGCCATATTTGGAGGCCTCCGAGCTAGCCTTGGTTTGGCCTTCCTACCACTAAAATCTAGTGGATTTTCAGTGGTAGAGGTGTGATTTTAAGGTCCTAAATCAGAGGGGGTAGTCCCCTCTCTTTGTATTCCTCTTTGCTTGCATTTTTGGCCTTCCAAAGGACCATCCCTCTATGCATTTTTGAGGTTGGTCCAGGCCTCTTTTTTGTGAATTCTAGGACCTACATTGGCCCTATCCAAGGTTGGTTTGGTCATGTCTTGCTTGCATCTTGCATGTATAGTGTAACTCCATCCATAGCTCATCAAAGTAGCATGTGTGCATGGTCTTTGTTGAGCCCATTTCAGTGGATTTTTGGTGATGTTTTACCATTCCATGAACCTGTTTCGGGTTGGTTTTGTTACTCCATGTTTGCTTGATGCACTTGTAGTATAAATCCCCTAAACTAGCTTCACATGCTCCATGCCTTGCCATGTCATTTTAGCTTGTTTGGTTTACATTTCAACATGTATTTGGTCATCATTTGGCATGTTATGACCCTATCCACGGTTGGTTTGATCATCCTTTGCATGCTCCATATAGGTTTGTTTACTAGCCTTTTGTGCATGATGTTTTGACTCATCATACTAGCATATTTTGGCTTTGCTCAAACTTGATTTTATGCTTATTTTGAAGTGTTCTAGGATGGTTTTGGGCTGCCATGACCATATCACTCATGCTTTGTATAGCTATAGTGTAAATGCTTAGGCTAGTCTTGGATTTTGAGGCCTCTATCATGTCATACATGAGATATTTGCATGTCTTGCCCTCATTCCACATGCTATTTCAGTCTATGAAATGTTGTCATACACTTGCATTTGACATGCCTTGAATGCTTTGTATAGCTTGTGCTTTATGCCTCAAGAGTGGATTTTTGTGCATGCCACTTAGCCTAAGCCTTTGGCTCATCATTTCAGTGCATTTTGGGTCCTAATATACCATGATGTAACTCTGTTTTTAGTTGTCCAAGTCATGCCATGATTGGTTCTCATAGGTGTAGTGCATTGCCTCTTTAAAGCCTTGCATGCTCCATGCTTTTAGCCTTGTGTTCTAGCCTTTGTTGGCTAGCTTTGAGCTTGATTTTGGTCTTGTTTGGGCCTGCCCTAGGACTATTTTAGGTCCCCTTGGCCCTTTGGGGCTTGCGTTGTATCGCCATCGCTTAAGTCCCTTCGCTTACTTTGAGCCTTGAGCATCATAACATGCTATGCTTGCATTGTTGAGTTGATTTGGCATCAATTTACATGGTATTTTAGAGCTTACCTCATTGTCATATGCTCCTTAAGTGTGCTTAAGAGTTGCCCTCTTTGTGCCTTAATACTTGAGCCATTTGGCATGCATGCTTGCCTTGCCTTTCCATGCTTTTCATGCCATCAATTCCATCACTCTGGCTACTAATTTGGACCTAGTTGAGAGCCGTCCATCTTTGGTATAAGCCCATCTTACCATGTTGTCGCATGCTTGTTTCATCTTGTATGTTGTTGCATACTTGTTTAGCTTCGCATACCTTGCATGCTCACATGTTCATGTTGCATTTTATCATGTTGTCCAAGGCTGTTGCCTCACATCATGCTTATACGCTTGTTGCATGCTTAAGTTAGTTGCATGTTTGCCATGTTTATATGTTGCATTGCTTGGATTAAGTATTAATCTGAGCACGAGGAACGAGGGGCGTTTCATACTTCGAGTGATGGAACGCATCTCAATTCTCGGTCACCGAAGCTCTTGATGATTCATGATAGAGTTCTAGGCTTTACTTGTTGTATTTGTGCATTCATTTTCATATTGATTTGCCCAAGTTAGATCTTTGGCCATCATGCATCGGGATACGTGATTGATGGTCGTGGATCCGACTAGGCCCCTCCCTTGATGTTTTGAGGTGATTTGGAGTGCCATAGTGCATACATGCCCTTGGGAGACCCTCTCTTTTCTCTATTTTGTGCTTCGTTGCAGTTTGGTGTCACAGCACACCAATGGCTGGCAGCCTGCCACAGATGGCCGGTAGTGTGCCACCATTGGCCGGCAATAGGCCATCTCTGGCCAGCAGATCTCCCTCCATGGCCGGCAGGCCACTGGTGACTTCCCCTGTAGTGTTTTGGTATGTTTCAGCAACAAGCACTGGAAAACACCCTGCAAACAGAGCCTCTAAAGAGCAACCAAAAGGTGTTTCGAGGCGAAGAACCGAAGCGAGCATGCATGCCTTCCCTTCTTTAAACAAAGCTGGAATAGCACCATTTACTACTTTCCCTACTTGCTTCTTATCATTCATTTATCAGTTAATTAATTTGTTAATTAATTAAGTTGTGTAATAATTAGTTGTAGCTAGTTATTCATTTGGTTCTGTAATAATTAATTAGCTCGTGAGTTAGTTGATTAGGCGATTTGTATTATTTATTTGGACCCTCTGAGCGAGGGCACAATTGTTATAAGTGTGCGTGAGTGTGGTGTATGTCTTCCAACCTCACGTCTTTCTTCCCTTTTATTTAACTGCTTATGATGGTTAGATTTAAGGCATATTTCAATTAGCATGCCTTATGCTATGCATGCGTGCATCCATACATTTGTCTTGCATGCACCGGGCTCAGCGCATCATGCTAACTGCATAAGTATTCCAAATCTAACTTGAATACATGCTATCTGTGCATTCCACATGCCATTCTAGGATTAGCCGAGCCTATTCTAGGGACATTCTGTATGCGTTGCATTAGCCATTTAACATGGACTAGGGTCACGCATGTTTGCTAACTAGTTTACTGTTTTGGCACGGAGTACACTGTAAGTATTTTATGCTTTAGCATCTCACATGAGTGTGAATGTTAACATGACAGCATGCTTACTATTTGGCTATATGCTTATGTGATAACTACCTGAATGCCCGTGGGTGAAGGTTGGATTACTTGAATTGGGATAATTCATTGAAATCCGAATTTTAGCCTCTTGCGAGTAGCAAATTTCAAAACATTTCCAAACAAACAGATATGCAATGCTTTGTTCCAAATTAGGCGATCTAGTCAACACTTGTTATGCTGTGCGCATCACATAGTAATTCTAGGCTAATAACCGGAATAAGAACGCATAATGTTTTCAAAACGAGATATCTTGTTTAGTAGAGGCCGATCTTCGGATCGGGCGAAGGGGTGCTCATAGCTGACCTTCCCCAATCGTACCCAAGTTCCCAAGCCGAGGCAACTTTGGTGATGACGGACACGTGGCCTTTGGCACCGAGTCAGGGTTTCCTAAATTCCTCCATTAAAAAATATTTAGGTGGCGACTCTGTATCTGGCAAAGCAGTCCATGTTTGGTACTTCTTTCAAAAAATCTGTTTCTTAAAACGATTTGCCGGATTTGGACTCTTTGGTTCAGATTAAGAATCGTGACAAATCGAGTCCGAACTGTAGCATGAGGCCCAAGGGCGCGTCTACAGTTTCTAGCGACTCTGCTGGGGATTTAGAGAACTTGACTCGAACTCATGATATCTTGTTTTGTTCACACTTATGTGTTTCTTTGCATTGCATGTGCATTGGTACGCCTAGGACACCGTGTTTGCCGTATGCTATTCCTGAACGGTTTGTCGGAGGCTCGCTTTGCGAAGCGTGCCATAAGGCTGACCGGTTACGGGCTCTGCCACGACGGGAACACAAACCCCGGTTTTACCGGGGCACCTTTTTGACTATTCGACCTAGTACATGTCAGAATCCATAGTGACCATTCCAAGCTAGGATAGGTTGCTTACCCGATCATAGGTTGTTTGAAACAGCTGTGTGCATAGTGAAACCCTAGCTCCTGACAAAATAGGACAGGGAAACCCTACCCCAACATAGGGGTGTTTTGGCTCTCTTTTACTTGTTATGTGCTTTAAGAGTGTATCTCTACAAGGAACGCACATATCAGTTTGCAAAGTTGAGTATCAGGCCCGAGGGCACCAGTATCGGTATTTGTGAGAATCAGTGATAGCTGTGGATATCCGATTCAGTGTTTTGGGGCAGTGATTCTGGGGAACAGTGATCAGTAGTAGAGTACAGTCATTCGGCTACACTTGTGTTTGTTCCGTTTGGGCTGAAATACTGCTTGTTTTTTCTTTCAAGGTTCGGAGAATTGATACAGAATAGTCAGTGTTCCCCCTTGCTGAGGCAAGACAGATATCTGATCTGTTAGTCACCATTCAGAACAGTGGACTTATCATGACACAGAATTCAAAAGAGATCGTGGTTAGGACAGCCGCGTTAGATCAAGGAATCACTCTGCAAAGTGAGACCAATGTTGATGTACCGCATCCACCGAGTCGCTTTCGTCGCACCGATGCTGGGCCCCGGTTGTACCAGGCTCGTGAGCCCACCACATTTGAGTTGATGGGGATGATAGGTGACCTCCAGAGGTCCGTGGCAGATCTCACTTAAGGAATGTCAGCTTTGCCACCAGCCGCACTATATGCCGGAAGTTTTGTACCACAAGAGCCCCCGCTATTGGAACGGATTGTGATCGAACTTATCCAGCCCGAGGTAGCCTCTGGCTATGGCAATGACGTATCAACATCAACCCAAACCCTCGATCAGGCTGAGGCCAGAGTTAAGGACAAAATGAAGGCAGATGCCGATCCCATTGAACAACTGCTGTGGGCAGTCGAGGCTTTGAAGGCCGGGGGGATGAGTAAGCAACAAGTGTTCGCGGTCATGACCAAGGTTGTGGATGATGTTTTCCTCACTCCAACTGAAGGCAGTACCAGCCAGTCAGAAAACCGGGATAGGCCCCGTCATGCCAGAACAGTTCATTCCGCTCCCAACCCTACACCCGGGAAAGATCAGAAAGTTAAGGCAGTGTCTGCCGACCCGTTTGCTAGTGCGTCTAGCAAGAATACTCAGACTTCAAAGTACCTGCCCCGAGGGCGCAGGGTCTTTCACGCTCTCTACATGCCGTTGTCCAAGGCATTTCAGATCCTGGCCGAAAGGGGGCATCTTAAACCCCTCGAGCCTAGGCCCCTTCCTAGTCCCCTTCCAGCAGGCCATGATACTACTCAGTACTACGCGTACCACTAGCAAACCAGTCATGCTACCGATAATTGTTTTCGCCTCCGTCATGAGGTGCAAGATTTGATTGACAACGAGGTTATCCTCCCGCCCACCTCAGCCAAGTCCGTTACTACCCAGCTATTGGATTTTGAGGATACTGATACTGCGAGTATGTAATCAAGGAGTGAACCACCTGCGGGCGGTGTTTGGTGTATTTTTAGACGTGGCGTCTGGCACGCATTTTTGAGCATCTGCGATTGCTAGTTTTGTAAATTCTGGCTTGGGTGTCGAGTCAATCTTTTGTTTTGTTTTGAGTCTATCTCATTATCTTGAGTCAGTCCTTTTTGCTTAAGGGTCTGTCTTATTGTAGCGAGTCAGTCCCTTGTATAGAATGTCAGGTGATTCCGGGGTAGTTACCTCGAACACCGTTTTGTTTTGTAATTACTCCTTTTGCTTTCTTTTTGAGTCTGTCTCTGCTGTGGAGCCAGTTGCAACCAGGAAATCTGAATAAAACACATGCGGCTATCATGTTTCCGTGCTTATTGCTATCTTGAGCTAGTTGTGCCAGAGGATTTGACTGAAATGGCGAAACATATCACTTACTCTTCTATGCTCTAAACTTATTGTATTGACCTAAGTTTTTCAAAAGTGTTTTTGAACATTGTGGTGATGAAAACGAAGAGGAAGGAATTCCTCGGGTTTTACAAAACTTGATCAATTTGAGAGAAAGTGAGGCATGCTTAGCCTTTAATGAATGAAATCATGCTTGTTAGCGTGAGTACTGAGAAGGATCCTGGCTTGATCCAAATTGGCTCCACACTGTCTTCAGTACGAGCGATTTGTCGCTTTCTTAAAAGATTTCAAAAAAAAAATGTGTTGCGCGGTCCTGTGAAGACCTGTGTGGAATCGCTCTTGAGATTGCGCAGCTTAGGATCGCTCTCAGCCTCAAGACTCAACCCATTTGTTTTCAAACCTTGGACTTCGATTCGGAATGTTCAGAGGTCAATCATGATGTAAGGCCTGTGTGGCCCAATTCAAAGCAACCCTTGAGCAAGAGGCAAGAAAAGTCAGATCAAGAAGATCAAAAGATCAAGAAGCTTGCAAAGATAGATCAGAAGCACCCCTTGAACTAGGGGCAAAAGATTCCAGATTGTGCTCGAAGAGCCGAAGACGGATCATTCCACAAAACAATGAAGATTGGCAAGAATGCCAAACCCCTCAAGGGAAGAAAGAACAAGGTATCGTTGAAGGACGACTGAGTTCCGATCCACAACACTAGGGGCAAATTCAGCCCCCATTGGATGGACTTCTGCATCATCAGCAAACAGCAGCCAGTCTCCTGGATTCAGATGACTTCAAGATCTCAAAACCATTTGACAGAGACAAAGCTACGTTTTTACCCTTGAGAGGCTCGCTGGGCCGAAAACCCGGAAGGGCGACCCAGGCAAAAGTTAGAGCAAGAAAAAGAAGAAAAAGAAAATAAAATGCAAAAAAAAAAGAAAAAATAAAGAAAATGAAAGGAAGAAATGAAAAAAATATATATGCAAAAAAGAGAAAGAGAAAAAGAAAAAAAAAAAAAAAAGCTTGCAAGGTCGAAAACCCGCAACGGGCGCCTTGGCAAAAGTTAGAGCCTAAAAAGTGAAAGTTAAATACCCGAGTGTACCTTACCCCGAACTACGTAAGGCTTGATTCCCATCTTTGGGATACGTAGGCAACTTCATTCTGAAGTCCAGCCATAAACACCTCTAAAATTGATTGTACCCATGTAATGGTTTTGATCATCTTCACCTTCTCTGTATCCGAGAATTTGGTTGTGTTCGTCACTCTGAGAATTGATTGCAATGCGCTGCGGTGCCATTCAAACAAGGGGCAACTTTCCGTTGCCATTCAATACGCTGCAGTGCCATTCAAACAAGAGGCATCTTTCTGTTGCCATTCAGTATGCTGCAGTGTCATTTAAACCAGGGGCAACTTTCCGTTGCCACATAGCTCCGCTCAAGCTAGGGGCAATTTTCCTTCGAATCTGAGGTTGTGCATCTTGAGAGTGGGTTCTATGCTTGTTGAGCAGTGACCGTTTGCAAAAATAATTTTGAGAATTTAAGGCAGTTGACTAATTTTCTCGAAAATTATTCCATCTTTTTTCTAAAACTGAACCTTTTTCTTGGATCCAAAAAAGGAAAATTTTCAGTGCTCACAGCCTAACTTGCATGATTTTTAAATCAAAAATCGAACAAGCATGTTAATCTAACCCTTATTTTGGTTAAAATTGTTTTAGCAGGAGCCAAAAAAATGGTCAAAATGATGAACTAAGGGCACAGTTGAGTCAGGCTTCTTGTCTTTCCCCTGTCACCAACATACTTGCCAGAAAGGGCACAACTAGAGTTGCTTGTAAAGGGCGGAAAGCTCCCTCATCCTCCGAGCAGCGAGGTATCAAACCAAGTGCGAAGCACAAATCGGAATGAATCAAAACACTCCACTCCCTCATCCGGAACATCGACTAAACGTCACCGGAGGAAATAACTGTGAGCTAACAGTGTTGGGCATGAACCTACGACCTTTAATTTATCCATCAACCATCCAGGGGAGGGATATGAAATGAGAGATTAAATAATAGAGAGGTGTAAATTGAGAGAAAAGTAAGGAAAAGGGTTTTAAGAGAAGAACTGAGCTTGAGGGCCGAGTGATGTGAGAATCACAAATTAGAAAGGGTATGAAACATACCAGAAGAAACTGGCTCCTCGTGATCTGAGGTCTCTTGTCTTTGTAACACGTCTGTGTGTCGTGTCTTTTGTTTTGTTTTGTTTACCTCAACTCTTGTTTTGAGTCGGTTCCGAGCATGTCTCGATGTGTCTAGGTTGTTTACCTTTTGTTTTCCATTGTTGAGTCTTTTTCACTGTGTTTAGTCATAGGCTCAATACCCGGTTAAGAACTCATTCTTAATTTCGAAAATAAAATCATTTTGTGCTCAGAGTGCTGTGCCATTCTTTACATTTGTGCACAAAAAGATTTGTTCTTTCATAAAACCGCTGGGTTCAACCCAGGTCATGTGAGAACGGTAAAACCTGGACCTATCTGAAGCTTTTTGGGTTCCGGATTGCGATACAACAGAAAATAAGGAAAGTTCGGAGCATCTAAGTTTGTTTCGACTCCTGCAAGTTCTATCCTCCCATCCAGCGTTTTCAAAATGAGCGAAACCTTTGTTATGGGTGTGTGTTGAGAATGAGCGATGTTGTCAGAAGAGCTGTGTGTTGAATAAACCAATTACTGTGTTATGGGCTATGAATTCAGAATGAGCGTTGTTCAGAATGGGTTGTATGCCCAAAATCAGTTGTGTGCTGTATAAACAAAATGTAAAGTTATGGGTTGTGAGTTTAGAATGAACAATCTTCGGAATAGGCTGTGAGTTCAGAATAAACAGTGGTCGGAATAGGCATAATGTTCAGAATGAACAGTATACTGTATGAGCTATGTGCCGAACCAAGAAGAGTACAGTGTTATGGGCCGTGTGTTCATAAGCCAGAATGAACAGTGTGCTGTATGAGCTGTGTGTTCAGAGTAAGCAGAATGTTGTGTTGACTGTTTCAAAGCCAGAATGGCAACCAGATGTGCTCTCTCTGGTTACCGTTCCCCGTCAGAGTAGAGCAGTTCACCGCCACTCACCTTGTGAGGTGCTTTCTAAAGCACTGCTTTAGTTATTGCATTCCTTACACATCATGCATTGTATTGCATTCTACCTATCAGGATCCTCGCTCGTTCATGCACGGTATTGTATGTACGGTTCATTATAGACTAGTTTCGGTTCAATTTGGCGGATACCTTTCTTCTCTCGCCTGTACTACGTTGAGAGGCTCCTTCTCTATTCAGAGACACCGGGATATGTCCTTATGTCTCTTCATCTTTTTGAAACACCGGGACACGTCCCTATGTTTCTTCCTCTCCGGTTAAAAGCATTTGGAATACGTTCCGATGCTCACACCATTCAGAGACACCAGGATACGTCCTCATGTCTCTTCATCTTTTTGAAACACTAGGACACGTCCCTATGTTTCTTCCTCTCTGGTTAAAAGCATTTGGAATACGTTCCTATGCTCACACCATTCAGAGACACCGGGATACGTCCTTATGTCTCGTCATCTTTTTAAAACACCGGGACACGTCCCTATGTTTCTCCCTCTCTGGTTAAAAGCATTTGGAATACGTTCCGATGCTCACACCATTTAGAGACACCGGGATACGTCCTTATGTCTCTTCATCTTTTTGAAACACCGGGACACGTCTCTATGTTTCTCCCTCTCTGGTTAAAAGCATTTGGAATACGTTTCGATGCTCACACCATTCAGAGACACCGGGATACATCCTTATGTCTCTTCATCTTTTTGAAACACCGGGACACGTCCCTATGTTTCTCCCTCTCTGGTTAAAAGCATTTGGAATACGTACCGATGCTCACACCATTTAGAGACACCGGGATACGTCCTTATGTCTCTTCATCTTTTTGAAACACCGGGACACGTCCCTATGTTTCTTCCTCTCTGGTTAAAAGCATTTGGGATACGTTTCAATGCTCTCGCCATTTCTGAGACACAGGGATATGTCTCCGTGCCTTTTCTTCTTTTGGAAACGCGGGGTTGTCTCCCTTTGTTTCTCCCCCTTTGGCCTTGAGCATTCGGAACATGTTCCAATGCTTCCACCTTTCTGAAACACGGGGATATGTCCCTATGTTTCTCTCTTTTTTGGACCTCCTCTCACGATTTCAGCGTGATTTGAGTGTCCCATTCCTTACACGATTTCAGCGTGTTTGGAATTTATCCCAGGTTGCATTGTAGACACGCTGGGCGGTTTGTTGGACCTCCTCTCACGATTTCTGCGTGATTTGAGTGTCCCATTCCTTACGCGATTTCAGCATATTTGGAATTTATCCCAGGTTGTGTTGTAGACGCGCTGGGCGGTTTGTTGGACCTCCTCTCACGTTTTCAGCGTGGTTTGAGTGTCCCTTTCCTCACACGATTTTAGCGTGTTTGGAATTTGACTTAGGTTGCGTCGTGTGCACGCCTAATTGTTTGTTTTTCCTCCTCTAGTGATTCCAACGTGGTTGGAGTATTTTATCCTCATCGCACTGTTTTGTGTACCCTCATTGCATTTTGCATGCATTTCAATCGCGCTATTTTGCGCATCGCACTGTCTTGTGCATTCCTTCACGCTATTTTGCGCATCACACTGTTTTGTGCATTGCATTTTATCACGCTATTTTGCGCATCGCGCTATTTTGCGCATCTCATTGCATTTTGCATTGCCTTTTATCGCGCTATCTTGCGCATCTTTCTCGCACTGTCTTGTGCATGCATTCAATCGCGCTATTTTGCGCATCGTACTATTTTGTGCATTTCATTTCAATCGCGCTATTTTGCGCATCGCACTATTTTGTGCATCATTACTTGTATTTTGCATGCATTCTATCGCGCTATCTTGCGCACCTCTATCGTACTGTTTTGTGTATTGCATTTCATCGCACTGTTTTGTGCACCCCATTGCATTTTGCATGCATTTCAATCGCGCTATTTTGCGCATCGCACTGTCTTGTGCATTCCATCGCGCTATTTTGCGCATCGCACTGTTTTGTGCATTGCATTTTATGGCGCTATTTTGCGCATCATGCTATTTTGTGCATTTCATTGCATTTTGCATGCATTCCATCGCGCTATTTTGCGCATCGCACTATTTTGTGCATTGCATTTTATCGCGCTAATTTGCACATCTCATTGCATTTTGCATGCATTCCATCGCGCTATTTTGCGCATCGGGATGTTTTGCGCATCTTATTGCATTTTGCATGCATTCCATCGCACTATTTTGCGTATCGCGCTATTTTGCGCATCTTATTGCATTTTGCATGCATTCCATCGCGCTATTTTGCGCATCTCATTGCATTTTGCATGCATTTCAATCGCGCTATTTTGCGCATCACAGTGTTTTGTGCATTTCAAATCAATCGCACTGTTTTGTGCACATTACTTGCATTTTGCATGCATTTTATCGCGCTATCTTATGCACCTCAATCGTACTATTTTGTGCAGTTTACATTCGCGCTACCTTGCACGCCTTACCTGCACTTGTTAGTGCATTGCATTGTTATGCATTCCTCGACTTGCGTTGTTACGCACTTTTCACTTGCATTGTTATTCAAGTTTCTAACGATATTGTACCTGTTAAGTTCATTTCTTTTTCAGGCACGATATTGTATGTACAGTTCATTTGAAGCTGGTGCAACCAGACGAGCCGCACAGGTATTGTATGCACTCCGCATGAAACGTGGTAAGAATTGCATAATTTTCTTACATCCTTCCTATCGGAATATGTAGGACTGTTGTTCACCTGCTTAAAACTGTTGCATGATTTGCTTCATTACAGCATTCTTGGCGTCATAATTAGTCATGCTCTTGCATCTTGCATACCGCTTGCATGATGCCCCAGTCTCCGGGTGCATCTCCGCATGCTTATACTAATTGATTGTCCGAGTCTTCGACCTTGTCAAAAATTGGTCGTCTCTGGGCTTTGACACTCACTCCCGTCACTTTGTGACTTCCGAGTTCTATCAAAGAGGGGCAACTGTAGACACCCCATTTTTTACCGTCCCCAAGACTTGGTTGTGCTTGTAGGTACACCCAACAACTGGTTCGATTGCTCAACCAGCACTTGACTGTCACGGCGGAACGTCACCGGTTCGAGTTTCCCGGACCTTGTATCCTTTCTGCCTCATTTTTGGACCTTGACTAGGTCCTTTCAGAGTGAACCCTGTGGTACACTGTCGGCCATGGCCTTGACCCTGCCGGCCACCGATAAAGCCTGCCCGGCCATCGATTGTGCCCGCTATGGCCATCTTGATGGCAAGCCCCAATCTCAGCTGGTTTTCCTCCAGATCTTTTGAGCCAGCTGGATTTCTGTTTGCTCCCCTCCATACACGTATATGAAGGGATGAAGTCCTTGCAAAGCTTCTTGAAGAAGCTTTGGCTTTTCATTCCTCTATATAAGGAAGAGGCCTCTTCCTTAGACCAGGTTCTAGAGTTTTTGAAGAGCAAAGACTCCGTTTCTCTCTATATTGCTTGTGTTTTGTGCCTTAAGGTTGGATTTCCTTGCACTTTTGCACTACAACACATAAATATACACCACCACCATTGAATCAACCTTCTTGGGAGGTATTCTTAAGCTCTGAAAACTGATTTCCACCCCCCTAAGATTGCTGATTTCGAAGAGGGCCTTCAAGGGTGAGCATTTCTCCCATTTTTGTATTTTCTTGCACCTTACTTTAGCCCTCTTTGCATATTGTTTAAGGCTTTGCTTATAACTGAAAAAAAGTCTTGTTTTTAACTGCTTTTTAAGTTTGGTTAAGGTCATTTTGCTGTTTGGGGTGTGTATCCCCCTTGCATGTTTTGTTTGGCTTTGTTTTAAGCCATATTTGGAGGCCTCCGAACCAGCCTTGGTTTGGCCCTCCTACCACTAAAATCCAGTGGATTTTCAGTGGTAGAGGTGTGGTTTTGAGGTCCTAAATCAAAGGGGCTAGTCCCCTCTCTTTGTATTCCTCTTTGCTTGCATTTTTGGCCTTCCAAAGGACCATCCCTCTATGCATTTTTGAGGTTGCTCCAAGCCTCTTTTTTGTGACTTCTAGGACCTACGTTGGCCCTGTCCAAGGCTGGTTTGGTCATGTTTTGCTTGCATCTTGCATGTATAGTGTAACTCCATCCATAGCTCATCAAAGTAGCATGTGTGCATGGTCTTTGTTGAGCCCATTTCAGTGGATTTTTGGTGATGTTTTACCATGCCATGAACCTGTTTTGGGTTGGTTTTGTTACTCCATGTTTGCTTAATGCACTTGTAGTGTAAATCCCCTAAACTAGCTTCACATGCTCCATGCCTTGCCATGTCATTTTAGCTTGTTTGGTTTACATTTCAACATGTATTTGGTCATCATTTGGCATGTTATGACCCTATCCATGGTTGGTTTGATCATCCTTTGCATGCTCCATATAGGTGTAGAACAAATCTTGTTTACTAGCCTTTTGTGCATGATGTTTTGACTCAACATACTAGCATATTTTGGCTTTGCTCAAACTTGATTTTATGCTTATTTTGAAGTGTTCTAGGACTTTTTTGGGCTTCCATGACCATATCACTCATGCTTTGTATAGCTATAGTGTAAATGCTTAGGCTAGTCTTGGGTTTTGAGGCCTCTATCATGTCATACATGAGATGTTTGCATGCCATGCCCTCATTCCACATGTTATTTCAGTCCATGAAATGTTGTCATACATTTGCATTTGACATGCCTTGAATGCTTTGTATAGCTTGTGCTTTATGCCTCAAGAGTGGATTTTTGTGCATGCCACTTAGCCTAAGCCTTTGGCTCATCATTTCAGTGTGTTTTGGGTCCTAATATACCATGATATAACTCTATTTTTGGTTTTCCAAGTCATGCCATGATTGGTTCTCATAGGTGTAGTGCATTGCCTCTTTAAAGCCTTGCATGCTCCATGCTTTTAGCCTTGTGTTCTAGCCTTTGTTGGCTAGCTTTGAGCTTGATTTTGGTCTTGTTTGGGCCTGCCCTAGGACCATTTTAGGTCCCCTTATCCCTTTGGGGCTTGCCTTGTATTGGCATGGCTTAAGTCCCTTTGCTTACTTTGAGCCTTAAGCATCATAACATGCTATGCTTGCATTGTTGAGTTGATTTGGCATCAATTTACATGGTATTTCAGAGCTTACCTCATTGTCATCTATCCATGTTTGTTGCTCCTTAAGTGTGCTTAAGAGTTGTCCTCTTTGTGCCTTCATACTTGAGCCATTTGGGATGCATGCTTGCCTTGCCTTCCCATGCTTTTCATGCCATCAATTCCATCACTCTGGCTACTAATTTGGACCTAGTTGAGAGCCGTCCATCTTTGGTGTAAGCCCATCTTACCATGTTGTCGCATGCTTGTTTCATCTTGTATGTTGTTGCATACTTGTTTAGCTTCGCATACCTTGCATGCTTACATGTTCATGTTGCATTTTGTCATGTTGTCCAAGGTTGTTGCCTCACATCATGCTTATACGCTTGTTGCATGCTTAAGTTAGTTGCATGTTTGCACACTTAGGTCATGCTGCATGTTTGCCATGTTTATATGTTGCATTGATTGGATTAAGTATTAATCCGAGCACGAGGAACGAGGGGTGTTTCATACTTCGAGTGATGGAACGCATCTCAATTCTTGGTCGCCAAAGCTCTTGATGATTCATGATAGAGTTCTAGGCTTTACTTGTTGTATTTGTGCATTCATTTTCATATTGATTTGCCCAAGTTAGATCTTTGGCCATCATGCATCGGGATACGTGATTGATGGTCGTGGATCCGACTAGGCCCCTCCCTTGATGTTTTCACGTGATTTGGAGTGCCATAGTGCATACATGCCCTTGGGAGACCCTCTCTTTTCTCTATTTTGTGCTTCATTGTAGTTTGGTTTCCTGACATACCGGTGGCGGTGACGCCATCGATGGCGGCGATGTGCCACCCTTGGCCGGCAATAGGCCATCTCTGGCCGGCAAATCTCCCTCCATGGCCGACAGGCCACTGGTGACTTCCCCTGTAGTGTTTTGGTATGTTTCAGCAACAAGCACTGGAAGACACCCTGCAAACAGAGCCTCTAAAGAGCAACAAGAAGGTGTTTCGAGGCGAAGAACCGAAGCGAGCATGCATGCCTTCCCTTCTTTAAACAGAGCTGGAATAGCACCGTTTACTGCTTTCCCTACTTGCTTGTTATCATTCATTTATCAGTTAATTAATTTGTTAATTAATTAAGTTGTGTAATAATTAGTTGTAGCTAGTTATTCATTTGGTTCTATAATAATTAATTATCTCATGAGTTAGTTGATTAGGCGATTTGTATTATATATTCGGACCCTCCGAGCGAGAGCACAATTGTAATAAGTGTGCGTGAGTGTGGTGTATGTCTTCCAACCTCATGTCTTTCTTCCTTTTTATTTAACTGCTTATGATGGTTAGATTTAAGGCATATTTCAATTAGCATGCCTTATGCTATGCATGCGTGCATCCATACATTTGTCTTGTATGCACCGGGCTCGGCGCATCATGCTAACTGCATAAGTATTCCAAATCTAACTTGAATACATGCTATCTGTGCATTCCACATGCCATCCTAGGATTAGCCGAGCCTATTCTAGGGACATTCTATATGCGTTGCATTAGCCATTTAACATGGACTAGGGTCACGCATGTTTGCTAACTAGTTTACTGTTTTGGCACGGAGTACATTGTAAGTATTTTATGCTTTAGCATCTCACATGAGTGTGAATGTTAACATGACAGCATGCTTACTATGTGGCTATATGCTTATGTGATAACTACCTGAATGCCCGTGGGTGAAGTTGGATTACTTGAATTGGGATAATTCATTGAAATCCGTATTTTAGCCTACTTGCAAGTAGCAAATTTCAAAACATTTCCAAACAAACGGATATGCAATGCTTTGCTCCAAATTAGGCGATCTAGTCTATACTTGTTATGTTGTGCGCTTCACATAGTAATTCTAGGCTAATAACCGGAATAAGAACGCATAATGTTTTTAAAACGAGATATCTTGGTTAGTAGAGGCTGATCTTCGGATCGGGCAAGAGGGGGTGCTCATAGCTGACCTTCCCCAATCGTACCCAAGTTCCCGAGCCGAGGCAACTTTGGTGATGACGGACACGTGGCCTTTGGCACCGAGTCAGGTTTCCTAAATTCCCCCATTAAAAAATATTTAGGTGGCGACTCTGTATCTAGCAAAGCAGTCCATGTTTGGCACTTATTTCAAAAAATCTGTTTCTCAAAACGATTTGCCGGATTTGGACTCTTTGGTTCAGATTAAGAACCGTGACAAATCGAGTCCGAACTGGAGCATGAGGCCCAAGGGCGCGTCTATACCTTGTTTTTGTCATTGCAACCAGCACTGCGGTATTGTTCATTTGTTTGGTTATTGGGGCGATTGTCCTCCTGTCCTACCGAGTTGACCTTTTCATCCATGTGTTTGTCCGCTATCATCGAATTTGTCTTCTTGGTGGCCGCGGTGGCATCATCCTCAACTCAGATGTACTCGTTAATCTGCTACATCAATGATTCCATAGTTGTGGGCTAGTGCATTGTAAATAAGTCCCGTTGTCTATGTCCGACTGGAAGTCCTCACTTGTATTGGGCGATTGCCAAGTTCGTTGGGTAATCGAGGATCTCATTATAAATCTCCCAATATTTGGCATTGTATGCCTTCAATAAACTACCCGATTTCATCTTAACACCTAGAAGGTGATCGACATCCTTCGGTGTTCTAGTGTTGGTCTTGAATCTTGTGATGAATGCTTCAAGTTCTTGTCGACCCTCGACACTTCCTCCGTGACCTTTTGAACCATTTCATTTAACTCCCTAAGCTCCTTTGAAAAGATGAGTCACATTAGGGCATTGTTACGTCTATGCCCCACCATCACCTGTCGATAATAACTAACGTGCATGTACGGGTCTGTCTTGCTATCGTATAACATGAACTTAGGTTGATGGAAGCAGATGGGGAGTGGTGTGCTCTCAATCTCAGAGAAAAGTGGGGTGGCAGTAAGCCTTGCCAAGTCTCTGTCCACCGGCGCGTAAATCACAATTCTAGGTGGTGGCATGGCCACTTCTTTACTGGAATGAATTCTAGGATTTAGGCTTCATAGCGCTAGCACTCTCTAGGCTTCTCTATGGTGTGCACACTCCTCTAGGACATCCCTTAGATCCTCCGATCGGGCAGAGTGAGAATATCTCAACATCGTAGAAGGACGTGAGGGGCGATAGCTACTATCTCGTGTGTATGATCTCTCCGCTGGCAGGACAAAATCGTTAGCTCTATAGCTTCTGGTAATGGAGAGGGATGGTGTCCCTCGCCGGTTCTGACTGCCTGAGCGATGGGGTTGGGTGCGCTCATTGTGGTTTCCTGCTCCAACAACACCTTTCCTTTTGATCTACCGCTTCAACGCCTCCATCTCAGCTGCCATCTTCCGAATGGTGGCATCCTGGTCTCACAGTTTATGCTCCAAGTGTCGAGTGTGAGATTATTTTCATCGTCGTCACCCTTCAGGACTCTACGAACATCTAGTACTCCTCGCGCGCTTGTCTCGTGCGTCTCTGGGTAGCCCTCTAGAGGAAGTCTCAGACTTGTCATGGTCGGAACGGCAGGTAGGCCGTCGCGCCTCCAAACTGACTCTGGAGTGATGCCGTCGATGACGAACAGCGAAGCTTCGTCGTTGTTCGCCATGGAAAGTGAGTAGAAAAGCTTAGAGGACAAGATTTTGTCTGTTTGAACTTCCCATAGATGGCGCCAATTAAACAAGGAGAACATATTCATTGCCTTTCGTACTCCTTGCTTACAAGCTTGTCTTGCTCCGATAGGACTCTGTCTTACTGCAAACAAACAAGGATGAGCTATCCGGTGGGTGGGTTGCTAGAAAACCCCTCCAACAATCAAATTAGCTTTCTTAGAGAAGAAAAGAGAATACAAATCACTATAAAGAGAGAGTGGCTAAAAGTTGCTTACCCTTTGAGTCTACTCACCCCTTCTTTTTTAGGCTGGCCATGCAGTCCCAGATTGTGTATACACTACCTTTGTCGTCCTTTGTTGGGCGCGTGGTTGTACTGCCCTCTCCATTCCTCACACGTGTACACGTGAATATTTCCAAATAGTATTGGCTAAACCACCAAATGATATTGACGCATGCCCAGAATAGATTCCTCTTCATTGGTCCACGTGGAGTACCTAACCATGCTATTACTTTGGTTACATCAGAGTAAGACTTTATACATCCCAGTGCCAAGCTAAGCCATGTCGGCCTTCGAGACGGAGCCGCGCTCAGTCAACACCTTGGTGGCATTCTCTTAGGCCGGTCAACTATGGGTGCGCAGGTCGTTATCTTCGCCATATAATGTAGCTATAGTGCACTGCCCGTTCCCCGGGTCTACCCTACACCGAGCCTAACCTGGTCGAACTCACAGCCCTGACATGGATTCTACAACCACGATGCCTAAAGATAGCTCGGCACAGCACCAAACTCCATGTTGTTTTAGCTCTGCCAAATGTTGAGTATAAATCCTACTCTCAATTGCCCCTTAATTCCATCCGCGTTGAGTGTGATTAGGACTATCTTTCTTGGCCAAGCTATCGAATTTGTCTGGTCCTTGAGACCTGTGTGCCCATTGTTTAGTCATCCATCAATCAACCGTACTTACAACCCGTTATATCAGTGCCACATGGTGCTCTCCCAATGGACTTCGTCTGAAAGCTTCGGTAGTCGTCATGTTCTCCAAAAATTTGAAAATTGGCACCTCTTCGCCTCTCGTTCATAAATACATACTAACCCCCTCCCTTCTCCTATATTGTTCATCTTCCTCAGCGAAACTCTTCGAAACCCTAAAGCTCTTGAGCTCCTATCGTCACCGTCATCACTAATCGTGTCGTTTCCAATCCGAGGGTGCATTTTCCATCATATCGGACATGGCACTGAAGATTCAACCGTTTATATCTTGATTTGGCATATAAATTTGGTGAGTTCTTCACACTTTTACTCATCTTCTTACATTATTCTTCGTGTTCTTCATTTTCTCCATTTTGGGACTGTTTAACCCTTGGAACTATGCTTTCTTTAGGATGAAGCTGGTAGACGTTTATAGAAATTAGGCAAACTGAAACCAAAATACATAAAGGGTCTCAAAGCCCCTCGCTCTTCCAAGTTTCAATACATAACTTTGAATTTAGGATGAATAATATAAATTCTGGACAAAACCGAGCAAGAGTTTGACTTTTGATCCAGAAATACGATCAAACCGAGCTAAAAACATGTTTGTCGTCCCTTTAAGTGATTTGAACCGCACTAGAAGCTTGTAGGAACATCGGACCAAGATAGATGCCAAATGTTTAGGACTAAGGCCCAAAACCGGCCTAACACTCCAGGCTCTATAACTGAGCAACAAACAAGCTTCGACATTGAAAGTCAAGCTAAATTTTTACAGCTGTGCACTTGCTGCCATGCTAACACTTGCCCTTGATTTGTAATAATGCAGACTGAACTAGGACCGACCAAGCACACATCATTGGGAATTGGTGACACTCGCAGACCGAGCAACCATACATAGGAACTGCTAAGACTAACCAAAAAATCAATTATAATTAGTAGACAAAATAAAATTGGGATAAATGGGCAAATATCAATTTATGGTCAGTTCGCCTGGGGCTATAATCAAGTTCCACAAGGAGTTCGGCATCCCTAACGACGTCCAATTTGAGCTAGCCAAGAAAGGAGATACACATTGGGGTAAATTGGATGCATGCCCCTTATAGACGTCCCCGAACGCCTCGGGAGGATGAGTCCCGTTGTGTTCATTTTGGGCTCACTACAGTTCAGGACACAAATTGTCACGGTTCTTAATCTGAACCAAAGAGTCCAAATCTGGCAAATCGTTTTGAGAAAACAGATTTTTGAAAGAAGTGCCAAACATGGAATTTGCTTTGCGGATCTTGAGTCGCCACCTAAATCTTTTATTTTTGGGAAATTTAGGAAACCCTGACTCGTTGCCTAAGGCCACGTGTCTGTCATCACCAAAGTTGCCTCGGCTTGGGAACTTGGGTACGATTGAGGAAGGTCACTTCCTGAGCACCCCCGCTCGCCCGATCAAAGATCGGCCTCTACTAACCATGATATCTAGTTTTGAAAACATTATGCATTCTTATTCCAGTTATTAGCCTAGATTTACTATGTGATGCGCACAGCATACAAGTATAGACTGGATCACCTGAATTGGAACAAAACATTTCATGCTTGTTTTTGAAAGATGGTTTGCTACCCGCAAGTAGGCTTAAAATGCAGATTTTGCCACCCTAGGGTGGGCTTAGAAAACATGGTTTTACCACTATCTAGTGGGCTTAAAACTCACAGTCAATGCATTGTTCCAATCCAAATAACCCAACCTTCACCCACAGGCATTCAAGCAATTATATCACATAAGCAAATAGCCTCATGGTAAGCATGCTATCATGGCAGTCACTCACACACATGTAAGAATACTAAAGCGTAAAAACTTACCGAGTACTCCAAGCCAAAACAGAAGCTAATTAGAAATCCATGCATGATCTTAACTATACAGAAATGCCTAATGCAACACATGCAAGAATGCAACTAAGATAGGCTCGGCTATTCTAAACATGACATATGGAATGATACAGCTAACAAGTATTCAACTTGGAATTGAAATACAATGTAGTGAGTTATGATGCGCCGAGCCCGGTGCATGCAAAACAGATGAATGAATGCAAACATGCTATCATACTGTATAAGGAGCTTTTTTCTAATTTTATTATGGATTTTTAGTAGAGTTATGGAATAAGGAAATAAGATAGAGAATTTAGAGACACAAAGATGGAGAGAAGTTGGAGGAATTTACATTGCCATCTTCATTGGCGTGAATGCCAATTTATAGAACATATTACATATACAAACAAAAGCCAAAAGTTAAGGCTTACGTCCATTGTCTACCACTTTTTTCAAAACCTACAAGTCTAGGTATTAAATACAAAGACAAAAGTCATAAAGGTAAGGCTACAATTATATACAAACACTGTAGCTTTTTGTCATAAAGGAGAGTCTACAATTATATACAAATACTGTATATATTTTGTCATTAATATATACATACATTGTGTCTGTCCTCCCCGGTTTTCAAAGAGACAGACTGTTAGAGATAAGCGTTAGGTCGAGTTTTTTGTCGTGTAGCGTCAATTGAAAAGATTTGGCTAATCACTTTCCGCCAAATGATGCGAGTTGCTCCACGTGTCTGGATAAGGTTGAGTCGATCGAGCAATTTGCATTTGATAGTGGGGTCCACTATGCTTCCATCTGTTGGCAGATTGTGATATTCTTCATCGATCTCGATGGAGGAATCGGATCTTGGCTGTATTGGTCATTCCGGAATTGTTCTACATCATCCGCGGTCATGGCTAGTTCCAACGGAAGATCCAAATTATTTCTCTTTTTGAGATTAATTAACATGTCAAGAGCCTCATTTATTTGTGTTGGAGACCTTTGATATGTTATGGGAAAATGAGTTACAAATAATATTCTTCCATCTGTAACCATAAATGGCAATTTTGCTGAGCCATGGATGTTGGACGCTGCTTGTGAAACAGATATTAGACTGTCTATCCAATATTACATTAAGAAAGTTTTGGATATTTTCCAATCTTTCTCTCCGGTGATCTTCATCTAGATAATCATCTTCAAATTCAAAATCTACAGTTTCTTTAAGATACCAAATCTGGTATGGTTGGAAAAAATGTTCTCGTTCTCGCCAACCAACAGTGCTGGAAATCCAGAAAGTAAAATATTTGCTCCATCGAAAGCCTTTTACTATCCATGAGAGCATTGTTTTGATGATCATTGGAAAATCTATCCATTGGATTGGATCTAGAATTTGAAAAATAACTTGATTAGTTATTCCCCAATCTATATCCTCAAAAAACCACATGTCATGGTTTGCCATGATGGTTATTTTAAATTCCATCTTTCAAATTTAATTTATCATAAGATCGTTCTAAGATTTGTCTAATCTTATCATAATGATCTTCAACTCGATTTTTGATTAACATAAAAATTTCTTTTGGAAGCAAAGTTCTTGCTTTTTCAAAAAGACAAATTCTTTTTATTTGTACAAAAACTGGATCAGAAAACTCATCTGATATGAGGTCGATAGTTGAAGAAAATTATTTATTTTTCAAAATTAAAATCTTCATTCCAATTCATTTGTTTAAGAATATTGAAACAAAGATTTTGCAAATCTTTTAATTTAATTTGTTTGCTCGGCTAATTTGTTGGCCAAAACTCCCATGTGTTTCGAAACTTCACTTTGTTGTCTACAATGTGAGTTTTCCAAACTCCATTGAGTTACGTATAAATTTCTCTGGATATACCGGGGTTGAAAAATCTTTTATTTGATTCATCTGGTCTAGATGTCTGAATATTAGTTGGAAGGTTAGTTCTCATTTGATTCCTTTGACAAATAGGCATGGGTGCCTTTGTAAAAGCTTTTTAGCTTTGGTCATGCTATCATATGATTTATAGTGGCTCTGGAAATCCATAAACTTGAAGATTGGCCGTTCGATCTGTGTAAATTCAGTCGTCTTCGAAAACACAACATAAACTTTTTCTTCTCGGGGTATTGCTTTTTTAGCAATTGTCACCCAATCTCCTTGAGCGGGTTGTTTACCCTTATCCATTGTTTTCCTCTTGGTCTAGAGGTCTTTTGCAAAAATTAAATTTACTTGTTTAGCAATTTAATTTTAAACGATTCTGCTAAGAAAATCTGCAAGAAAATTGTTAGTGCCTTTAAGATGCTCTACTTCAAAAGTGTATTCAGAAATTTTATTATACCAGGCTAATCGTCTTCCTTGCTCAATAGGTTTTTTATTGATCAAGAAATCTCTTACTGCCTTATTATCAGTGCGTACAATAAAATTTTCTGGGGCTAAATAAATATGAAAACTCTTTATTGCTAATTTTATTGCAAGTAATTCTTTTTCAAAAATAATATATTTCTGTTCATTTGGTTTAAATGATCGAAATTATATCCATAAATTAATTCTTCTTTTTGTAATTTTATGGGTATTGGATTTTTCTTGGTCTAATCCCATTTTCGATAAAGGTATCTCTTTATCATGCCATAAATTACTAGGTATAGCTTTAAGAACACATCTGACATGTAGCCACGAGGCATCTGTTTCTAAAATTAATTTATCACTGTTTTAGGAAGATAAACATCTGGTAAAGTTTTAACATGTTCTTTAATTTGTTTAATTAAAGCAACATCTTCATTGTCCATTCAAAATAACATTTTTCCTTAATTTGGTTAACCAAGGAATTTCTATTTTGAAAGATTTTTATAAAATTTCGTCCATAATTTAAAATGCCTAATAAACTCAGTAATTGTGTTATATTTTCAAGAGTATCGGAAAATCTCGTACTTTGGACAAAATATGTTCTTGTAATTTTAAACCTTTACGGTCTAAAATTATTCCCAAAAATTCAATTGATTCTTTTTCTAATTCAATCTTTTTGGAGACAAAATAATTCCATGTTTTGGAATTTTTCACAAATTAATTTTAAATGTTTCTTATGTTCCTCCTTGGTTTTAGAAAATAAGTATATCATCAATATAAACTACACAACAATCTTTAAGGTCTTTAAAAATTGTATCCATCCACCGTTGAAATACATGGTGCAATATTTAATCCAAAAGGCATAACATTCAAAGTGGTAATGTCCCTAGGTGTCTTGAAAATGTCAATTTTTTGACTCTTGATCAATTGAATTTGCCAAAATCCACTTTTACAATCAAATTTACTAAAGATTTTTGATCCTTTGGTTAAGTTAATCAAAACATCTTTTCGTGGAATAAAATATCCATCAAATTCTAAATTTTCATTTAGCCGTTTATAGTTAACTACCATTCGGGCTTTTCCTCTTTTAATTTCAGCATGGTTTCTTACCATAAAAGCTGGACTAGAGTGAGGGCTTCTAGTTTCTTCAATTAACTTTTTGTCTAAAAGTTCCTGGAGTTGAATATCAAATTCATCTATATCTTGTCTAGTATAGATCATTGGTCTTACTCTAATGATAACATTAGGGTCTTTTAATTTTAAACTACAATAACGTGGACTACGTTGCCATAGTTTTAATGGATGTTCACTAAAATTTTCCTCTAAAATTTTATAAATCCAGTGTGATTCATCAATGGTTTTGATGATGGGAGTTAAATCACCACGCGGCACGGGCGCAAACTCTGTATCACAAATATATTTATGTTGTTCTAACAAGGGAATATGAATTAAGACATTGTTTATGCTTAATGAAATAGCCTTCTCCTGTATTTGCATTGGAAGATATTTATATATAAAATTATTGCCAAGAAGAAAATCTCCATGCATATATGGAAAACATAAAATTTTTGGTATAATGAATTTGCTGTCATTTAACCAAATAGCTATATTTTTAGCCTTGAATTGTATAGAAGTATGGTTGCCATCTATTCCAGTGACTAAAATTGGATGCTTCATTAGTGTCCATTTTTCTTTTGGGATGGCATTCCATTTACATGAGCTAACTGTAGCTCCTGTGTCTATGAGAACACTGAGGCTATAGGGTTTATAACCTGCAAAATTAAATGTTCCCAATACATATGTATATCTTCTTTTTCCTTGGCTAGGAGAAAAAATAATATCATCATTTTTTGTTTGAAAATGATACATATATGCAGACTTAATATGTTCAAGTTTTCTTGTTCCTGGAAAAATAGGAATTTGAACATTATTTGAAGTAATAGATTCTTGATTAGAATTATTACTTGATTCTCCAATACTTAACTTTGAAAATGATGCTAATTGAAACATGCCCTAATCTAATCATCATAAGCTGGTAAATAAAAGGGAGAGAAAGACGTGGGGTTGGAAGACATACATCACACGCACGCACACTTATTACAATTGTGCCCTCACTCGGAGGGTCCAAATAAATAATACAGTCCCAAATGAATAATTACAGTCCGAATAAATACAAAATCCTAATTAATTAACAAATTAATCTAGGAAAGCATAAAATTAGCATACAAGCTAGGGACTGCCTCGACTCTGCTCCGGATGATGGATGATGCATGTTCGAGTTGCTTGGCACGGAAATCCATCGCGATGCCCCGATTAGCCTCTGTTTATGATTAAGTCCAGAATATTGCACGAATCTCTGAAAGGCTATTGATTCTTGATTTGCTGCAACAGAGAGCGAGAAAGGAGCATGGCAAAGTATTTTCACATATGTATGCTAGACTACTCTTCAAGGAGTGTAGTCCTCGATCCTCGTGCCACCAATCACGCATCTCGATGCATGATGGCCAAGGAGTCGATTTGCACGACTCAATATGGAATGAATGCACACATAAACACAACAAGACCGAGACTCCATCATGGATAATCCGGAGTGTCGGCGACTGGGAATTGAGACACGTTCCGTCACTCGGACTACAAAACGTCCCTCGTTTCCCATGCTCGGGCTAACTCCTATCCCAAACACAATGCAAATGAGATGGCATGCATCATGCAACTAATATACAACCTGGCATACACAATGCTATGAAATGGCATACACAATGCTCGATGTAACACGACATACACAATGCTCTAACATGCAACCTAGCATACGCAATGCTATGAAATGAAATGGCATACGCAATGCATGATGGACTTACACCAACATGAGTGGACCTTAGCCACACTCACATCAATGGCCATAAGATGAAAATGAGACACTCGAGATGCGTGCACACGTGCACGCAAACCGAGGACCAACCCTAAGGCACAAATGCCACTCTAGCAAGGCATGGCAAGGCGTGAAATATGGCATACAAACATGCAAGTTCTAGCACTGAAATGTGATGCAAAATGATCCCGAAAAATGGAAACATCGCACCCGATGCATGGAATGGTCCCGAAACACAAAACTAGGCACATGCATTGGCCTATAGCTATACAAAGCATGCATTATTTGATCATGAAGCATAAAGACAGAACCAAGGCACTCCCAAAATATGAACATTTCTAGTTCAAAGCATGGCCAAAAGATGCTAGCAAGACGGACTAAAATAGCAGGCAACTTTGACTAGCAAGCATGGTTTACATGGCATGTATATGAAGCAAGTGAGAACTCATCAAACCAGCAAAAATCAGTGAATAAAACATGCCAAAACATGCCCAAATAACCTCTGAAATGCAGCCAACACATGCACAAATGATGGGTTCTTTTAGAGGGCATACAAAGGGGTTATTTAGCACATGCATCAAGAACACTTAGCATAGCCAAATAAACTCTGGAAATCAAATATGATAGTCCTAAAACTCATCAAATTTGCCCTGAAATTAGTCAACAAAGCATGCAAGATAGAGCCTCTTTGGAAGGCCAAAAAGACCATCAAGCAAAACAAGGTGAGAGGGGGTCACCCCCCTCTGATTTTGAGGCTCAAAAATGCATCAAAGCCACTAAAAATCCACTGGATTTCTGTGGCTAAGAGGTCAAACCATGGCCAATGCAAGTGCTCTAATGCATAGCCCTAATCATGAAAGAATGAAGCATGCATATGGGAAGATGACCCCAAATAGAGAATAGACCTTAATCAAACATGAAGATGATGTCAAAAAAAGACTTTTTTTCAGTTTAGGTCGAGGTCCAAAAAGGCTCACAAGTAAGGCTAATGTATCATGCAAAATAAGCCCTAAAAGGGAGATTGAACAAACAGGACAACAAAAGGCCTCAAACAGCAAAGAGCGCTTCAAAAAAATTGAAGAGGGGCTCAAAACAAGATACTTTACAGTTTATGAAAAATCACAAATATGCTCACGAGTAAGGCTAAAATATGATGCAAAAATAGCCCCAAAAGAGAGATAGAGAGCAAGAGGCAGTAGCTGGCCTCAAACAGTGAAGAGCCCTTCAACAAAGTTGAAGAGAGGCTCAAAATAAGGCACTTTACAGTTTGGCTCGGAGCCCAGAAATACTTACAAACAGTGATAATATATCATGCAAGAAATAGCCCTAAAAGAGAGATAAAGGGAAAGGGACAGCAGATAGCCTCAAACAGAGAAAAGTCCTTGATCAAACATGAAGATGAGCTCAAAATAAGACTATTTTCAGTTTGGGTTGGAGTCCAAAAATGTAAGCAAAAGGAGCTAAAATATAGAGCAAAATAAGGCAAGAAAGAGGGAAAAGAGGGCTCACCCTTGTAGCACAACTTTCCAGCAGCTTCTGGTCCAAGAAAAGGAGCTCCTAGCCTCTGAAAATCAGCCTCAAGGTGTTGGAATGGAGGATGGAGGTGGTAGGCTATGGGTTGTAGGGTAAATAGTGCAAGAACAAGGTGGTTTTAAGCTTGGATGAGGGAGAGAGGAAGGGTTGTATGCAAGAAGCTCCAGCTAGTTTTTTTTGTAACCCTTAAAGATGGAGATGAGGTGCTAGTTATACAGAGAAGAGGAGTGAAACAAAAGGAGGGAAAACAAATTCAAATTTCCCCCCCAAAAGGGCAGATCCCCGGGTAAGGGTCTGGTGCAAAATAGCTGGTACAGCTGGCATGCACCAGGAGAGAGAAATTTGGCCGGCCAGGTGCAGAAGGTTCAGGTGGCCGACTGGCCACCTCCCCTGGCCGGCCGACCAATGGTCAAAAGGGTCAACAAAATTAGTGGCCGGCCACCTGTAACAGCGCCCGTGTGGGACCTCGGCTACAGTTCAGACTCCCCTTTTTTTGTTACGGTTCTTAATCTGAACCAAAGAGTCCAAATCTAACAAATCGTTTTGAAGAAAAACAGATTTTGAAAAGAAGTGCCAAACATGGACTGCTTTGCCAGATACAGAGTCGCCACCTAAATATTTTAAAATGGGAAATTTAGGAAACCCTGACTCGGTGCCAAAGGCCACGTGTCCGTCATAACCAAATGTCTTGGCTCGGGAGCTTGGGTACGATCGAGGAAGGTCAGCTATGAGCACCCCCTTTCGCCCAGTCCGAAGACCGGCCTCTACTAACCGTGATATCCGTTTTTGAAAACATTATGCGTTCTTGTTCCGATTATTAGCCTAGAATTACTATGTTATGCGCACAGCAAACAAGTATAGACTAGATTGCCTAATTTGGAAATAAACATTGCATATCCGTTCGTTTTGAAAATGCTTTGGAATTTGCTACTCGCAAGTAGGCTAAAACACGGATTTCAACGAGTTTTCCCAACTCAAGCAATCCAACCTCCACCCACAGGCATTCAAGCAGTTTATCTCACATAAGCACTTAGCCGCATGGTAAGCATATTATTATGTCAACATTCACACGCATGCAATATGCTAAAGCATAAATACTCACATCGTACTCCGTGCCAAAACAAAAACTAGTTAGCAAGCATGCGTGTCCTAGTTCATGTTAGAATGACTAATGCATCGCATGCAGAATGCAATTTAGAGTAGGCTCGACTAACCCTAAAATGGCGTGTGAAATGCGATCATTCGATGCACGTATTCAAGTTGGAAATTGAAGATACAATGCGGTTTGCATGATGTACCGAGCCCGGTACATGTCAACAAATGCATGGATGCACGCATGCATTGCATAAGGTATGCTAAAATAAACGTGCCCTAATCTACCATCATAAGCAGCTAAATAAAAGGGAAGAAAGAAATGGAGGTTGGAAGACATGCACACACCCACACACACTTATTACAATTATGCCCTCACACGGAGGGACCAAAAGAATATACAGTCCAAAAATAATACAGTCCAAATAAATAATAAATTAATTATTACAGAAATTTCTAAATATCAAATTAAATGTTAACATAAGAGAAAGAGGGCCTCAGCCCTGCCTCGGGATGCGTGAATGATGCATGTTCGATCCAACTTGCCCGAAAAGCCCACACCGCACCACTGCTGCCTTTGTTTCCACTGCCCTGCCTTTCTGAAACACTTCCAAAGTCCCAAGACATCTTCCAAATGCACCGCAGTACACCACCGGCTAGAGGAAATGGCCACCGGCTGCTTAAATTGACCACCGGCTGCTCTGGAGGCTATCGGCTGAAAATATAGTGCCGGTCGGCACATTATACTGCCGGTCGGCAGAAAGTTCCTGCAGGGGACAGTTTGACAGCAGCAGCAAACCAGCAATGCATGGCATGGGTTTTTAGGCATATGTATGCACGGCCATTGCCTCCTATCATGTTTGGGGACTCAAGGAAGCATGACCCTTGGTTCTTGGGCTATCAATTATGCATGTTGATGCATGATGGCCTAAGGAACCAAGGTTTCATTTTAATGGTAATGCATGCAACACACAAATGAGACCAAAACCTTATCATGCATAGATCAAAGGTCCTGATGACCAAGAGTTGAAACAAGTTGCACCACTTGTAGTGTGAACTTCCCTTAACCCTTATGCTTGGTTTGACAACCCCAAACCAAGTAATGCAATGCATGTTATGCAAACATGACTCCATAACGCAACCCAATGCTAAAATGCCAACATGCCAAATGTAATGCAACATGCAAGGTGCAAATGCAATGTAAGCATGGACAAATCAAGCATAGGCTCATCGTGCTATAACACTTAATGAAACAAGTATGCAACAAACATGAAGCAAGCATACAATGGTGGATTTAACTACAATGGGGCGGCCCTCAAATCTCCCCAAACAGTGGCAAAAAGTGCCCCAAAACATGAGCAAAATGCTATACAAGCATGCAAGTAAATAGGCCCAAAACGAAGGGCACCAAAGAGTGCATCTAACTACCATCAATATGACCACTCATGGTACATGTTGGACAACCAAAAACAGTTTCTTAGCATGCAAAATTACACCTAATCCCCTTATATGGCAGTCCCAAAATGCCTTGAAACATGGAAGCATGCAAATGGTCTATTCCTAGGCATAACATTACAACATTTCAAAGCATGAATGAGATGGTAAATGGAAACTTATAGGCATGATATAAGGACTGAAATGTGATCTAAAATGATGCCAAATCATGAGATCAAGGTAGGCTAAACATGTTAGGGACTCACACACCCAAAGCTTACAAGCCAACAAGCAAGACAACAATACCAAACATGCCAAACATGGCAAAAACAGTGGCTAACAGCCCCTTTTCATGGAAAATCAAGATCAAATGCTATAACATGCAAGGCTAAAACATGAGGATATGGTATGCTAATGGCATGGCACACTTCCAAGCAAAGTAAAGCATTACAAAGCAAGTATGAGAGGCATGTTAAGGGCCATAAATCCAACCTAAAACAGAGGCATAACATATCATATTAACCACAAATATGCTCTGAAATGAAGCCAAAACCAACCATGCACACATGCTATTCTTTAGGCCAAAAACAAAGGCAAACAAGGGACAAAGGGGAGAGGGGTGTCCCTCCCCTATATGAGACTTCAAGACACCTTCCTCACCACTGAAAATCCACTGGTTTTCAGTGGTGAGAAGACCAAAAACACCAAGTAAACAAAGCCTCAAGAAAAGGGGCTAAAATGGCCAAAGCAAAGCCTAAGAGGGTGAGTATTTACTCAAACCACAAAATGACCTTAATGAAGGTTCAAGAGCAAGTAAAAACAAGATTTTTTTCAGTTATAAACAAAGCTCAAAACACAAAGAAAGAGGGGTAGAAACTAGTTGCAAGAATGGGGAAACTAAAGTAAAGAGTTTACCCTTGAAGATCCTTTGAAGAACAGGTGGTCCAGCCACTCTCAAGTGATCAAAGTCAGTCCAAAACTTCAACAAATAACCCTCTAAGTCTTCCAATCTCGAGCTAAGGTGCAACGGTGTGTGTAATGGTGCAAAAGTAAGGTAAAATACACCTTTTAGGCTTAGAACACACACACAAGGATGAGAGAGATGGAAAATATAGAGAGAAAGATATGTGAGCTCTGGTTTTTAGTCTCTCAAATGGCTAACCCCTCAACCAAGAAGACAAGGCCTTCTCTTATAGAGGAGACAACTTTGTAAACTTGGCCACTAAGCAAACAAGAGGCTCATCCCTCCATACACTGTATGGAGGGGAAGCAAGTGTGATACAGCTGCTTAAAAATATCTCAAAAAGCAACTGCATAGTAGTCGGCCGGGCAAAATTGTCATTTTGACAAAATTTAATGCCGACCGGCACAAAAGAGTGCCGACCGGCACAATATAGTGCCGGTGGAAACATCAACCAGCAGGTGGCCTCTAGCCACTGCCGGTGGTGTGTGGGGGATGCTTCCCAAGGCATCCTATGCCTCTCCAAGGCAAACACAAGTGTTTGGTGCAAAACCGGACACAAAACGGTCAAGTTCGGAGGTCCTGAGGCAAGGCGCGTAGCCGAGAACTCCGGGAACTCCAAACGAACACGAACATGGATAATCACCGGGTGTTCAAGCGGTGACGTCCAGGTCTTGAGGACGGTCAAAAATGGGGTGTCTACACCACCCCAAAAAGGTGGCCTCCGATGTGTGTACAACACAGCTGTATGGTCAAAAACTGGAAAAAGTGAACCAGGAGAGAGAAAAACCAACTTTTTAGAGGGGTTCAAAAGGGTTAGGAAGAGTTGCTGGCCAGCCTATCCATGTTGGTGGCCTTCCAGGTATGTACAACACAATGGTGTGGTGGAAAGTCAGAAAAAGTGGCCCCGGAATGGAAAAAGTCAGCTTTCTAGTGAAGAAAACGGGCGATGAAGAGCAATGAAGAAATAAAGCTGGTCTTCAGAACAATTGCTGGCCTCCCACCCTTCTACAACCTTTCTAACAATGAAAATAAGGTCTCTGCCAAAAATGAACCCAAACCGATGCCAAAACGAAGGTTCGGGGGCCGAAACGCGCGGCCCGGGGCCCCTAAAACAAGCTATTAAGCACCAGAGGTAGCGTTCGACCACAAAGTTGGTCTCTTGGGCCACAGTGTCCCTCAAAAGGGAGGAAACAAGGTGTATGCCAAAAATCGGAGCAAACGGAGGTGGTTAACCGGTCCCGAACCGAGGCACACGGCCGACGGCTCCGAAAAATTAGGAACCAGGCTCCAAACGAGAAAAATGGCCTACGACCACGAAACGTAGCCTACGGCCACTGAGAGATGATCTACGAGACCTCTCCCTCCCTTCGGGAAGAGAAAACAGAGAAAACAGGACCTGTTCACAAACCGAGGCAAAGCACAAAAGAGCCCCGAAGTCCGAAGGCAAGGCTCGCGGCTGAGATTCCGCTATTTCAGAACGAGCACAATATGCAACATCACCGAGCACTCAGTTCGCGACGTCTGAGTCTTAAGGTCGGTCAAAAATGGGGAGTCTACAGTTGCCCCTCTTTGACAAAACTCGAAAGTCATAAGTGACGGGAGTGAATGTCAAAGCCTAGAGACGACCCATTTTTGACAAGGCCGAAGACTTAGACAAATAGGCGAGATAAATAAAAGATGTGCCCACAGGCATGCCCGTAGGCAGGGGGCAAAATGCAAAGCGGTATGCACAAAGCCGGATGCAACTCAATGATCATGCGAAGCAGCAAGCTGTAATGAAGCAAATATTCACAATAGATGCAACATTTTTAAGCGACAATGCAAAGCAATACTACATTTCATGCAGTTAAAGAATGCGGAGAATCATTGAATTCTCACCACGTCTCACACGGAGAAGATACAATACCTGTGCGGCATGTCTAGTCGCACCAGCCTCAAATGAACCGTACATACAATATCGTACCTGCAAAAGGAAGAAACTCAACAAGCACAACATAGTTAGCAACATATGTTCAGTGTGATATCGAATGCAAGCAAACGCGGTGTTGATGGGTGAGTGCATCGCAATGCGAGAAACAATGCGCGTGATAACGCAAGTTAAGCACAAGGGTATGACAATACTCATGAAACTTGTAGAACAGTGCAAGTGATGTGCATGAGAATGCAAGTGACATGCATAACAATGCAAGATAAGTGTAAACTCGAATGTACATTTTGAAACGAAACAACGAGCAAAGCAATGCAAGTTTCGACGAAGGTGGCTCAATCGCGACCTCCGGTTTACCTCCCGAAGGGGTCACAACATATTCAAAAAGGATACACCTTGCTTTTGACGAGTAACGATGAGACACGCATCGAAAGTTGGAGTTGAAGTTCCTGCGGAGTGACTTCGCGACAAAAAGTGCACTTTCCTTGTACTTTCTCCGGTGCCGGGGACTCCAATCATCACCAAAATTTGCAGAGGCCTTGGACACCATGTTGGGAACACCACCGGCCATGTTTGGTCCAAGGAGGAGGTTGCTAGCCAGGGGTGAGGGAGTGGGATGGCCGGCCTGCCAGAAAAGGTGGCCGGCCTGCCAGAAAAGGTGGCCGACCAGCCACCTAGCCCAAATCCGAGGCAGTTTGGTCTTTTTGCTCTCTTTTCTTTAAATGTGCTTATCCAAAGCACTTTTCCTCACAACTCCAGCTTTGAAATTGTCTCCTCTTCCTTCCTAGACCGCTTTCTCTCTCAGATCTGTGCTCTATACGCGTTTTCCAACGCTCCACGCAAGTTGTTTTCACGAAATCTTTCAGTTTTCGTCACTTTGAACCGATTAGATTTTGATTTCAGCGCTTCTTTTCTCATTTTCACCACTTGAGGTAAGTTTGTCTCAACATTTGGAAGATTTTCTTGTGGGTTGACTTTTGTTGACTTTTTCATTTTCCAAGGGTTGACTTTTGTTGACTTTTTTCAATTTTGGCTCATTTTGCTCGCTTTTGCTCCTTTTTGCAGATTTTTCGAGATGGCTGGTCATTTCCCTCATGGTAGAGGTTCTCCAGGTGCCGGGGGTGAGCCAAACATTATGTATTTACCCCCGAGGATCCGGCCATTCATTCCCAAGAGGTACGACCCTCCAGCACACATCCTCCCGTAGGCGATTTTCTACCATTTTACTGATTTCGATGATCGAGCGCCTAGGGATCTGCTTTTGCGAGAGCCGGAGTCCCACCTCTCTCATCAGGCACGAGAGGTGTTTACTCTATTTTTACATTTTCTGCAATGTATTCTGTATTTTCCGTGCATTTCGTGCTTTTGCTATGTTTATCTGCTCGTTCAAGCACGCAGCTTGTTTTGAATGTTTAGTTTATAATACCGTATTCCGTTTGCATCTTGAACACACAGTTCAAACACTCTGAATTTCTGAACATGCGGCCCGTATATTGATTGTGAACACACAGCACACACTTGTTGAGAATTGAACACACAGCCCAAACTTTGAGATGAACACACAACCCAAATTGAAGGTGAACACGCAGCACACACTTGTTGAGAGTAGAACACACAGCCCGAACTTTGAATTTCTGAACACACAGCCCACTGATTTTGAATTTTGAACACACAGCTCAAACACTTGACATTGAACACACAGCTCGAACTGATTGTGAACACGCAGCACAGACTTGTTGTCAATTGAACACGCAGCCCAAACTTTGAATTTCTGAACACACAGCCCCAAATTGAAGGTGAACACGCAGCACACACTGATTGAGAGTTGAACACGCAGCCCAAACACTTGAATTCTGAACACACGGCCCATTGTTGAGGTGAACACACAGCACACACTGATTGAGAGTTGAACACACAGCCCAAACACTTGAATTCTGAACACACAGCCCATTGTTGAGGTGAACACACAGCACATACTGATTGAGAGTTGAACACGCAGCCCAAACACTTGAATTCTGAACACACGGCCCATTGTTGAGGTGAACACACAGCACACACTGATTGAGAGTTGAACATGCAACCTAAACACTTGAATTCTGAACACACGGCCCATTGTTGAGGTGAACACACAGCACACACTGATTGAGGGTTGAACACACAGCCCACTGATTTTGAATTTTGAACACACAACTCAAACACTTGACGTTGAACACACAGTTCAAACTGATTGTGAACCCGCAGCACACACTGATTAAGAGTTGAACACGCAGCCCAAATTCTGTATCTGATTTGATTTTGCACACAGCTTATACATTTCATTTGCACGCAGCCTATTCAGTTCATTTGCACGCAGCTTATACATTTCATTCTGAAACTGAATACATGTGTTCATCCTGAATGCAGGTGACTTCTCGCGCTGCGCGAGGATATGGCTCCATCACGGCGAGGGAGTGGTACACGGAGCTCCCGGAGGCTGTCCGGGATTTGGTTGACGTGGCAGGGTTTGGGCCCTTTTGCACTGGGATCTCCCGTTGTCCTGCTAGTAGGACACTGATGGGTGCTTTGGTAGAGAGATGGTGGGACACCACCAACTCCTTCCATTTCTCTGTCACCGGGGACTTGACCATGACCCCATTTGACTTCGCCGTACTGACGGGCCTCAATGTGGGGGGTTGGGCCATCCCGTATGACGAGGATATGGGCCAGTGGGAAGCCGCCTAGATATACTTATTGGGGACTCGCCCGCCAGTTGACAGATCTTCGGGCAGAGTCCGATACACTTGGTTTTCTTCCCATTTTAGGAGGTCAGAGATGGAGCCTGAGACTCCTGAGGAGGTGGCACAGTATACCCGTGGATTTCTGATGTTCCTTTTTGGGACCACTCTGTTCGCCAATAGGGGGAACACTGTCGGGCTCTATCTGTTGAGTGCCCTAGTGGACCTATCACAGGTCAGCCGATATGATTGGGGCGGTGCCAACCTGGCTACCCTCTATTGCTATATGAGAGCGACCTCCCACGGACGGAGGAACATGGTTGGCGGCTATTGGAGGGCCTGGGAGGTACTTTATGCCCTCTTGATTTACATTTCTGCTTCTCATTACTTGTACATTGCACACACGGCGCACTTTACATTTTGTACCTTGCACTTTGCTCTCAGCATTTCGTGTTTACATTCTGCACTCAGCATTCTGTATTCTGATGGCTATTGTTCTGTTTCTCACAGTTATGGGTCTATGCGTACTTCCCGACGCTAGCCCCAGAGCATAAGGTGGAGGTACCTCTCACGACCCCTTATTCACTCGTATTCGAGGGCCAACAGCGGCCGAGATCTCGGGAGTCTTTCCTCTACCTACGGTAGTATTTTGATACAGTGCGGCCGTCAGAGGTATTTCAGAACTCTCAGTTCCTGTTTCTGATCTTTGATTTATCTTGCACATTCACAATTTCTGATTAGCTTATACATCGGTTATTCGCAGATCCCATGGCAGCCCTGGGCGCCTTTAGGCAGAGACCTCCAATTCCAGTTTGCCGGAGCATGGGATGTCTCTCGGTATAGGATCCTGTTCGAGGGGCTAGTTGGTAGGGCCTCGTTTTTGGGGGACCGCTTCTTGCGTCAGGTATGGGGCTACCCCACTCAGGACCTTCCTTCAACGCCTCCGGACGACATGCGGACCACTGATAGACTCTCTCTTCAGGATGTCATTAGTGCTATGCAGGGTACCGATGCATTCTTACATCTGGAGCAGGGGGAGTATGCGACCTATCGTCACACATATTTGATGCCTCCACTGATGGGGGTTCGTACTCTGACGAGGAGGTCCGCTGGTATGCCTTCATCGAGCCAGGCTCGGACTGCAGATGTCCCTTCCACCAGCAGGGCTGGTATGTCTAGAGGTGGGGGTGGACTGGTTCCCCCGATTTCTCCGACTCATCATCATCCTGGATGGCCAGATATGCCTACTGAGTTGACAGGATGGCGATATGGGACTTCCTACCCGATTCCGATAGAGCCTCCTATGCCTGACCACCGATATGTCAGCGACTCTAATTCACCACCGGTATGTTCCACCGTTTTCCATTTATCACACAGATACTTTGGCATTTGTTTATTCATTGATGACATGAGCTTGTATCTGCAGCCACCCAGGAAGTACATGGATGAGGTGCTCGGGATGGTAGCCTTACTTGAGGGCATGGTCCTACAAAGAGAGGCGCAGTTGTCCCTCATGGGTGTCCAGGTACCCCTTAGTTTTCTTGCATTTATCATACTTCTGATGACATGTTGATCATGAACATTTTACTACATTGATAGGCTACCTGTGTAGAGCACGTCTAACGCACACTGCACTTACGTACTGTACCTGCATGCACCCACTTCATGTAGCTTTCTTGCATCTGCATTTGATATACATATTTGAGCTGACGCGTCCAAATTACACCCTTCCTTTTCAGATGCTGCCGATATATACCGGGCCACAAGCTGGGCCACCTGGGCCTTCCCGAGGAGCTGGGCCATCTAGGCCTCCTCGAGGAGCTGGGAGAGGGGAGTCGTCTCGCGGACGAAGCGGACGCAGGGCGCACATCATAGAGGAGGAGCCCAGCGAGGAGGAGGAGGAGGTTGCAGATCCCCAGTCAGAGACATCTGCTGACAGAGAGGGTGGCTCCGACCCCGATTCCGGTAGTGGAGATGAGGCTGAGGAGGGTTCCGAGGATGGCAGCCCCGACTCAGATGATGGTGATGATGGTGCAAAGTCTGTTCCGCAGAAGAGGACGAAGAGGGCCTCTCATTCTTGCTCTTGAGAGCATTGATGCAGTTGTTCCCTACTTTACTTACCTTTTTACTAGTAGTTGTAGCACATTGCACATTGTTAGGCAGTTTTATTTTTTGTAAAACTTGTACCCTTGTTGTAAAAAAAAGGAAGCATGATAGAATGAAACAGCTTTTGAAAAAGTGTTGTATTTTGTGCTCTTAGCATCGCATCGTATCATTTTGCACCAAAATGAGATTGAATGGAAATGTGCAATGTGTATTTGCCAAGTCAGGTAGTGAACCGACACGACAAACTAAATAGCTTAACTCACTAAGAAGTAACGAAACCTTAGTGTAGACACCCCATTTTTGACCGTCCTCAAGACTTGGACGTCACCGCTTGAACACTCGGTGATTATCCATGTTTGTGTTCATTTGGAGTTCCCGGAGTTCTCGGCTACACGCCTTGTCTCAGGATCTCCGAACTTGACTGTTTTGCGTCTGGTTTTGCACCAAACACTTGTGTTTTGCCTTGGAGGGGCAGGGAATGCCTTGTGAGGCATCCCCACACACCATCGGCAGTGGCTAGAGGCCACCGGCTGGTTTTTGTTGCCACCGGCAATGTATGTTGCCGGTCGGCACTCTTTGTCGCCGGTCGGCAGTCAATTTTGTCAAAATGACATTTTTGGCCAGCTGACTACTGTTCAGCTGCTTTTGGAGATATTTTGAAACAGCTGGCTGGCATTTGCTTCCCCTCCATACACGTGTATGGAGGAATGCCCCTCTTGTTAGCTTACATTGTAAGTTTACAAGATTGGCTCCTCTATAAGAGGAGCCCTCCTCTCCCTTGCTCAAGGGTTAGAAAAATTAAAGCTTTTTGCTTAGAAAATACAGAGGAAGCTTTGGTTTTAGGGTTAGGGTTCAACACACATCCTATCTCTATATTACTCTTGTGTGTGTTTTAGTCCATACTATTGCACACAAGCACCTAGTGCTTCACCTTCCTTGGGCTACTGAGGTTCTAAGGGCTTGTTCTTGCTATTTTTGACTGGATTGAAGCTTAAGGAGGCAACAAGACCACCATTGTTGAAGAAAGGCTTCAAGGGTAAGAAACTAGTTCTTTTTACCCCATTTTTGCATCATATTTCTACATATCTTAGAGCTATTTTTGTGTTTAGTGTATAACATAAAAAAGTTCTGTGTTTAGGCCCTCTTGATTGTTTGTTAAGAGTGTTTTGTGGTTTGGGTGTGTTTGACCACCCTTAGGCCTTGAAAGGCCCCATTTTTGTGCTATTTTGTGCAAGTTTTGAGACTTTGGTGTTTGGGCCTCTTCACCACTGAAATCTTGAGGGATTTCAGTGGTGGCGATGGTGCCTTGAAGTCTCCAAAGGGAGGCCACCCCTCTCCTTGTTGTCCTTGAAAGGACCATGTTTGGTCTCTTAAGGAGCTTATGTTTGAGTGTGTGTTGAGCATGCCATGACTGTTTTTCATGCTTATATTGCCATAATATAACATGGTTTTAAGTTGGTTTTGGTGTACCATGCATGCCTTGCATACCTACCTTGTAATGCCTTGTGATTGCCTTAATATGCCTTAGGTTGTGTACCTTTGTTTTAGCATGTTTTAGGCTTAGATTTGTGAAGCTTTTGTGCTTATTTTGCCATGCTTTAGGTCTGTCTTAGGTTGTTTGAGTCGACCCTAGCATGCATTATATAGCCTCTTTGCATTTTTGGACTTGTTGGCCTTAAGTATGCAAGTGTATAGCATGCTTTGTTTGCTTTGATTTAGTGGATTGGAGTCATTTTTCATGTTATTTCAGTCCCTTTAACATGTTTGTATGCTTGCCTTGCATGCCTCTTTAACGCCTTATGAGCTTGTGTTGTATGCTCCTTGAAAGTGCATTTGTGCATGCTTTTGGACTTGAGCCATTTAGATGCCATCTAGGAGTTCCTTGGGTGTTGTTTAGGTCTGCCTTTGACCTCTTTTGAGTCCCCTTAGCCTTGTGAGGCTTGGTGGGTTTGACCTTGGTTTAAGTCTCTTGGCTTGCCTCAAGTACTTGGGCCATTTGCATGCTTTACTTGCTTGAATTAGTTGGTTTGGCACCTCTATTTTGTGCAATTTCAGAGCTTGTGTTGCATGCTAATTGTCTATTGTTTGGTCTCTTTAAGTGTGCTTAAGAGTTGCCTTGTTTATGCTTAAGGTGTTGGACCATGATTGCATGCATGTGTGTGTGCATTTTGGCCTTCATTTCCTTGGTTTTGGCCACTGATTTTGGGCCTAATTAGAGTTGCCTAGATCATGTTTAAGACCATCATTTGCTTGGTTGCATGCTTACCTCATGTTTGCTAGTATGCTTGCACAAGTGCCTTGTCATGCCATGTTGCATCCTTAGCTTGCATGCTTAGGTTGCATTGCATCTTGCATGCATGCCTTGTTCCTTGATTTGGTGATAGGAATTGGGCCTTGTTTTGTTTGATTGGTTTGCATTTCATTTGACATGAAAGTGCAAACTTGATTCTCTAGGCCATCATGCATGGAAATGCATGATTGGTGGCCCGAGAATCGAGGCACATACCCCTTTGAGTCGCAAACATGATAGGGGGCATGATTGGTGCATACATTACTTGATTTGTATTGCCATGCAAGTTTTTCCCTCTGCTGCTGTGAGTTGCAGGTTCTGCAGGTATTGTTTGCCGGCCGGCAGTAAGTCATCAGTCGATGGGTTCATTTTGTGCCGATGGCCACATCCTAGTGCCGGTGGTCATTCTACTTAGCCAGTGGGATCCCCCAGTATCTTGAGAGGCATTCCTGAGACTTTGGAAATTTTCAGAGGAGCAAAGCAGGAAAAACAGAGGCAGACTATGCATGGCAATGCGATTCCGAGCAAGTCCCAAGCATGCGCTGCATCTGACCCGCTTCCCGAGGGCTTTACTGTTTTAATTAGATTGATTAATTCGTTTAGTTAATTTAATTAATTTGTAATATTTAATTAGCTTGCGTAGTTAATTAATTTGTATATTCTTTTGATCCCTCCGAGCGAGGGCAAATCTGTAATAAGCGTGTGTGAGTGGTGTGCATGTCTTCCAACCTCCACTTCTTTCTTCCCTTTTATTTACCTGCTTATGATGGTAGATTAGGGCACGTTTATTTTAGCATACCTTATGCAATGCATGCGTGCATCCATACATTTGTCTTACATGCACCGGGCTCGGTACATCATACAAACCGCATTGTATCTTCAAATCTAACTTGAATACGTGCACCGAATGATTGCATTTCACATGCCATTTTAGGATTAGCCGAGCCTATCCTAATCACATTCTGCATGCGATGCATTAGTCACTCTAACATGAACTAGGGCATGCATTTTTGCTAACTAGTTTATTGTTTTGGCACGGAGTACAACGTAAGTATTTATGCTTTAGCATATCGCAAGCGTGTGAATGTTAACATAACGGCATAATTACCATGTGGCTAAATGTTTATATGAGATAAACTGTTTGAATGCATGTGGGTGGAAGTTGGATTGCTTGAGTTGGAAAAACTCGTTGAAATCCGTGTTTTAGCCTACTTGCGAGTAGCAAATTCCGAAGCGCTTTCAAAACAAACGGATATGCAATGCTTATTTCCAAATTAGGCAATCTAGTCTATACTTGTTTGCTGTGCGCATAACATAGTAATTCTAGGCTAATAACCAGAATAAGAACACATAACGTTTTTAAAATCGGATATCATGGTTAGTAGAGGCCGGTCTTCGGACCGGGTGAAAGGGGGTGCTCATAGCTGACCTTCCCCGATCGTACCCAAGCTCCCGAGCCAAGACAACTTTGGTGATGACGGACACGTGGCCTTCGGCACCGAGTCAGGGTTTCCTAAATTTCCCATTTTAAAAAATATTTAGGTGGCGACTCTGTATCTAGCAAAGCAGTCAATGTTTGGCACTTCTTTTCAAAAATCTATTTTCTCAAACGATTTGCCAGAGTTGGACTCTTTGGTTCACATTAAACGACAACAAACAAAAAGTCGAGTCTGTAGCATCGAGGTCCCATGGTATTTATTCTGCTTCTGGCGACTACTGGGATTTTAGAGCTTGACTCGAACTCATGATATCCTGTTTTGATTTCATTTATGTGTCTCTTTGCATTGCATGTGCATTGGTGCGCCTAGGACACCGTGTTGGCCATCTGCTATTCTGGCGGTTTCTTTGGAGGCTTATCTTGTCAAGACATGACCATAAGGTGACGGTTTGGGCTCTGCCGATGTAGAACACAAACCCGGTTTCTTGGGGCACCCTTTTTGACCATTCAACCTAGTGCATATTCGGATCCGTAGTGACCATTCCAAACTAGGACAAGTTGCTTACTCGATATAGGTTGTTTGAAGCCGCTGTATGCGTAGTGAAACCCTAGCTCCTGACAAAATAGGACAGGGAAACCCTACCCCAACATAGGGGTGTATTGGCTCTCTTTTACCTGCTATGTGCTTTTAGAATGTATCTCTGCAGGGGAATGCATATACCAGCTTGCAAGATTGGGTATCAGGCCCGAGGGCACTAGTATCAGTGTTGTTGAGAATCAGTTATGTCTGCGGGTATCAATTGACTTTGAGCAGTGATTACGGAACGGTGATCGATAGTAGAGTGCGATTGTTCGGCTACACCGTGTTTGATCTGTTTGAAATTTGAAATCTCGCTTGTTTTCCGTTTGATTCGAGATTGAAGAGTTAATCGAGCGACTAGTGTCTTCTCCTTCTTTGAGGCGGACTGAACATGACGAATTGAAGAGATCGTGGTCATGACGGCGCGTTGGGTCAAGGAATCACCCGCAAGGTGAGACTAATATTGATCTGCCGCATCCACCGGTGCTTTGCCGCACACCGGTTTGGACCCCTCAACTATATCGGGCTCATGAGCCTACTACATTTGAACTAATGGGAATGATAGGTGATCTTCAAAGATCCGTAAGCGGATCTTGCCTATGGGATGTCTGCCTGCCACCGGCCGCACCATATGGGAGGCTTTATACCCAGAGCCCCTCTATTGGGACGGATAGTAATTGAACTCGACCAACAGGAGATGGCCTCGACTATGGCAACGACGCATCAAACCAAATTCTAGATCGGTGAGGCGAGACAAAGGTAAGATGAAGGCGGAATCGACCCTATCGAACAAGCTTTGTGGGCGTAGAGGCTTTGGTCGGGAATGAACAAGCAGAGATATCCGCGGTTATGTCAAAAGCGTGGAGGATGCTTTCCCTCACTTTGAGAGGCAATTCGATCAATCGAGAGAATCGGGATAGGCGCGTCATGCCAAAGCAGTTCTTCCGCTCCCAACCTTGCATCCGGAAAGGATCGAAATCCAAGGCACGCCGCCGCACGATCCGTTCGCTAGTGCATCTAGCAAGAGTGCTCGAGCTCCAAAGTACTGCCAGAGGCGCAGGGTCTTCCATGCTCTCTACATGCCATTGTCCAAGGCACTTCAGATCCTTGCCGAGAGGGGACACCTTAAACCCCTGGAGCCTCGGCCTCCCCGAAGAATCTCCCTGCTACTCATGACCCTGCTCAGTACTGTGCGTACCACCAGCAGATAGGCCATGCTACCGACAATTGTTTCCGCCTCCGTCATGAGGTACAAGATTTGATTGACAACGAGGTTATCCTCCCCCCCACTTCAGCAAAGTCCGTCACCATCTAGTTGTTGGATTTTGAGGACACAGACACTGCGAGTATGTAATCAGAAGGTGAACCGCCTGCGGGCAGTGCCTGGCGCATTTTTAGATGTGACGTTTTGCACGTATTTTTGGGCATCTGTTAATGTTAATTTTGTAAATTCTGACTTGGGTGTCGAGTCAGTCTTTTTGTTTTGTCTTGAGTCTGTCTCTCTGTATTGAGTTAGTCTTTTTGCTTACAAGGTCTGTCTTGTTGTAATGAGTCAGTCCCTCTTGTATAGTATACCAGGTGATTCCGGGGTTGTCGCCTCGAACGCCGTTTTGTAATTATCTTTTTGTTTTTCCTTTTGAGTCTGTCTCGGTTGAGAAGCCAGTCACAATCAGGGCATCTGAATGAAACAGCCACGGCTATCACATTTCCGTACTTGTTGCTATTTGAGTCAGCCGTGCCAGAGGATGTGAATGGAATGACAGTACATTTTGCCTGCTCTCTTGTGCCTTAAACATCGTTGTAATGACCTAAGCTTTTCATAAAACCCCCTTTTCGAACACTGCAGTGATGAAAACGAAGAGGAAGCAATTCCTCGGGTTTTATAAAATTTTGATCATTCTGAGGGAAAGAGAGGCATGCTAAGCTTTTAATGAATGAAATCATGCTTGTCGGCGTGAGTACTGAGAAGGATCCTGGTTTGATCCAAACTGGTTCCACACTATCTTCAGCGCGAATGATTTGTCGCTTTCCTAAAAACTTTCAAAAACAAATTATCTTGCGCGGTCTTGTGAAGACTTGTGTGGAATCGCTCTTGAGATTGTGCAGCCTAGGATCGTTCTCAGCCTCAAGATTCAATTTATCTGTTGTAAACTGGAATCCGTTCAAAACGTTCAACAGTGCCATGAAACGCCTGTGTGGCCCATTTTGGGGCAGCCCTCGAGCAAGAGGCACCAAAGCCAGATTAAGGAGATCAGATCCCACCAGGCAAGGCTCGTGAAGTAGCCGTGATGGACTTTTCTGCAAATCAACACAACGGTCATTCTCCTGGACACAGAAAGGCTTCAATCTCAAAACCATTTGGCATGGGCTTGCTACACTTTTACCCTTTGAGAGGCTCGTTGGGCCGAAAACCCGAAAGGGTGATCCAGGCAAAAGTTAGAGCAAAGAAAAAGAAAAGAAAAAAAGAAAAAATACGAAAAAGAAGCGAAAAAAAAAAAAGAAAAGAAAAGAACAAAGAATAGCAAAAGAAAAGAAAGAAAAGAAATGAAAATACAAAAGAAAAGAATAAAGAAAAAGAAGAAGAAAAACATAGCTCGCAAGGTCGAAAACCTGCATTAGGCACCTTGGCAAAAGTTAGAGCCTAAACAGTGAAGGTTAAAATACCCAAGTGTACCTTAACCGAACTCGTGAAGGCTTGATTCCCATGTTTGGGATCGAGGCAACTTCATCTTGAAGTCCACCCAACGCTTCCATAGCGTCTCGATCCATGTCATGGTTTTGATCACTTTTGCCTCCTCCGAATCCAATGTCTCGATTAAAGAACACGAATTACGTGACCAACTTCCTCTTGAAGTCCAACCACCAATGCCTTCGGTGACTATGTCCATATATTGATTCAAACCGTCTTCGCCTCCTCCGTCCCGAGGATCCGATCGTCATCAGGATCGCTTCTGAAATGCCATGCATCATCCAAAACAAGGCAACTTTCCGTTGCCATGCATTGCCATAAGTTGCCTGAAGTTCTTGTCCAAACCAAAGCGGCTTCTTATATCCCCCTTTAAGCCAGGGGCAATTTTCCATCGTCCCCGATCCGAGGTTGTATATCTCGAGGGTAAGTTCCGCGCTCGTTAAGCGTTGATTGTTTGCAAAAATAGTTTTTGAAAATTTTTACTGAAGTTGACTATTTTCTCGAAAACTATTTCATTTTCCAAAATTGGACCATGTTTGGACCCAAAAGGGAAAATTTTCAGTGCTCACAGCCTGATTCGCATGATTTTCAAATCTAAAAATCGAATAAGTATGCTAATCCGACTCTCCTGTTGATCAAAATTGTTTTAGAAAACAAAAAATGGTCAAAGTGACGAACTAGGGGCACAATTGAGTCAGGTCTTTTGTCTTTCCCCCGTCAACATACTTGCCAGAAGGGCACTCTATCCACCGGAAGGAAATAGCCGTGAGCTAACAGTGCTGGGCGTGAACCTGCGACTTCCTATTCATCCATTAATCACCCTGGGGAGGGATAAAAAAATGAGAGAATAAAGAATAGAGAGGTGTAAGCAGAGAGAGAAGTGAGCAAGAAGGTTTTGAGAGAAAAATCGAGCGTGAGGGCCGAGTGATGTGAGTATCACAAATCAGAAAGGATGGGAATAATACCCGGAGGAAGTGGCTCCTCGAGATTTGAGGTCTTTTTGTAAACATGTCCATGTGTCGTGTCTTTTGATTTGTCGGTCTCGATTTTAGCTTTGAGTCTTTTTCAAGCATGTTTCGTTATGATAGGTCGCGTGCCTTTTGTTTCTTAGTTTGAGTCCCTTCGCTGTGTTCTGTGGTAGGCTCGACACCCCGATTGAAAACCCTTCCTTATTTCAAAAAAATCGTTTGTGCTCAGAATGCTGTGCCATTCTCTACATTCGTGCGAAGCAAGAGAAGAAAAGGGAGAATTTGGGACATCCGAGTGTGTTTCAACTGCAACCGTGTCAGTTTTGTGATCCGTCTTGTCAGATTGGGTTATTTGTTCAGGGTTTGCTATGTGCAGAATGAACCGAGTGCTGTGTTATGGGCTGTATGCAGATCAATCCCCAACGGACTATGGGCTGTATATTCAGTTTGAGTAGTGGTTTGTATGAGTTGTTTACTGTCAGTTGGTTGGTTATCCGATTATCATAGTGCAAGTGCTCAATTTACAAGTGTTCATTTTTCAGACAACAGATTAAGATCATTTACATTTGAGGTGTAATATGATGCAATACAGTGCAGGGTATGAAATGTGCGAATGTAAACACTTTTTCAGACAAAAAGTTTGTTTCATGTCATAATCTTTTCAAGTACATAAGTTTTGGAAGCAAAATCTGCCTGCGGCAGTACAAAGTACCCTAACCACTAACAAAAGGGAAAAGGCAAAAAAGAAGAACAAAAAAAGAAAAACAGCAAAGTCTGTATCAAATGTCAAAAATGCCCCCGGGGCTATCAATCTGTCCTGGTCCTCTTCCTGGACGAAGGTCCAGGAGCGTCATTAACAGGGGCACCACCAAGGGCATCGCCGTCTGAGCTCGAGTCCGAGCCATCACCGGTCTCCTCCGCCTCTGTCTCTGCCTCAGACTCGTCATCGAATCGAGCCTGGAGCCTTGCTCCCGACGTGAGTGCTCCCCCCTCTGGTGCGGGGATATACTCTGCCATCCCGAGTAGAAATGGGAGGTCCAGCCGGAGCGCCACCCACCGGAGGAATCTGGAAGGGAGGCTGAAAAAGCATAAAAGGTGAATGCATCGAATCGTGGCGGTTTATCAGTCACGAGAATGTAGTGTATAGTCTGATCTGTGAATGCCGTGAAGCGGTTTATCGCTGAGAATCACGGTGTATGAGTCTGATCTGTGAATGCCGTGAGCAGTGAATCAGTGCAGAATGCAATGTGTGAGTACAGTGTATCAGATGCCGTGAGTAGTTTATCAGATGTCGTGTTGTGCATCAGATCATGTAAAGCAGTTTATGTATGTTTTGAGGCTGTGGTCAGAAAGAACATACCGGAATGTTGTAAAGGGCTAGGAGGTCGAATGTCTGCTGTAGCATCCCCATCATGGAGGCATTCATCTCCAATGACTGCCGGGTATACTCAAAAGACGCCTGCAAAAGCATCAGATGCATCAGTATTCTGTGGAATATCAAATAAATTGAAATGAAATGACTGTACGAAAATGCAGTAATATATACCGAAGGCAAGTCGGGGATACTGACAAACTCGTGATCAGCCGGCGGAGGGGTGAAGGGGATCTGATAGGTCGCCCCACCCTGCCCTCGGAAAGTCAATAAAGCGGGCAGAGCAAGCCAACCGGTCCCTCACCCCCGCTAAACTCCACCCCTGCCACGGACTCGAGCCCTCCTCAGCGCTCCCCCTCCAGCCCCCGCTCCCACTCCAGCCGCTGGCACCGCTGGTCCCTCTCTCTCCACTCGGCGGCCGCCGCTCAGAGGTCGCATGATAAAGGTCCGGACGTACTCCGAGTAATCGCCCTCGCCTCTAAAATCGTCTACCTCCCAGCCAATGGTGTAGTCCGCCATCAGCTCGGCAGTGAATCTCTCGGTATCCCTCATGTGCTCAAGAGGATGCACCGGGACTATCTGCTCCGGTAAACCCAGGGTCTAGCGTAGGAAACGCTCGCCCAGGTACCAAGCCCGACAGACCGGGCCCTCGAGAAAAATTCGGTAATGCGAGGTCTCAACGGCACCGGCAAACCGATCCCGCATCATCGCTGGCAGTGGAGCCCACGGCCGCCAGGTGATCTGAAAATGAAATACAGTTTGTTACCTACTGTTATTGAAATATGTAGTGGAAAGGTGAAGCCTAAATGAACTGCAAATAAAACATACCTCGGCGGGGGTGATAGTGTCAAAGTGGCGCGAAGAAGCGAATGTCTCGCTGACCTCCGGTGCATCTCCCGTCAAAGTGACGCGAAAAAGGGACAACCAGAGGGGTCTCTGCATCGGGTACGGGAGCGAGCCTAGGAAAGTAGGCATAAACCCACAACTGCAAGATAAATACCAGTGCATTTATCAGATGAAGCAGAATATAAAATAAAAGCAGAAATAGCAGAGCCATGTTTTGTACAGTGTATTGTGCGGTATCTGATGTGTAAGCGGTACATCGATGTAAAAGTAGTATGTGTGTGCCGTGTGTACAAGATATCTGCAAGTGTAAAGCGAGACTACGAAGTGTGCAGGTCATGAGTCTGTAAAATATAGAACGGAAATGAAAGGCGAAAAGAAATGTACCTCCCAAGCACGCCCGGTAACCCCGAAACAATTTGTCATTTGCCGCGAAGCCAACTCAGATACCCATAAAGAGTGGCCAGAGCGGCGCCACCCCCGTCATAATGTAAAATGTCCCTGACATCCACAAGTGCACTGAGCAGGCAGAGAGGCACTGTGTTCGCCTGGTCGGCAAAGATGGTCATCCCAAACAGGAACATAAGGAAGCCGCGTGCGTATCTCTCCATGGCCTCTGGGGTCATCGGGGCTGCATCGACAAGGAGGGGCTGGACCTTGAACTGCACCTCAAACCAGGAGTATCGAACAAAGCCGGGACGCGCAAGAGGCGGTGCCGCGCCGAGCAAGTAGACCTGAGCCGCGGTCCACTCGTCCATGTCAATGTCAAAGGGGATCGGATCACCCCCTACCCCGATGCCTGTGAGCATCAAGAAATCATAAGGGGTCATCGTCATGTCCCCAGTCGCAGACAAGTGAAATGAATCGGTGGTGTCCCACCACCTCTCCACCAGAGCGGCGAGGAGAGGTCTGCACGTAGTGAGCCTGGAGAGTCCCCTGCAGAATGCGCCAAGGCCGGCCTGGTCCACAATATGGCGAACTGCGTCGGGAAGCTCGGCGTACCACTCACGAGCGACAGTATTCCCATACCCGCGGATGGTATGGAAATCTCCCTGTTTTCAAACAAATAGTTGCGAAGCAATATAAAATGTATAGTTTTGAAGAAACAGTGGTTCAGTGCAAATGTGGCATACGTGCAAGTTTATCAGATTCAAATAGATATCGGGTGCCGGTGTGTTTACAGTGAACTACAACGTGTGATGCGTCAGCGTATTTAAGTGGTTCAGTGCAAATGTGGCATGCGTGCATATTTTCAGATTCAAATAGATACCGGGTGCCGGTGTGCTTACAGTGAAATACAACGTGTGATGCGTTAGCGTGTTTGTGTAGATCAACGCAATATTGCATGTGTGCATATTTTCATATTCAAATAGATACCGGGTGCCGGTGTGTTTACAGTGAACTACAACGTGTGATGCGTCAGCGTGTTTGTGTGGCTCGGTGCAAATGTAGCATGCGTGCATGTTTTCAGATTCAAACAGGTATCGGGCAATGGTGTTTGCAATGAAATACAGTGTGTGCCGTGGTTTGAGTGGTTTAAAACTAGTGCAGTGTGTGTGCATGTGTCAGTCTTAAACAGATAATCAGTTGCAAACGCGTTTATGTCGATTACAATATCTGATGTATCGGTTATCGGCACTAGCGATTAAAGACCATGTCGGCTATGGCAGTTGGCAGTTTAAAGCATCCTACATTGCAGAAAGTAAAGCAAAGAAAGAAGGTTACCTCGGAAGCGCCGGAGGATAGGTGGGAGGCAAGCTCACGTAGCAGGAGCTCGGGATCCAACGCCATGTCGAAACTCTGAGCCCGATCCGCACAATTGGCTGGGTGGCAGAACATGAATTGCCGGCCGGTAGGTCGCCAGGTCGAACGGGCGCTCGCTCAAAGGTAGGAGCTCAACCCCGGGATCCATCTCATGATCCGGGGGAGTCCCACCGCGTGGAATGTCGTCGGCCATGACAAGAGTGATGAGAAAATGGTCGGAGAATGAAAATCGGGTCGGAATACGAAGAGTCAACTGAAAAGTCAACTCCCGGGAGTGTGGAAAATGGCCGGAAAGGTTGGGATGTGAAGAGGCATGGAAATGGAGAGGAAAGTGAGGGGAACAAACCCCAAAAAGGTGGAAACGGCAAAAGAGGCACTGAAACAAAGATTTGTTCAGTTGAAAATGTCCGAAACGCGAAGGTAATCGCGAATCCGACGACGAAAAGGGCGCGAGAACGCGAAGAAACAAGGAAACGAGGAAGAAAAGAGACTCTAGAGAGAGAGAGAGTTTGTTTTCGGCGGAGGCTAATGAATAGAATAGGGTTCGGAACCCTATTTTAAAACACCCATGGTGAAATGTCGAATCTGCCCCGATCCAGGAACTTTTTGCCGGTCGGCAACATTTTGTGCCGACCGGCAGAATATTGTGCCGATGGAATTATTTTGTAGCCGGTGGACAGCCGGTGGCTTCCCCTTCCGGCCGGTGGTGTTCCCACAACCTTGTTTAGGCCATATGAGTGGTTTTTGGTCATCATAGCTCGAGAAAGTGCAAGAAAGTGTATCTTCGACGCTCAACCGGCCTCCGTTTTAACCTCGGACCGTGTCTTCTGTGCGTGGCACTCAAATTCATGCAATGTTGTATCCTTTTGTATCCTTTTGCCTTTTACAAGATTCAAAGCAGAAAGAAGGTTACCTCGAAGCGCCGGAGGATAGGTGGGAGGCGTGCTCACGAGGAGCTCGATCCAACTATGTCGAACTCGAACTGCGAACATGAATCGCCCCGGGAACGGCGCCAAAGGTAGGAGCTCAACCTCGGATCCATCTCGTGATCCGGGAGTCCCACCCGAATGTCGCCGGCCATGACAAGAGTGATGAGAAAATGGTCGAGAATGAAAATCGGCTCAATACGAAGAGTCAACCGAAAAGTCAACTCAGGGTGGAAATGGAAAGGCTCGATGTGAAAAGGCACGAAATGGAGAGGAAAGTGAGGGGAACAAACCCCAAAAAGGTGGAAACCAAAAGGCGCACCGAAACAAAGATTTGTTCGCTGAAAATGTCCAAACGCCAAGGTAATCGCGAATCCGACGATTTAAAAAGGGCGCGAGAACGCCAAGAAACAAGGAAACGAGGAAGAAAAGAGACTCTAGAGAGAGAGAGTTTGTTTTCTGGAGGTTAATGAATAGAATAGGGTTTGGAACCCTATTTTAAAACACCCATGGTGAAATGTCGACCGCCTGATCCAGAACTTTTTGCTGCCGGCAACATTTTGTGCCGCGAATATTGTGCCGATGGAATTATTTTAGAAGCGTGGACAGTGGCTTCCTTCGGGTGGTGTTCCCAAAACCTTGTTTAGGCCATATGAGTGGTTTTGGTCTTCATAGCTCGAGAAAGTGCAAGAAAGTGCATCTCCGACGCCAACCGCCTGCTTTTGACTCGACTGTCTTCGCGGCGTGGCACTCAAATTCATGCAATGTTGTATCCTTTGTATCCTTTTTTGCCTTTACAAGATTCAAAAGTTGCCGCTCGGCTGTATGCATTCATCATGTTGTTCTGCGCAGCTATGCCGCGCTGCATGCACATCCTCATGCATTGTCATGCATTTTATTACAAGCGCCGCTCATGCATTCTCATGCACCTCAATACATACGCCGCCGCACATCATTTGTTGTTGTCGCATCATCTCTCATTATTTTGCATTATCATGCATTTCAAAAGAAAAACGCGCTTGTCTGCGCACTCGAGTTCATTTGCATTGTTTTACATTTCGCGGTGGCATGCGGTCACGCTTGCATTGTTTTATATTTGTGTGGCATGCGGTCACACTTGCATTGTTTTTACATTCCTTGTGTACGCGGTCACACTTGGCTTCATTTGCATCAATCTCGAGGCGCGCGATACCATTGGCGCATTTTTGCACCCCTTGAGAACGCCGCAGACTATTGGTCGCATCTTATTCCTTTGATGTTTGCACTATTGGCAAGATTTATTCTTGAGGTAACGCCAGACCATTGGCGCGATTTGCATCCTTTGGAGGCACCGCATCTTCATTGGCATCATTTGTATCCTTTTGAGGCACGCTGCATCATTCGCATCATTTTGCATCCTTTGAGGCACGCCAGCATCTCTATCGCTTATCTGCATCGCGGCCTCATTGGCTTCATTTGCATCTCAGAGGCACGCCAGCACTATTGGGTTTTATTTTGCATCCTTCGAGGCACGCCAGCACTTCATTGGCAAAGATCTGTATCTTGAGGCACGCCGCACTTATTGGCAGGCATCATTTTGCATCCTTTGAGGCACGCCGCACTATTGGCATCATTTGCATCCTTTGAGGCACGGTACCTCATTACTTTATTCATCCTTTGAGTAACGCCATTCTTCATTGGTCGTTTGTGAGTCCTTTGAGCACGCTGCACTTATCAAGCCATTTCAGTATCTCTTGAGGCACGCTGCGTATTCTTCGGCTGGCAAAGATTTGCATCCTTTGAGTGTTAACGCTGCACTTCATTGGGCAATGAGTTTGCATCCTTGAGGCACACCGCACTATTGGTTTGGTTTGCATCCTTCGGCGTTAACGCCGCACTATTGGCAAAGATTTGCATTTTTTTGCGCCCATACCTCATTGGCATCATTTACATCTCGTGAGGCATGCGTCTTCACTTGCATCATTTGCATCCTTGAGGCAGCGCGTATTCCTGGCTGGCATCATTTTCTTACATTCCGTGGTGGCACGCGGTGTCACACCCTGGCTAATCATTTTGCATTCTTACGAGGCAGCAGGTTCTTACGGTTTATTTGCATCATTCGCTGCCATTTTCCCTTCCGTGTGGCACGCTGCAGTCACACTTGCATCGCTTATCATTCCCATGCACGCAGGTGCCTCATTTGCATTAAGCACGTGTGCTCGGCCCCATAGGGGCATGTGTTCTCGATTTTCACAGCATCGCCAGGTTCATTTTTCATCGGCACGCTGGTGCTTCCTTCATCGGCACGCGGTGCCTTCATTTGCATCGCATCGTGCTCATTTCATAGGCACGCAGCTTCATTTGCATCGCGACGCAGTTTCATTTTCATGCACGGTGCCTGAGCCATCGCGCACGTGTCTCTCATTCTCATCGGGCACGCTGCGTCTCATTTCACGCAAGACGCAGTTCTTATTCGACGGCACGCAGCTCTCATTCTGGCAGGCACGCAGCCTCATTTGCATCGCCACGCGTGCCTTCATTTTCTCGCACGTGCCTTCATTATTGGCACGGTGCTCATTTCCACGCAAGACGGTGCCTTCTTTCATTTTCATCTGCGATCGCCATTGGCACGACGGCGCCTTCATTTTGTATCAGCACATGTGTTCATTTCGCATCGCAAGACGTGCCTTGTTTTCATCAGCACGCAGCTCCCATTTCCATAGTAAGCACGCAGCTCATTCCCCATCGCACGGTGCCTCATTTGCATTGGCACGCAGTGCTCACTTTCATCGGCATGCGCAGTCTCATTTACGGGCATGCGCGGCCCCATCTTCACCGAAGATGCAGCCTGCTCTATTGGCATGCATGTCAACATTTTCGTTGGCATGGGCGGTCGCCTTATCTGCATTGCACGCGGTTCGCTTCAGATCATTGGCGCATGTTGCTAATCCACATTGTACCCGCGGCTTGTTTTCTTCGTGCACGACATATTGTGGCGTAAGGTCATTTGAGTGTCGTGCAACCTTATCGCTCGCCATCGCGTATCAGATCCTGAAGGGAGACGTATTGAGAATTGCATACCTCTACATCCTTCGCATCAGAAGTGTAACCGGTAAGATGCTAGCTAAAACTGCTGCATGTGTGCTTCGCTGATGTCTTTCTTTGCATGATCATGCTGGCGTCGCTTCTGCATTTTTAGCTGCATTTTGCCCTCGCCGCGATACCTTGTTTGTCTTGCATGTTTGTCCAAGCCTTCGCCTTGCCGTGGCTTTGACATTCACCGCCATTACACATGACTTTCAAGTTTTGTCAAAGAGGGGTAACCGTAGACACCCCATTTTTGACCGTCCTCAAGACTTGGACGTCACCGCTTGAACACTCGGTGATTATCCATGTTTGTGTTCGTTTGGAGTTCCCAGAGTTCTCGGCTACGTGCCTTGTCTCAGGATCTCCGAACTTGACTGTTTTGTGTCTGGTTTTGCACCAAACACTTGTGTTTTGCCTTGGAGGGGCAGGGAATGCCTTGTGAGGCATCCCCACACACCACCGGCAGTGGCTAGAGGCCACCGGCTGGTTTTTGTTGCCATCGGCAATGTATGTTGCCGGTCGGCACTCTTTATTGCCGGTCGGCAGTCAATTTTGTCAAAATGACATTTTTGGCCAACCGACTATTGTTCAGCTGCTTTTGGAGATATTTTGAAACAGCTGGCTGGCATTTGCTTCCCCTCCATACACGTGTATGGAGGGATGCCCCTCTTGTTAGCTTACATTGTAAGTTTACAAGATTGGCTCCTCTATAAGAGGAGCCCTCCTCTCCCTTGCTCAAGGGTTAGAAAAATTAGAGCTTTTTGCTTAGAAAATACAGAGGAAGCTCTGGTTTTAGGGTTAGGGTTCAACACACATCCTATCTCTATATTACTCTTGTGTGTGTTTTAGTCCATACTATTGCACACAAGCACCTAGTGCTTCACCTTCCTTGGGCTACTGAGGTTCTAAGGGCTTGTTCTTGCTATTTTTGACTGGATTGAAGCTTAAGGAGGCAACAAGACCACCATTGTTGAAGAAAGGCTTCAAGGGTAAGAAACTAGTTCTTTTTACCCCATTTTTGCATCATATTTCTACATATCTTAGAGCTGTTTTTGTGTTTAGTGTATAACATAAAAAAGTTTTGTGTTTAGGCCCTCTTGATTGTTTGTTAAGAGTGTTTTGTGGTTTGGGTGTGTTTGACCACCCTTAGGCCTTGAAAGGCCCCATTTTTGTGCTATTTTGTGCAAGTTTCGAGACTTTGGTGTTTGGGCCTCTTCACCACTGAAATCTTGAGGGATTTCAGTAGTGGGGATGGTGCCTTGAAGTCTCCAAAAGGGGAGGGCCACCCCCTCTCCTTGTTGTCCTTGAAAGGGACCATGTTTGGTCTCTTAAGGGAGCTTATGTTTGAGTGTGTGTTGAGCATGCCATGACTGTTTTTCATGCTTATATTGCCATAATATAACATGGTTTTAAGTTGGTTTTGGTGTACCATGCATGCCTTGCATACCTACCTTGTAATGCCTTGTGATTGCCTTAATATGCCTTAGGTTGTGTGCCTTTGTTTTAGCATGTTTTAGGCTTAGATTTGTGAAGCTTTTGTGCTTATTTTGCCATGCTTTAGGTCTGTCTTAGGTTGTTTGAGTCGACCCTAGCATGCATTATATAGCCTCTTTGCATTTTTGGGCTTGTTGGCCTTAAGTATGCAAGTGTATAGCATGCTTTGTTTGCTTTGATTTAGTGGATTGGAGTCATTTTTCATGTTATTTCAGTCCCTTTAACATGTTTGTATGCTTGCCTTGCATGCCTCTTTAACGCCTTATGAGCTTGTGTTGTATGCTCCTTGAAAGTGCATTTGTGCATGCCTTTGGACTTGAGCCATTTAGATGCCATCTAGGAGTTCCTTGGGTGTTGTTTAGGTCTGCCTTTGACCTGTTTTGAGTCCCCTTAGCCTTGTGAGGCTTGGTGGGTTTGACCTTGGTTTAAGCCTCTTGGCTTGCCTCAAGTACTTGGGCCATTTGCATGCTTTACTTGCTTGAATTAGTTGGTTTGGCACCTCTATTTTGTGCAATTTGAGCTTGTGTTGCATGCTAATTGTCTATTGTTTGGTCTCTTTAAGTGTGCTTAAGAGTTGCCTTGTTTATGCTTAAGGTGTTGGACCATGATTGCATGCATGTGTGTGTGCATTTTGGCCTTCATTTCCTTGGTTTTGGCCACTGATTTTGGGCCTAATTAGAGTTGCCTAGATCATGTTTAAGACCATCATTTGCTTGGTTGCATGCTTACCTCATGTTTGCTAGTATGCTTGCACAAGTGCCTTGTCATGCCATGTTGCATCCTTAGCTTGCATGCCTAGGTTGCATTGCATCTTGCATGCATGCCTTGTTCATTGATTTGGTGATAGGAATTGGGCCTTGTTTTGTTTGATTGGTTTGCATTTCATTTGACATGAAAGTGCACACTTGATTCTTTAGGTCATCATGCATGGAAATGCATGATTGGTGGCCCGAGAATCGAGGCACATACCCCTTTGAGTCGCAAACATGATAGGGGTTATGATTGGTGCATACATTACTTGAATTGTATTGCCATGCAAGTTTTGCCCTCTGCTGCTGTGAGTTGTAGGTTCTGCAGGTATTGTTTGCCGACCGGCAATATTTTGTGCTGGCTGGCAGTAAGTCATCAGCCGATGGGTTCATTTTGTGCCGATGGCCACATCCTAGTGCCGGTGGTCATTCTACTTAGCCAGTGGGATCCCCCAGTATCTTGAGAGGCATTCCTGAGACTTTGGCAATTTTCAGAGGAGCAAAGCAGGAAAAACAGAGGCAGACTATGCATGGCAGTGCGATTCCGAGCAAGTCCCGAGCATGCGCTGCATCTGACCCGCTTCCCGAGGGCTTTACTGTTTTAATTAGATTGATTAATTCGTTTAGTTAATTTAATTAATTTGTAATATTTAATTAGCTTGCGTAGTTAATTAATTTGTATATTCTTTTGATCCCTCCGAGCGAGGGCAAATCTGTAATAAACGTGTGTGAGTGGTGTGCATGTCTTCCAACCTCCACTTCTTTCTTCCCTTTTATTTACCTGCTTATGATGGTAGATTAGAGCACGTTTATTTTAGCATACCTTATGCAATGCATGCGTGCATCCATACATTTGTCTTACATGCACCGGGCTCGGTACATCATACAAACCGCATTGTATCTTCAAATCTAACTTGAATACGTGCACCGAATGATTGCATTTCACATGCCATTTTAGGGTTAGCCGAGCCTATCCTAATCACATTCTGTATGCGATGCATTAGTCACTCTAACATGAACTAGGGCATGCATTTTTGCTAACTAGTTTATTGTTTTGGCACGGAGTACAACGTAAGTATTTATGCTTTAGCATATCGCATGCGTGTGAATGTTAACATAACGGCATAATTACTATGTGGCTAAATGTTTATATGAGATAAACTGTTTGAATGCTTGTGGGTGGAGGTTGGATTGCTTGAGTTGGAAAAACTCGTTGAAATCCGTGTTTTAGCCTACTTGCGAGTAGCAAATTCCGAAGCGCTTTCAAAACAAACGGATATGCAATGCTTATTTCCAAATTAGGCAATCTAGTCTATACTTGTTTGCTGTGCGCATAACATAGTAATTCTAGGCTAATAACCAGAATAAGAACACATAACGTTTTTAAAATCGGATATCATGGTTAGTAGAGGCCGCCTTGGACCGGTGAAAGGGGGTGCTCATAGTCGACCTTCCCGATCGTACTCCAAGCTCGAGCCAAGACAACTTTGGTGATGACGGATTATTCTTGACCGAGTCGTGGTTTCCTAAATTTCCCATTTTAAAAAATATTTAGGTGGCGACTCAGATTCAGCAAAGCAATCAATGTTTGGCACTTTTTCAAAATGCTTTTCTCAAACGATTTGCGAGTTGGACTCTTTGGTTGATTAAGAACCGCAACAAACAAAAAGGAGTCCGAATCAGAGCATCGAGGTCCTCGCGCACCGTTATAGCTTCGCGACTACCGGGATTTTAGAGAGCTTGACTCGAACTCGTGATATCCTGTTTTAATTTCATTTATGTGTCTATTTGCATTGCATGTGCATTGGTGCGCCTAGGACACTATGTTGGCCATCTGCTATTCCTAAGCGGTTTGCTGGAGGCTTGTCTTGTCAAGACATGACCATAAGGTTGACTACTATGGGCTCTCGCCAAAGATAGAACACAAACCCCGGTTTTACCGGGGCACCCTTTTTGACCATTCGACCTAGTGCATATTCGGATCCGTAGTGACCATTCCAAACTAGGACAGGCTGCTTACCTGATATAGGTTGTTTGAAGCCGCTGTATGCGTAGTGAAACCCTAGCTCCTGACAAAATAGGACAGGGAAACCCTACCCGAACATAGGGGTGTATTGGCTCTCTTTTACCTGCTATGTGCTTTTAGAATGTATCTCTGCAGGGGAATGCATATACCAGCTTGCAAGATTGGGTATCAGGCCTGAGGGCATTAGCATCAGTGTTGTTGAGAATCAGTTATGTCTGCGGGTATCAATTCAGTTTTGAACAGTGATTCTGGGGAACAAAGGATCGATAGTAGAGTGCGCTTGTTCCTACACCGTGTTTGATCTGTTTGAAATATCGCTTGTTTTCCGCTTTCAGCCAGAGATTGAGAGAGTTAACCGTAATGCCTAGTGTCTTCTCCTTGCTGAGGCAGGACTGAACATGACGCAGAATTCAGAAGAGATCGTGGTCATGACGGCCGCGTTGGGTCAAGGAATCACCCCGCAAGGTGATACTAATATTGATCTGCCGCATCCACCCAGATCGCCTGTCGCACACCCAGTTTTGGACCCCTCAACTATACCAGGCTCGCGAGCCTACTACATTTGAACTAATGGGAATGATAGGTGATCTTCAAAGATCCGTGGCGGATCTTGCCTATGGGATGTCTGCTTCGCCACCAGCCACACCATATGCCAGAGGCTTTATACCCCAGGAGCCCCCTCTATTGGGACGGATAGTAATTGAACTCAGCCAACCGGAGATGGCCTCCAGCTATGGCAACGACGCATCAAACCAAATTCTAGATCAGGCTGAGGCCAGACACAAAGGTAAGATGAAGGCAGATGCCGACCCTATCGAACAACTGTTGTGGGTAGTACAGGCTTTGAAAGCCGGGGGAATGAACAAGCAATAGATATCCGCGGTTATGTCAAAAACTGTGGAGGATGCTTTCCCCACTCCGCCTGAGGGCAATTCCAGTCAATCAGAGAATCGGGATAGGCCCCGTCATGCCAAAACAGTTCTTCCTGCTCCCAACCTTACATCCGGAAAGGATCAGAAATCGAAGGCCGCACGCGCCGATCCGTTCGCTAGTGCATCTAGCAAGAGTGCTCAGGCTCCAAAGTACCTACCCCGAGGGCGCAGGGTCTTCCATGCTCTCTACATGCCATTGTCCAAGGCACTTCAGATCCTTGCCGAGAGGGGACACCTTAAACCCCTGGAGCCTCGACCTCCCCGAAGAATCTCCCTGCTACTCATGACCCTGCTCAGTACTGTGCGTACCACCAACAGACAGGCCATGCTACCGACAATTGTTTCCGCCTCCGTCATGAGGTGCAAGATTTGATTGACAACGAGGTTATCCTCCCCCCCCACCTCAGCAAAGTTCGTCACCACCCAGTTGTTGGATTTTGAGGACACAGACACTGCGAGTATGTAATCAGAAGGTGAACCGCCATGGCTCTAGGAAGCCACAAAACGGAAAGTCCTCCCCTTTCCGGACGAAACGTCCGTTTAGGGTACCCTGAATGGGCCTATGTATCAGTTCAAAAGGCTTCCCAGCTCGCTTTGCTTTGGCTCTTCCAGCCATTTCCTTCCCCTTTCTTATCCAATCTTCTTTGGTGGGCTGATAACCCAATCCAAAGGTATGAGGGTTATGTGGCACTTCAGCCAATGCTGCGACGCCCTTCTGGCCGCTCCTTCCTAATCCCATCCCGGGGATATGTTGTAACTTGTTTATGAGGTATACAGATTGAGCACTGACATATACTCCCTCATTAACAGCCATGATGTTTTGCACAACCCGAGCCCCAGCTAAGGTAAACCTTGACATAAACACGTCCTTCATGTCGTGCTCGATTTCTAGGACTGGTGTAGATACCTCCGGAGGTGGATGGATCGATGAATTCCCAAAAATAATGGCTACTCCCTTTCCATAGGGGTATTTCACCATCTGATGCAGAGTGGACGAGACGGCCTTCACCTAGTGCAACCACGGCCGCCCTAAAAGTAGGTTGAAAGTTGCGGGTACCTCCAAGACATGGAAATCTATCTCATGCTGTCCTGGTCCAACTTTGGTCTGGATCTTTACTGTCCTCATAACTTCTCGGCTCGTGTTGTCATATGCCCGAATTACCTGGGCTGTTGGTATAAAGTCCGCAGTCTTCAAACCGATGGCATAGGCTGTCCTTGCCGGGCAGACGTTGATGGCGGATCCGGTATCAACAAGAACCACTGGTATCCATTTATTTCTACACTCCACAGAGATGTAGAGTGGCTTATTGTGGTTTGCACCCTCAGGTGGTAGTTCTTTGTCAGAAAAAGTCAGCATTGGGGTAGCTCCTCCCGGAAAGACTAATCCCACTAGTTGCTCTGGTGTGGTATCTATGGAGAGTTTGGCCTTGTCCATAGTAGATAGAACAGCCTGTCTGTGCACTCGTGATGCCATAAGCAGTCCCAAGATGGAGATGTCTGCTTGTATCTTCTTCAGCTGCTACAATACAGCTTCTTCTTCGATCTGTTTCTCTTTCTGCTTTTCAGTTTCCTTGTCCTTTCCAGACGCTTCTGGTTGGTCTAGGTGCGGGGGCTTGAAATACCGCCCACTTCTTGTCATGTGATCAACTTCATCGAGATACCAGGTGTCGTCTGGTTGATTGCTCTCCCAATCTTCGTCTGTGTGGGCAAGACATAAATCATTGTCTTCCCACCACATTCTGTTGGCATTCAAAAGGCACCTGTCTGGCCCCGGCATGATTGTACTTGCAGTACTTTCAGCCCACATGCTCACAACATCTTTTGTCCCTGTGCCCATAGCATTTTCAATCCCCTCATGGGTTTTGGCTCTCCCGGTTCCCTCAGAACCCTGTTGTTCTACCTGTGTCAGTGCAGTTTGTTGTTCAGCTTTCCCTGTATTCACAATGCTCCTGTCCTGAGCGAAATTCTTCATACCGGCGCTCTCCGGCAATGTACTCTGACTTCCGGCCCTTTCGGCCACAACTGATACCCTCACCCCTGTTGGGCCCTATTGGAACTCTACAACATCCGGTTGATCATCCAGCCATCCGGTAGCCTCTGTCGATTCCTCATAATCAAACCAGTTGACTGCTACGTCCCTTGATTCTTGGTCATTGAAGAACTGGAGTTTGGCAAAGTCCTCCTCTACGACCGTTAAATCCTCTGTCCCCTGCTCAAATCCATCCCCTTGGATCACACACAGTTCTGCTCTCTCTGGCAATTCTACACTTGGTTCAGACTGGCCTGCTGACAGAATGTAATCGCTCGGATCGTAGGCTTCCCCAGCAAAATTCCCAGACTACTCAAACCCTGACTTAACAGTTCCATCCTCCTCTGCAACCTCCTCTATACTTTCTTCAATAGCCACCACCACTGGCTCAGGTTGGGTTGTAGAGATGTCCATCATGCACAAAAGGTCAGTGCAATCGGGAAGGAGCACCTTCGGCTTAGGTAAATGGGAAGGAGTGATATAGATGCTAGCATCGTAAAACACGACCCCAGTCTGGATAAAGTTAATTCTTTTGGGAGGTGGAGCTTGGTTGTGTGTAGAGAGTGGGTTGGTTGTGACATTGGGTCTTTCTGGTGGCAAAATCACCTATTTGTCAATGAGATCTTGAATCTCGTGACGCAACCTGAAACATTGTTCGATGTCATGACCGTGTTGCTGGTGATATGCACAATATTTGGCTGGCTTGTGAGTGGGGGGTAGTGGATTTGGTAACGACCTCGGCTCCAGGGGTTTTAGATGCCCTTTTCTAATTAAGACCCCTAGAGCCTTGGACAGGGGCATGTACAATGAGGTGAAGGTTCTTTGGCCTCTGGGTTAGTATTTAGTGGTCTGTGTATTGCTTCCGGATGCACCGGAGAAGGGTGTGGCCGCCATGGGTCTTGGAAGGGGAGGGGGAATGGTGGCGACCATGCTTACCTTCCACTCGGGCCTGCATTGTTGTTGCGGTTAAAGGTTCTTCGAGGTTGCTCCCTGTCTTGGTCAATCAGACCCTGTTTCATTGCATCTTCAATTTGTACCCCCATCTCGTGCAGATCTGAAAAGGTGGGGAAGGGGAGCACAATAATTTTTTGCATCAGTTTTGGCTGGAGATTGCGCACAATCATCCTAATCTGGTCCTTATCGGTGGGCCTTAAAGTCATCATCGAGGCCTTCGCCCTCCACTGGGTCACAAAATCCGAGAAACTCTCTTTGGGCTCCTGCCTTGTTGTTTCGAGATCACGAGTTGTAATCTCAATTTGGGTATTGTAAGAGTATTGCGCAACAAAGGCCTCGGCCATTTCATCCCAACTCCGCTTAACATCATCCTCCAACTTCGCATACCAGATAGTGGCCACTCCTGACAGGGTCTGGCCGAATAGCGAAAGCTTCTGGGGTCTAGTGAGGCCCATTGGCCGTAATATATCTGAGAATAGCCGGAGGTGGACCATGGGATCACCAGATCCGTCGAAGCAATCGATCTGCGGCATTTTGAATCTATCCGGCAATGTCACAGCCACATCGGTATATCCGTCCTCAATATCCGGGATAGCTTTTACCCCCTGGGATTTTTTGAATAGCTTCTCGAGCTTGCTCAATTTCAGTGTTGTAGGGTCTACTTTGAACTCGAAGGGAGAGTCCGGGTGGTTGACGGGTGTATGTACTTTGGATAATTAAGGTGGAAGCGGGGGCGGAGCCAGCCCCGTTGGGATGTCTGTGTCCTCTTGAGCGGCATGGACGTTTGGCAAAATGTTCTGGGCATTTGGTAGGACATTCTGGGTGGTTGGTATCTGCTCAGGTATTGGGACCCCTGGTGGGGGAGGAATTGGATGTGAGGCTGATGCTCGCTTCTTCATGGCCGGGTAATTAGCTCACTTCTTTGGGCCATGATTGTGGCCATTGTTTAGAGAATTTCGCCATGACAGCGTCCTCCTGCATTTGCTTCATACTCTCTTGGAGTTAGCGCATCATTTCTTCCATTCCGGCCGTATTCTACTGGTCCTACTGACTGACTGGTATGTGTGTTTCTATGGCAGAAACTGAGACCTCAGCCCCACTATTTACTGCTATGGTAGACCACTGCTCAGACACACTACGCTTTCTCAGCCTTCTTCTGACAACTGGGGGTAGAGAATGGAACACTGGCTGTCCGTCAACCAGAGACGACCTCTTGTCCAAAGTGCTTGGGAAATATCTGATGGGTCAGAAGCAATTGTGCTAAAACTGCCCCTAGCAAAAAGATAAATAAAGCAATAAAGAAATAAATAGCCAGATAAACGAACAGTATAACAGTTTAAAATAAATACACAACACACAGCTGGGCATAACAACACACGGTCGATAAGCTGAATACACACTGTCCTCAAACACTGATCACTATCCCTGAATCACTGTCCCCCAAGACTGAATCTGATACCCGCAGATAACTGATTCTCAAACACTAACTGATGCGCAGTTCGATGCCCAAACTCAGAACCGATACATGCATTCTCAGAGAAACGCACTCTAAAAGCACATAACAGATAAGTGAGAGCCAAAACACCCCTATGTTGGGGTAGGGTTTCCCTGTCCTATTTTGTCAGGAGCTAGGGTTTCACTACGCACGCAGCGGTTTCAAACAACCTATATCGGGTAAGCAACCTGTCCTAGCTTGGAATGGTCACTATGGATTTTGAATATGCACTAGGTCGAATGGTCAAAAGGGTGCCCCGGTAAAACCAAGGTTTGTGTTCCCATACTAGCAGAGCCCATAACTGGTCAACCGTACGGCACGCAGCCTCAGGCTAACCGCTCAGGAATAGCAGATGGCAAACACAGTGTCCTAGGAGCACCAATGCAAATGCAATGCAAAGAAACACACAAGTGTAGTCAAAACCAGATATCATGAGTTCGAGTCAAGTTCTCTAAGTTCCTAGCAGAGTCACCAGAAACTGTAAACATCCCCGAATGCCCCGGGAGGATGAGTGCCGTTCTATTCATTTTGGGCTCACTACAATTCAGGACTCAAATTGTCACGGTTCTTAATCTGAACCAAAGAGTCCAAATCTGGCAAATCGTTTTGAGAAAACAGATTTTTGAAAGAAATGCCAAACATGGACTGCTTTGCCAGATACAGAGTCGCCACCTAAATGTTTTATTTTTGGGAAATTTAGGAAAACCTGACTCGTTGCCTAAAGCCACGTGTCCGTCATCACCAAAGTTGCCTCGGCTCAGGAACTTGGGTACGATTGAGGAAGGTCACTTCGTAAGCACCCCCGCTCGCCCGATCAAAGATCGGCCTCTACTAACCATGATATCTAGTTTTGAAAACATTATGCATTCTTATTCCAGTTATTAGCCTAGATTTAGTATGTGATGCGCACAGCATACAAGTATAGACTGGATCACCTGAATTGGAACAAAACATTTCATGCTTGTTTTTTGAAAGATGGTTTGCTACCCGCAAGTAGGCTCAAAATGCAGATTTTGCCACCCTCGGGTGGGCTTAGAAAACATGATTTTGCCACTATCTAGTGGGCTTAAAACTCACAGTCAATGCATTGTTCCAATCCAAATAACCCAACCTTCACCCACAGGCATTCAGGCAGTTATATCACATAAGCAAATAGCCTCATGGTAAGCATGCTATCATGGCAGTCACTCACACACATGTAAGAATGCTAAAGCGTAAAAACTTACCGAGTACTCCAAGCCAAAACAGAAGCGAATTAGAAATCCATGCATGATCCTAACTATACAGAAATGCCTAATGCAACACATGGAAGAATGCAACTAAGATAGGCTCGGCTATTCTAAACATGGCATATGGAATGCTACAGCTAACAAGTATTCTACTTGGAATTGAAATACAATGTAGTGAGTTATGATGCGCCGAGCCCGGTGCATGCAAAACAGATGAATGAATGCAAACATGCTATCATACTGTATGCTAATTGAAACATGCCCTAATCTAACCATCATAAGCTGGTAAATAAAAGGAGAGAAAGACGTGGGGTTGGAAGACATACATCACACGCATGCACACTTATTACAATTGTGTCCTCACTCGAAGGGTCCAAATAAATAATACAGTCCCAAATGAATAATTACAGTCCGAATAAATACAAAATCCTAATTAATTAACAAATTAATCTAGGAAAGCAGTAAATTAGCATGTAAGCTAGGGACTGCCTCGACTCTGCTCCGGATGATGGATGATGCATGTTCGGGTTGCTTGGCGCAAAAATCCATCGCGATGCCCCAATTAGCCTCTGTTTATGATTAAGTCCGGAATATTGCACGAAGCTCTGAAAGGCTGTTGATTCTTGATTTGCTACAACAGAAAGCAAGAAAGGGCATGGCAAAGTATTTTCACATTTGTATGCTGGACTACTCTTCAGGGAGTGTAGTCCTCGATCTTCATGCCACCAATCACACATCTCGATACATGATGGCCGAGGAGTCGATTTTCACGACTCAATATGGAATGAATGCACACATAAACACAACAAGACCGAGACTCCATCATAGATAATCCGGAGTGTCGGCGACTGGAAATTGAGACATGTTCCGTCACTCGGAGTACGAAACGTCTCTCGTTTCCCGTGCTCAGGCTAACTCCTATCCCAACACAATGCAAATGAGATGGCATGCATCATGCAACTAATATACAACCTGGCATACACAATGCTATGAAATGGCATACACAATGCTCGATGTAACACGACATACACAATGCTCTAACATGCAACCTAGCATACGCAATGCTATGAAATGAAATGGCATACGCAATGCATGATGGACTTACACCAACATGAGTGGACCTCAGCCACACTCACATCAGTGGCCATAAGATGAAAATGAGACACTCAAGATGCGTGCACACGTGCACGCAAACCGAGGACCAACGCTAAGGCACAAATGCCACTCTAGCAAGGCATGGCAAGGCGTGAAATATGGCATACAAACATGCAAGTTCCAGCACTAAAATATGATGCAAAATGATCCCGAAACATGGAAACATGGCACCCGATGCATGGAATGGTCCCGAAACACAAAACTAGGCACATGCATTGGCCTATAGCTATACAAAGCATGCATTATTTGATCATGAAGCATAAAGACAGAACCAAGGCACTCCCAAAATATGAACATTTCTAGTTCAAAGCATGGCCAAAAGATGCTAGCAAGACGGACTAAAATAGCAGGCAACTTTGACTAGCAAGCATGGTTTACATGGCATGTATATGAAGCAAGTGAGAACTCATCAAACCAGCAAAAATCAGTGAATAAAACATGCCAAAACATGCCCAAATAACCTCTGAAATGCAGCCAACACATGCACAAATGATGGGTTCTTTTAGAGGGCATACAAAGGGGTTATTAAGCACATGCATCAAGAACACTTAGCATAGCCAAATAAACTCTGGAAATCAAATATGATAGTCCTAAAACTCATAAAATTGGCCCTGAAATTAGTCAACAGAGCATGCAAGATAGGGCCTCTTAGGAAGGCCAAAAAGACCATCAAACAAAACAAGGTGAGAGGGGGTCACCCCCCTCTGATTTTGAGGCTCAAAAATGCATCAAAGCCACTAAAAATCCACTGGATTTCAGTGGCTAAGAGGTCAAACCATGGCCAATGCAAGTGCTCTAATGCATAGCCCTAATCATGAAAGAATGAAGCATGCATAGGGGAAGATGACCCCAAACAGAGAATAGACCTTAATCAAACATGAAGATGATGTCAAAACAAGACTTTTTTCAGTTTAGGTAAAGGTCCAAAAAGGCTCACAAGTAAGGCTAATGTATCATGCAAAATAAGCCCTAAAAGGGAGATTGAACAAACAGGACAGCAAAAGGCCTCAAACAGCAAAGAACCCTTAAAAAAAGTTGAAGAGGAGCTCAAAACAAGATACTTTACATTTTATGGAAAATCACAAATATGCTCACGAGTAAGGCTAAAATATGATGCAAAAATAGTCCCAAAAGAGAGATAGAGAGCAAGAGGCAGTAGCTGGCCTCAAACAGTGAAGATCCCTTCAACAAAGTTGAAGAGGGTCTCAAAATAAGGCACTTTACAGTTTGGCTCGGAGCCCAAAAATGCTTACAAATAGGGATAATATATCATGCAAGAAATAGCCCTAAAAGAGAGATAAAGAGAAAGGGATAGCAGATGGCCTCAAACAGAGAAAAATCCTTGATCAAACATGAAGATGAACTCAAAATAAGACTATTTTCAGTTCGGGTCGGAGCCCAAAAATGTAAGCAAAATGAGCTAAAATATAGAGCAAACTAAGGCAAGAAAGAGGGAAAAGAGGGCTCACCCTTGTAGCACAACTTTCCAGCAGCTTCTGGTCCAAGAAGAGGAGCTCCTAGCCTCTGAAAATCAGCCTCAAGGTGTTGGAATGGAGGATGGAGGTGGTAGGCTATGGGTTGTAGGGTAAATAGTGCAAGAACAAGGTGGTTTTAAGCTTGGATGAGGGAAAGAGGGAGGGTTCTATGCAAGAAGCTCCAGCTAGTTTTTTTTGCAACCCTTAAAGATGGAGATGGGGTGCTAGTTATATAGAGGAGAGGAGTGAAACAAAAGGGGGAAAAACAAATTCAAATTTCCCCCCCCCCCCAAAAAAAAAGGGTAGATCCCCGGGCAGAGGTCTGGTGCAAAATAGCTGGTACAGCTGGCATGCACCAGGAGAGAGAAATTTGGCCGGCCAAGTGCAGAAGGTTCAGGTGGCCGGCTGGCCACCTCCCCTAGCCGGCCAGTCAAGGGTCAAAAGGGTCAACAAAATTAGTGGCCGGCCACCCCAAAAAGGTGGCCTCCCATGTGTGTACAACACAGCTGTATGGTCAAAAACTAGAAAAAGTGAACCAGGAGAGAGAAAAACCAACTTTTTAGAGGGGTTCAAAAGGGTCAGGAAGAGTTGCTGGCCGGCCTATCCATATTGGTGGCCTCCCAGGTGTGTACAACACAATGGTGTGGTGGAAAGTCAGAAAAAGTGGCCCGGGAATGGAAAAAGTCAGCTTTCTAGTGAAGAAAACGGGCGATGAAGAGCGATGAAGGAATAAAGCTGGTCTTCAGAAAAATTGATGGCCTCCAACCCTTCTACAACCTTTCTAACAATGAAAATAAGGTCTCCGCCAAAAATGAACCCAAGCCGATGCAAAACGAAGGTTTGGGGGCCGAAACGCGCGGCCTGGGGCCCCGAAAACAAGCTGTTAAGCACCGAAGGTGGCGTTCGACCACGAAGTTGGTCTCTCGGGCCACAGCGTCCCTCAAAAGGGAGGAAACAAGGTGTATGCCAAAAATCAGAGAAAACGGAGGTGGTTAAGCTGTCTCGAACCGAGGCACACGACCGATGGCTCCGAAAAATCGAGAACCGGGCTCCAAACGGGAAAAATGGCCTATGACCATGAAACGTAGCCTACGGCCACTGAGAGATGATCTATGAGAACTCTCCCTCCCTTCGGGAAGAGAAAACGGAGAAAACGGGACCTGGTTTGCAAACTGAGGCAAAGCACAAAAGAGCCTCGAAGTCCGGAGGCAAGGCTCGCGGCCGAGATTCCGCCATTTCAGAACGAGCACAATATGCAACATCATCAAGCGCTCAGTTGGTGACGTCTGAGTCTTAAGATCGGTCAAAAATGGGGTGTCTACACCCCTTCACCCCATGAGGTAATTTAAACTAACTTTCTTTGAGATTTGGGGAGAAAAAAAAATACGTCAACTTCTATAAGTTCAATATAATTACACTTAAAAGTTTATTAGATTTTAAACCATCGAAAACTTGTATCACTTTCATCAGTATATCAGTACTATAATATTGCCATCTTTTTTACTTAAAAAAATATACCTTGCCTTTATTTATCCTTATATGTATATGTCATTTTCATGAGTTCCACCCGTTTTAATTTTAAAAGTTGATGTCATTTGTAAAGTTTGTTATATATATATATATATATAAATTCAAAAGTAACCAATGTAATTTACCCAATTTTGATGTAGTAATGTTAGAAACTCACATTTTAAGATCACAAATTTACGTATAATTTCACCCACAATGATGTAACAAAAAAGGTAGGCTTTATATAATTGAGCATGTAACTAATCAAAAATTGACACCTGTCATACTTCTTCAGCGTAGGTCAAATTGTGAGAACTTTTTGTGAATCTCAAACATTTTCCAATTTTGATGCCACCAACACCAAGTAATGGAGAGCCTTTGAAATTTTACACTAAGTTCGTAGTCATGTCACAAATAAATTTGAATCATTTATTTATGTGGAGACTATGTAAAACCCATATAAAAAATAAAAAATAAAAAATTCAATTTTTTTTTTTTTTTATATGATTGTCATGGGTAATTCTATTTACACCTACCATCTTTCATTTTTTTTTTATTTATTACAAATTTATCCCTTAATTAAATTATTCTTTTGGACAAGATTCTCACCTTAATTTGTAAGTACATAACACCAACCACCGCCCCCACCTACAACTCACCTCCAACTCCAGCTTCGGCACCAAACCCTTCCCAGCCACCGATGCCAATCATAAAATGCACAAGATGAATTGAAGGTGGGAACCATGAATCTATTCACTGAATTTCCACTGTTTGCTTGAGCTAGAGAAACTTTTAACTTCAAATAGCATAAAGTACAGGAAGAATGAAATAGCATCAAACGGCATCATCCTATCTTCACGCAGAATAATCATCTAGAGAAGTAACAAAATGTAGCAAACTATCATTATACATGGATATAAAATATGCAAATCCTGGAAGTTTGGCACAACAATATAATAGATAAATATTTGAACAAATAGTAATTGTGGGCCAAAAACAAAGAGAATGTAGTGGCAGTTTTTAAGAATCCATTTGCCCAACACATTTGCTCCTCTAACTTGTTTTTTGCACTTTTCTCTTCTCATCAAGAGACCTAACCACACACTGATGTCACCCCACATCTAGGGCAAAAGGTCTAACAGGACTAGATCCCACAACAATTACCCAAAAATAAATCAAATGCAACAAAAATAAAAGAATTACAAAAAAATTAACCATGTTAACAGAAATAACATCTCAAAAAATGAAAGCAGATAGATCAAGAATTGTGCCAATTCGTTGAGAATTTGAGAGGAAGGAAATATTAGATCTTGTTAAGCAAAAGCATAGCAAACATTGCAAAGCAGCCTACAAACTACACAAACAGAACTCCAATTATTTCCATTCCATCCCTTAACAGGGATAAAATTTTGTACAAACACCCAAAACAAAAGCAAGAAAGGACTGGAACACTTGTTTTTTATGGATAGTGTAAGCAAATGAAATAGGATTGAAACTGAAATCAGAGGAAGTCGCTAATATTAACTATCCAATGGATGGTTATAGATTTACTCAATTGCAAGAAATCAAGAGTCAATCTTATCAGCTTCTTTATTTGGAATCTCTAGCTTGAACTCCTCTTCTAGAGCCATTACAATCCGCATATTGTCTAAGCTATCCAATCCCAAATCTTCACGAAAATGGACATCAGGTGTCACCTGCAGATAAAGGCAAAACAAATTGTAATTCCAAATCCAATAATAACTCTCCATGCTACAAGTGGAGCCAGAGATATATGAGAATCCCATGCTAGACATAATTATGTAATGCTGACAATGAAATTTGCTGATGAAAAGAATTGCATTATAAATTTGACGTTCAATCAAGTCAAGGAAAAATTAAATTCCAAAAATCTGAGGTCTAAAATAATTTTGTTAATATGGAGCCTTCTAGTTTTATCTAGGACTTCTTTTTATGAAATTATAAAGCATCTTTATAGTTCTATTGTTCACTGCCAACACTTCTCTGTTGTTTTCTCTAATTCACAGTGGTTGCCTTCAGTAAAATCTACAACACTACTATACAAAAATAAGAATTAAAATAAATAAATAAATAAATAAAATAAATTCAAAACCATAATGCAGGATAATTTTTGGGGGGAATGTTGGACAACAGTCACTTGACTCACATTGCTGAAACAGGCTCAAATAATACTGTAACAGTTGAACACATGTTCACAAATTAAAAAGAGACCAAACAAAACCACAATCAATGGTAGAGTCAAAATTAGGATAAATTGAAAACCAATTACAATTATATCTGTCATTCATATGCTACCAAAAGCGCAAAAAAACTAATTTCCAAATGCATTGCAGTAAGTAGCATAAACAAATGCTCAAGTTATTTATCTGATAGAGTGACGAATTAACCTTTGTAGAACATCAGTGCTGATTGTTCAGTTCTTGTTGTCTGAATCCTTCGATAGAAACCAAACTCTCTACATAGTGAAAAGCTTCGAACTGAACTCCATGGATTGGAATATCTTTAGTCTCTCCATTTCGGGGGTTGTACAAGAATATCCTTTCCCATGCATCTGCTACGATAATCTCACCATTCTTCGTGCATTGCAACACGCAAAATCGTTCAACACCGAAAACCGGTCCAATCACAAATTTCTTACACCAATTGCTCTCACCGCCACAATGATCCTCTATCATCCACACATCAAAAAATGGGTTGCCAGGACAACACACAACCACAGCAGCATTATCTTTCCAATCCATTAGTTTCCAGTGGACAGAAGTCCCGATGTAGAGCCGAGAAAAATCGAGCCCCGGCAACATGACAAAAGCCTCATTTTGAACATCAAACCATGTGAAGCAAATACAATGATTTGAAGGATTTGGGAGCAACCAATAGGGAGCTCCATTGATAATCACCTCACAAGACAATTTATGGCTATAAAAGCGCAAATCCATCACCTGAATCTCTCTCCAACAATCAGAAATTCCAGAGTAAACCTCGACTCGGGTCTGTAAGTTGAAAGAAACTATCCTGATGACCTTGTAGTCACTGGAAGAAGTAGTAGAATGGAATCGGAATCCGAACCCGTAAGAGAGGTGAAAAAACCCAGAAGGAATTTGGATGGTGGGAGAGGGGAGAGATTTGAAGAGTTTGGTAGCGGGGTTCCAGAGGAGGAGGATGATGCGTCGATGGCAATGGAGTGGATGGTTCGAGAGACAGAGACAGAGACAGAGGAGGCCATTGATGGAGCCGATTAGGTGTAGATTGCGAGTGTGGTTGGAAAAGGGGTGGACCAGATTGATAGGGTTTTGAGACGATGAGGGTGATTGTAACAGAGAGAGGGAGGTGGTGGTGCGGTGTGTGAAGGTGAAAATGGTGGCGGTGGTGATGGGGGTGCGGTGGTGGAGGAGGTGGGAGGAGATGAATGTAGGGTTAGAGATGAGTTGGCGGAAGGTTTTGCATACGCACCTGAATCGAAGGAGAGATTTGACAGGGAGACGATTGAGAATGTCGAAGATGATGTCCATGGGGAGATAGAGATTGTAGTCCGAAGACGATGACATTATTGCATCATCGGTGGCCTCTGTATTTCTTTCTTGATTCGCCATTGTTGCTTCTTTCCAAGAATGGGAATACAGAGCGAAGGGTTTTCAGAGAGGTTTTACACACAAGATCAAGAAATGTATAGAGACAGACCCCAACCAACTCCAGATAAAGTGGGTTAGTTAGAGCAGTTTGTATGTAGACTGTAGTGCACCAAAGACAAGCGATTGGTCGTTGTTGGCACCGTTACGTGTATCCTAACAGTTGTGATTGGTGTATCACGAAACAAAATATAAATTTTCTACACAGAAAAAAATTATTAGTTGGCCCTGTGGCATTAAGACTAATCATAAATTTTCGTATCTCTTTATGTTTCTCAATCATCTAATTCAAAATAATGAGTCATACTTTTTTCACCAATCACAATGTATGTGAATCACCACATCACGTTTTATTAGATCAATCATATGAAAAAATTATTGATTTGTTATACGGTGTCACGTTACCATATTTGAAGCCAATTACAAATTTTTGTAACTCATATTTTTTAATTATTTAAAACAATACCATAAATTTTACATTCTCTATTGATCATAATATATACATATCAAACGTCACGTGACATTGTTCCAAAACTACTCAATTTCACTGTCACCTAAGCAAGTCGGGGCCACCGCTAAATGGGGCTGTTGTTTCTTCTTGTTAACCAACGAACAAAAGCGATTTAAATTAAGCAACTACCTATCGTTGATTGGTTGAGTTTTGAATTTATTTATTTATTTTATTTTATTTGTAAAAAAATGGGTTTGACAACCTAAATATTAAAAAAATATTTTAAAAAATTATAAAAATTTATTTTAATTCAAAAAAAAAAAATAATAAATATATTTTAAAATAATAAGAATTTTTATTTTTTCATTTTTTTGCTAATTAGTTTTTGATTTCTTTATGAAAATAAATTTGAAAATAAAGTTTAAGAACTCAATCAAATAATGTGTAAATTGCTCATTTGTCTAATATTAGTGATAGGTGCAGACGCTGAGCGTGCATAAATTTATATTGAATAAATTATAAATATATTTTTTAAGGTATACTTAAAATATAAATTATCTCATGTAATTTAGAAAACTATAAATATTCCTTTATAAGAATTTTTTATTAAACATAACTAATTAGAAAAATGAAATTCGTAATTATTTTCCTATATAATAAAATTATTTGAATTATTAATTAAAATATATTTTTAATATTATTAAAAAATTGTTAGTAATTAATTTAATAAATTATTAATAAAAGAAGTAATTTGTTATGAATTTAAAAACAGGAAGGAAACTAATTGGAGTAGAGACCCCAACCAAATGGAGTTCAGATAAAGTGGGTGCAGTGCAGTTTGAGTGTGTAGTGCACCATAACGATAGCGAATGACTGAATGCCATATTCACTGCCACCTAAGCAAGCGGGGGCCACCGCTAATTGGAGTTGTTGTCTGCTTCTTCTCTTTTGACCAACGAACAAAAGAAAATAAGCAAATATATTAAAATATATTTTTAGTTTTTAAAATAGTTAATAATATAAAATATTATATCAAATTTATAATTATTTTATTTTTTTCTCATAAATATCACATTTAATTATAAAAAAAAAGTTCAACAATCTTTCCAAACACAAAAATTTTAACCTATTAAAATAATCAAAAACTAAAATAGCTTACTAAAATGGTCAACTTCTCAAACAATGCCATTGTTTTGTTTCACTTTTCCAAGATTTACTTTTCAAAAATTAAAATTTTTATTTTTCATTTCCTTATTATTTTTACTTAGTTTTTTTAATATTTTAAGAAATTTTTTTAATTTATAAATACACTTGACATAAATATATTTAAAAAATATAATATTTGTAAAAAAAATTTAAAAATTCAATAAATACCAAAAATACAAAAAAATAAATAAAAATTTAGTACATTTTTGTATTCTTGTGTATTTATTGATTTTTTAAAATATTTTTTTACAATTTTTTTAGAGACATCAAGTGCATCTAAAAAAGTAAAAAAAAAAAATGTTTAAAATTTTAAAAATATTCACTAAAAAAACGAAAAACAAAAACTTAATTTCAAAAAAAATTAAACCTTTTTTTTTTTTTGTAAAATGGGTTTGACAAAATTAAATATTAAAAAATATTTTTAAAAATTATAAATTTGATTTTAACTCAAAAAATAAAAATATATTTTAAAACAAAAAGTATTGTTTTTTTAAGGAAAAAAATTCAAAAATAAAATTCAAAAACTCAATCAAATAACATGTAAATTCCTCATCTATCTATACATACATACATACATGCATATGTATCTATATAGAGAAGAACCGCTTAGCTACTTGAGGTTCATATTTTCTTTCTCACTTTATCCTTTTATTTTGAATAATTTACTAATGGTGGCCTATATGTTGTGTAAAAGTTTTTTTTTTTTAACTACGCAAACATTTTTTGTCAATTATGCAACATGTTTTTTTCGTAATTACGCAAAGATTCTTGATCAATTAGGAAACAAATTTTTCTGTAATTATGAAAACATTATTGGTCAATTATGAAATATAAATCTTTTATTTTTTAATAAATTATAAATACACTCATAAGGTTAGTTTAAAATATGAATCGGTCCTATAATACTAGAAATTACAACTATCGTTTATTATAAATTGTAATTTAACACAATATTTATTGAAAAAAAAATTCTCCTATGCAATAATAAATTATCAAAATTGTTTATTTAAAAATATTTCTCATACGTTAAAAACTGTTAATTGATTTAATGATTTATTTATTAAAAAAATGATTAAATGAAAAATATTTTTCATATCATTAAAAATTGTTAATTTATTTAATGATTTATTTATTAATAAAATTAGTCATTTGTTATGCGAGTATAATTTATGTATTAATAAAATTAGTCATTTGTATATGTAAGTATTTTCTTCTACTTTTTTATTAGTTCAATAGATTATCTTAGTAGTTTTTTTTAGATGGAAGAATTATCTTAGTATTTCTTTTATATCTATCTGTTGAGAAAAGTTATACACCATAATTTTTTATATATATAAATTCAGAAGAAATATTAAATAATCATAAATTCACCCAAAATGATATGATAATAAAATTAGAGTCTACATTATTGGTGTATAACAAAACAAAAAATGATACATATAGTATATAATTCTATCATATATTTAATAATTTGTTCTATTCAATTTCATAGAATAATATTTTAATTTTTAAAAATTTATCAAAATACAAAATTTAAATATACTATAATAATAGTACGTGCCTTTCGATGAGTGCACACGCTAAGCATAAGTATGCACAAATTAATATTTAAAATAGGCAGTCGGTAAATGCAAAATATGAGTTGATTTTACAATGCTACTTTTGAAAAAAAGGTTAATCGGTGAAAATCATACAGTTATGAGACCATATGTTATTTAATTAAAGATTTAACTTCTTTTTTTTTTTTGGTGATAGAAACAAGAGTTGAAAAGTTGCCGAAATTTCACAAAGAAAATTGGCCAAAAACTTCTTAGAAAGGCAATGATGGCTGGTGGCAACAAGGTGAACAGATATGTTACATTACACAAATATATGACACGTGTATAGATATATGACATGTATACAAAGGTAATTTTTGAACACGTGACATTTGGGAAGACCAATATTGTTTTGGCCTAAAAAGATTTAAGTTTAAACATATTGACCCAAAAAATTTCACAAATGAACCTATGGACTAAGTACCTTTTGAAAAAAAAAACAAAAACAAAAATAAATAAAAAAAACTAACTGTGCCACACAATTTTGGTCTCCCAAACTGCCTATGAAATTTAGATAACTATTAATCACTTTTTAAAATCAATCCATATTTCTCATCCCACAATTGTCCAAAAATTTAAATATAAAATTGGATGAGATGTCACTGTTGCATTGAATCATTTTTTTTTTTTTTTTTTTGGTCCATATCTTGGGTAAAAGGTCCCAACAGGACTAGATTCCACAACAATTACCCAAAAAATAAATCAATTCAACAAAAATAAGAGGATTATAAAAATCATACCAAATCAAACCAAATTTTAAATCCCATCAAATGAGATCGGTTATATAATCATTCTTCTCTACTCAACTCTATCAAAGGCCATTTAATTAATCAAATTAAAGAGATTCGTATCTCTATTTACACTAACCACGTCAATCTCAATCTGTCCCTTCTCCTAACACTTCCTTCTACCGTCACTGTATTGCATCTCTTCATTATTGCATCTGTTGGTCTTCGTTGTATATGAGCAAACCATTTCAATCTATTCTCCCACATCTAATCTTATATAAGTATTACTTTTACCCATTCACGAATATACTCATTCTTAACTCTGTCTTTTCTAGTCTTGCTACACATTTATCTTATCATTCTCATCTCAGCAACACTCATCTTATATACATGTTGTTTCTTAGTTGCCTAACTTTCTGTCACATACAACGTTGCTAGTCTAATAATCATTTTATATAACTTTTCTTTTAATCTAGTGGGTATTCGTTTATCACACAATATCCCAAACGCATTCCTTCACTTAAACCACCTCACTTTAATTCTATGGACCACGTCTGCTCTAATCTCTCCAGCCGTTGTGATAATCGATCTTAAATAACGAAAAAAGTTCAGTCGTAGATAGTTCTTGGTTCTCAATATTCACTCCTCCTCTGTTTCCATTGTTACTATTACTAAAATTACACTCCATGTACTCTGTCTTAGTTCTACTTATCCTAAATCCTTTAGATTCAAGTATTTCTCTCGAAATCTCCAACTTATTGTTAACTCCTTCTCTAGTCTCATCCACTAACACGATATCATCTAAAAAAAGCATACATTATAGTACATCATCCTGAATATTAATCGTCAACTCATCTATAATTAAAGCAAAAAGATAAGAACTTAAAGTTAATCCTTATTGTAACCCCACAGTAATTGAAAATTTACTTGTATCTCCAGGCGGCGATCTAATAGTGGTCACCATACCTTTATACATGTCCCTAATCATCAATATAGCATTTTACCACCCCTTTCTTTTCTAACACCCACCGGATTATATCTTGAGACACTCTATCATATGCTTTCTCAAGATCGATAAAAACCATATGAATATCTCTTTTCTTCTCTCTATACTTCTCTATTACTCTCCTCAAAAGATAGATCGTTTCTATTGTTGACCTATAGGGCATAAATCCAAATTGATTCTTTAACACTTCTGTTATATCTTGGAATCGATGCTCCATTACTCTCTCCCACACTTTCATTATATGCCACATTAACTTGATTTATCTATAGTTGTTGCAATTATAGACATTTCCTTTATTTTTATAGATTGGCACTAAAATACTCTTTCTCCACTCTTGTAGCATTTTCCTAATCAACAAAAGCTTACTAAATAACCTAATCAACCAAGTAACCCCTTCTTACCCAAACATTTCCAAGCTTCAATAGGGATACCATCGAGTTCTAAAACCTTATTCAATTTCATCTTCTTAAGTTTAATCTCCACTTCAAAGTTTTTAATCATACAATAGAACCTATAGTCTTAGGTTTTCGTATTACTGCTACTTCCTCCCCTTTTGACCTTTCTCCATGTTTCGTATTTAACTTCTCAAAATAGTTCTTTTACCTCTCCTTAATCTCTTCATCATTCACCAACACCTTAGAATCCTCACTCTTGATGCACTTCACCTGATAAAAATCTTTTATTTTCCTCTCTTATCTCAGTAAGTTTATATATTCTCTTCTTCCTCTCCTTACTATCTAATCTAGTATATAGGTCATCATAGGCTTTCAACTTAGCTTTTCTCACTAGTTTTTTGACCTCCTTATTAATCAATTTGTAATTCTTAAGGTTTTCCTCAATTCTATTTTTCTGTCATTTTTTAAAGTACTCTTTTTTAGTCTTTACTACCGTTTGAACCCCATCCCTCCACTACCAAGTTTCGAAATGGGTCCATTTTCTTTCGACTCTCCAAGGACTTCCCTTGAGATTCTTCTCATACAATTGGTCATCGAGTTCCACATAGTGTTAGCATCATTTTCCAAGTCCCATGTACCTTCTTCATCCATTCTATTCTTAAATATTTCTGGTTTATCCCCTTTTAGGGTTTCACCACCTCGTCCTACGCTGCCCATTATCTTTTCTAGCTTTGTGTTGCCCTTTAAAGCATAAATCTAGTACCAAAATCCTATATTGAGACGTCAAGCTCTCTCCAAGAATCACCTTACAGTCGTTGCATTTTAGACGATCCACTTTTCTTACTAGAAAGCAATATATTTGGCTCCTAATTGACCCACTCTTAAAAGTTATCAAATGCCCATTTTTTTTTTTATACATGTTATTGGCCACCACCAGGTCAGAAGCCAATGCAAAATCTAAAACACTCTCTCAAGCATCATTTTTATTCCCAAAAACATACCCACCATGCATCCTTTCATAATCTAATTTATCTATCCCTACCGTTGAAATCTCCGCCTATAATACGAGTATCTCTTGTAATACATCATCCATTTGGTCCCAAAAGTCTCTTAGTCTGATCATCTCTAATCCTTCTTGGGGAACGTATGAACTAATAACGTTCACTATATTCTCTCCAATAACTAGTTTAACTAATATAATCCTATCACCTTTCCTAATGACCGCAACTACATTTTCTACAAAACCTTTGGTAACTATTATTCCAACCCTATTCATTTATTTATCCTTGCCACTATAATATAGTTTAAAACTGATATTCTCTATTTCCCTAACTTTCTCACCCATCCACTTAGTTTCTTGTATGCAAGCTATACTAACCCTCCTCCTAATCATGATGTCTACTAATTCCATATTCTTACTAGTTAAAGTTTTTACATTTCATGTGGCTATCTTAAACCTATAGTCTTGGACTAACTTCTTTACAAAAACCATGTAAATGAAAATAAACATCTCCCAAAAACAAAAGCAGACACAACAAAATATCATGCCAATTCATTAAGAGAGAATAAATATTAGATCTTGTTAAGCAGAAGCATAATCATCTAGAGACGTAACAAAATGTAGCAAAACTAACATTACACATGGATATAAAATATATAGAGTCTCAAACATGTCAAATTTCAACAAATCCTGGATATAATAGATGAATTCTACGTTAAACCAATTTTGAATATTTGAATAGATAGTTACTGTGGGTCAAGAATGAATGGTCTTAACATATACAATGTAGTAGCAATTTTTAAGAATCCATTTGTTGAACACATATTGCTCCTCTTAGTTTCATACTTTTCTCTTCTCATCAAGAGACCTAACCACACAATGATGTCACCCCACATCTAGGGCAAAGGTCCAACAGGACTAGATCCCACTACAATTACCCAAAAATAAATCAATGCAACAAAAAATACAACGATTAAAAAACCCATTTGAACATAAATAACATCTCCAAAAACAAAGCAGGCACATCAGGAATTGTGCCAATTCAATGAAAGGAAGAAAATATTAGATATTGTTAAGTAGAAGCATAGCAAAGCAGCCTACAGACTACACAAACAAAACTCCAATTTTCTCCATTTCATCCCTTAATTGGGATAAAATTCTATACAAACACCTAAATCAAAGAAAGAAAGTACTAGAACAATTGTATTTGAAGTATAGTATAAACAAATGAAATAGGATTGGAACTCAAATCAGTGGAATTTACTAGTATTAACTAGCCATTGGATGGTTATAGATTTACTCAATTGCAAGAAAACAGGAGTCAATCTTATCAATTTCTTTATTTGAAATCTCCAACTCAAACTCCTCTTCTAGAGCCAATACAATCTCCACATTGTCAAAGCTATCCAATCCCAAATCCTTTTGAAAATGGACATGGGGAATCACATCACCTGCAGATAAAGGCAAACGAGCTATAATTCCAATAACATCTCCCCATGGTATAGGTCAAGCCAGAGATGAGTAACATCAGGTTAGGAGAATCTCATGCTAGACATAAAAATGTAATGTTGTAATACGGGATTTGTTGATGAAAAGAAATGCTTTTGAAATTTGAAGTTCAATCAAGTCAAGAAGAAAGCCAAACGATATTAATGGCTTAAAAAAATTTAAATTCCAAAAATATGAGGTCTAAAATAATGTTGTTAACATGGAACCTTTTAGGTTTTGTTTATATATATACACAAATATTATCTAGGACTTCTTTTTTTTATGAAATTACAAGTCATCTTTATAGTTCTATTGGTTGCTGCCAATACTTCTCTGTTGGTTTCTCTAATGCATAGCGGCATTCAAAGTCTACAACATTACGCTACAAAAATAAGAATTAAAAAAATAATAATAAAATAAATTGAAAATTGTAATGCAGGGTATTTTTTAAGGGTGGGGAATGTTTGGACATCAGTCATAGGACCCACATTGCCGAAACCAGCCCAAATAATACTACATCATAACACAGTTGAACACAGATGTTCACAAATAAATAAAGAGAGAAAGAGAGAGAGAGAGAGAGAGAGAGAACAAAACCATAATCAATGGTAGAGTAGAAATTAGTTAAATTGAATGTGCTACCAAAAGCAAGAAAAATTAATTTCCAATGCTATGTAAACTGTAAGACTGTTTGGATCAATGATTTGAGTAGAGATTTGGAAAGGGAAATGAGAATGTCAGAAAAATGGAGAAAAAATTTAGCTTATATTTCATTAACATTTTCTCACTTTTTCTTTTCCCTATCCAAATCTTTAATCAAATTCATGATCCAAACACAGCTTAAAGCACAATAGCCTTCCATAAACCAGTCAGAGCATTGGGAAGTTTAATCAATTCAGTATGACCATAGCAAAAGAAACTGGGCAGCAATTCATCTGATTCAAGTGACGAATTGACCTTTACAGAACATCTGTGGGCCAAGAATGAATGGTCTTAACATATACAAAAACAAAGAGAGCAGTTTTTAAGAATCCATTCATCCAACACATATTGCTCCTCTAACTTGGTTTTGCACTTTTCACTTCTCATCAAGAGACCTCACCCCACATCTAGGGCAAAAGTTTCAATAGGACTAGTAGGTCCCGCAACAATTATCCAAAAATAAATCAATACAAAAATAAAAGATTTTAAAAAAAAAACCATGTTAATAGAAAAAACATCTAAAAAAATGAAGGCAGACACATCAAGAATTGTGCCAATTCATTGATGTTGTGTTTGGTTGGAAAATTTGAGTAGAAATTTGGAAAGGAAAAGTGAAGAAGTAGCTAAAATATGAATAAAAATATTTACATTTTATCTAATTTCACATGTCTTTTTCCTTTCCCTTTCCAAAATCCTTCCCAAATCCCTAACCAAATACAGCGTGAAAGGAGGGAAATATTAGATCCTTTTAAGCAGAAGCATAGAAAACATTGCAAAGCAGCCTACAAACTACACAGACAAAACTCCAATTATTTCCATTCCATCCCTTAACTGGGATAAAATTCTGTACTAATACCCAAATTTGAAGGAAAGGGCTTGAACACTTGTTTTTGAAGGGAAGTACAAGCAAATAAAACAGGATTGAAACTCAAATCAGAGGAATTAGCTAATATTAACTATCCATAGTGTCTAAGCTATCCAATCAGAGGAATTAAAGGAATATTAACTATCCATATTGTCTTAAATATCCATTTTGTCTAAGCTATCCATTCATATGCTAGCAAAAATGCATTGCAGTAAGTAGCATACACAAATGCTCGAGTTATTTATCTGATCGACTAACAAATTGACCTTTGCAGAACATTAGTGTTGATTGTTCAGTTCTTGTTGTTTGAAACCTTTGATTGAAACCAAACTCTCTACATAGTGAAAAGCTTTGAACTGAACTCCATCGATTGGAATATACTTAGTCTCTCCATTTTGGGGGTTGTACAAGAATATTCTTCCCTGTGCATCTTCTGCTATAATCTCACCATTCTTCGTGCATTGCAACAACCAAAATGGTTCAACACCCAAAACCGGTCCAATCACAAATTTCTTACACCAATTGCTCTCACCGCCACAGCAATCCTCTATCATCCACACATCAAAATGGTTTGCCAGGACCACACACAACCACAGCAGCATTATCTTTCCAATCCATTAATTTCCAGTGGATAGAAGTCCCGTCATAGAACCCAGAAAAATCGAGCCCCGGCAACATAACAAAAGCCTCATTTTGAACATCAAACCATGTAAAGCAAAGACAATGATTTGAAGCAGTTGAGAGCAACCAATAGGGAGCTCCATTGACAATCACCTCACAAGACAATTTATGGATATAAAAGCGCAAATCCATAACCTGAATCTCTCTCCAACAATCAGAAATTGCAGAGTAGACATCGACTAGGGTCTGTAACTTGAAAGAAACTATCCTGACGACTTTGTAGTCAGTGGCAGAAGTAGAATGGAATGTGAATCAGAATCCGAACCCGAGAAAGAGGTGAAAAAATCTACGAGGAATTTGGATGGTGGGAGGGGGGAGAGATTTGAAGTGTTTGGTAGCGGGGTTCCATAGGAGGATGATGCGTCGATTGGAATGGAGTGGATGGGGAGAGAGACAGAAACAGAGACAGGGGAGGCCATTGATGGAGCCGATTATGTGTAGATCGCGAGTGTGGTTGGGAAAGGGGTGGACCAGATTGTTAGGGTTTTGAGATTCTAACAGAGAGAGGGAGGTGGTGGTGCGGTGTTTGAAGGTGACAATGGTGGCGCATGTGGTAGTGGTGCGGTGGTGGAGGAGGTGGGGATAGAGATTGTAGTCCGAAGACAATGACATTATTGCATCATCCGTGGCCTCTGTGTTTCTTTCTTGATTTGCCATTGTTGCTTTTTTCCAAGAATGGGAATAGAGCAAGAAAAGAGAAGTGAGAGGAAGGATTTTCAGAGAGGTTTTACACATAAGATCAAGAAATGAATAGAGACCCCAACCAACTCCAGATAAAGTGGGTTAGTTAGTTACTGCAATTTGTATGTAGTGCACTAAAGACAAGTTATTGGTGGTTCTTGGGCCACCTCTACTTCACATTTTAACAGTATTGTGATTAGGGAATGGTAGAATTCACGAATTTATGTTGAGAGGTTATAAAATATGAAGATGGTGTGATGAATTGTGATTGGTGAGGGACGTGATCATATGATATTTCTGAATCAAAAAATAATTTTCCTACACAAAATCAATAGCAGATGGAAAATTATTAGTTGATCTGTGGCACCACGCGACCATATTTTAAACTAATCAACCTCTATGCATACTTATGTTCCTAATCACCCAACACGTGAGTTATACATTCACCATCAATCACAATATATCTGAAGCATCATGTGACGTTGTCCCTAAATCAACCACAAAAAAAAAAATTTATTGATTTGATCCTGCGACATTATATGATCGTACCTCAAATCAATCACAAACTTTTATACCTCTTATATTACTCAATCACTCAAACACAAATAAATTTTAAATCAACCACAAAAAAAAAATTATTGATTTGACCCTGCGACATTATATGATCATATCTCAAATCAATCACAAACTTTCATTCCTCTTATATTACTCAATCACTCAAGCACAAATAAATTTTACATTCTCTACCAATCCCAATATATATAAAGTGTCACGTTGTCCTAGACCCGCCAATAACTTCTCTAGCCGATGACCGAAATGCCATACTCACTACCACCGAAGCAAGTCGGGGCCGCTAAATGGGGCTGTGGAACTGTTGTTTCTTCTTCTTGACCAACAAACAAAAGCGGTTTAAGTTCAGCAACTACCTATGATTTTTTTTTATTTTTTTTTTTTTTTTTTGTTATTTGAACTAAGCAACTACGTATGATTGATTGGTTGAGTTCTGAATTTATTTATTTTTTTAAATGGGTTTGACAATTTAAATATTAAAAAAAATTTAAACTTTATTTTAATTCTAAAATCAAAAGTAAAAAATATTTGAAAATAATAAATATTTTTATTTTTTCATGTTTTTGCTAATTAATTTTTGATTTTTATATAAAAATAAATTTTAAAAACTCAATCAAATACCATGTAAATTCCTCATCTATCTTTACATATAGTATTAGTGATGGGTGCGCACGCTAAGCCTACATAAATTTATATTGGATAAATTGTAAATACATCATTTGAGGTATATTTAAAATATGAATCGTTTTCTATAATTTAAAAAATTATAAATATCTCTTTGTAAAAAAACTTTATTGAATAGAACTAATTAGAAAAATAATTTTTTGAATTGTTTTCCTATATAATAATAAAATTATTTGATTATATTTATGACATTATTAAAAACTGTTAATTGACTTGATAATTTATTGATAAAATGGGTCATTTGTTATGAAATTAAAAATTTCAGAGAGCGGGATATAATTTCTAAAACTACACGAAGCAATTCATCTTAAGCAAGTCTCAGAAGATGTACTTATAATTTATCCATTTATATTTAAAATTATAGGCGATTACTAAATGAAAAGATATGAGTTGATTTTATGATTCTACTTTTGAAAAAAATAAAAAATAAAAAAACTAAGAGTAATGTTACATCTACTGAATTTTGGCTTGCCCGAATCACCTGAATTTGTGCATTTCGGTCGTCCCACAACAAAGGTGATAGTCGGAGTTGACAATGGTTGCATGGGTCATCCAGGCAGTCATTCGATTAGTCGATCAACATGCAAAAATTTAGGCAATTTAGACAAACTTAAATTCGGTTGATGAATCATTTTTGAAAAAGTTAATTGGTGAAAAGTATACATTTATGAGACTATATGTTATTTGATCAAAGTAATCTTTTTTTGTAATAAAAACATAGGTCAAAAAATCAATAAAAAAGTCACAAGAAAAATTGGCCAGAAAAATTCCTAAAAAGTCAATGATGGCTGGTGGCGATAAAGTGAACAAATATGTGACATTACATAAATATATGACACATGCAAAACTAGGTGACATGTATACAAATAAATGACATTTGAACAAATTACTATCCTTTTAACTCAAAAAAAAATTAAATTTTGACCTATTAACTCAAAAAATATAGAAATGAACCTATGGACTACCCTTTGAAAAGAAAAAATATTGAAACTATGTCACACAATTTTGATTTCAGATAACTACTAATCAATTTTTTAAATCAAACCGTAATCATCGTTCAACAATTGCCCAAAAATTTAAATAGAAAATTACATATGCATATATAGTATGGTATCACTGTTGCATTGAATTTTTTCTCCCCCCATATCCTGGTTAAAAGGTCCCAACAGGACCAGATCCCACAACAATTATCTAAAAATAAATCAATGCAACAAAAATAAAAGGATTAAAAAAACCATGTAAATGAAAATAACATCTCCAAAAACAAAAGCAGACACAACAAAGATCTTGCCAATTCATTGAGAGACAAGAAATATTAGATCTTGTTGCGCAGAAGCATAACAAACATCCACTCATCAAACAAAACTCCAATTATTTCCATCTCTTAACTGGGATCAAATTCTGTACTAACGCCCAAATCAAAGAAAGAAATGACTTGAACAGTTGTTTTTTAGGAACAATATCAGCAAATGAAACATGATTGAAACTCAAACCAGAGGAATTCGCTAAGATTAACTAGCCATTGGATGGTAATTGTGGGGATATATTTCTGAGAATCAACGTCATCCTACATGTCAAAGTTTTGCCAATATACTCAAGTAATAGGTGATTTCCAAAGACATCTTAATGGTTGATGTTATAAAATATTATCTTGGTTAAGTGGATGTCAGTGGAGAAAGTCATGAGGCCACTCTCACCAACAAGCTTGCCTTGAGGCCATGTGAAATAACCACTCCATCTCTATTATGGTATATATATAGAAGGAAGACAACAAACAAAGGGGGGCATTCACATTCGGACTAGACTAAACAAATACACTGAAAGACAACAAATTAATTGTAACACTTACAATTATATACGAGTGAATTGTAATTCTTGTTATTGTTCATAGTGAAACACAACCACGTTAAATCCTTCTTGTCTTTGTGTTATTAGACATCTATTCTAAATCACTAAGATAAAATCACGAATGGATATACTCAATTGCAAGAAAACATGAGTCAATCTTATCAGCTTCTTTAAGTGGAATCTCTAGCTTGCACTCCTCTTCTAGAGTCATTACAATCTCCATCTGAAAATGGAAATCAAGAGTCACCTGCAGATAAAGGCAAAATGACCTGTAATTCCAATAATCTCTCTCCATGGTAAAAGTGGAGCCAAAGATAAAGTTACACCAGGTTATAAGCTATGAAGCATGGGTATTTCGAAAAACATACCGTACCCGTACCGGGTACTTACCGGCGTATAGTACCTTGTATGGTACTTCTAGATATGTACCGGGTATACGAAACACGTACTGAAAAAAAAAAATTTCTTAATTTTTGGCGTATCCAAACGTACCTAGTATATACCCAAGCTGTACCTACCTCAGTTGAAACAGTATTTTCTTCTACTATATAGATAAAACTCCTTTCACCAGATTTCTTTTTTTATTTTTTGTTTTATACTAAGTATGATTTTAAAATTAAACTATGATTTGTAAGTTATTTAATATATATATATTGACATTTAATTTTGATTTATACTTTTATTTTTGACATTAAATGTTAATTGTAGGTTGGACCTTAACAAATTAAATCATTTAATTAATTTTTGCATTATTCTAAATTAAAAATAAATAATTTTTTACAAGCGTACCAATCGTACCCGTATCCTTTTTTTTTTTTTAATTTTATCATATCGACATACACGTATTATACCATTACCAATACTTGTACTCATACCTATGTTTCATAGGTTATAAGAATCACACCATGACATAATTATGTAATGCGGATGAGATTTACTAATGAAAAGAATTGCGTTTGAATTTCGAGGTTCAATCAAACCAAGAGAAATCCATATGATATTAATGGCTTAAGAAAAATTTAAATTCTAAAAATATGAGGTCAAAATAGTGTTGTCAATATGGAGCTTTTTAGTTCTCTTTTTCATCTAGGACTTCTTTTTATGAAATTACAAGGCATCTCTATAGTTCCTCTAGTGTGCTGCCAACGTAACTTTGTTGTTTTCTCTTTGTAGCTTTTTAGCTTTTTGGTTTTTTTTTTTTTTAGGAGCTAAAAAAATTAATGCATGTGTAAAGTTGTTAAAAAATCAAACAAAATAGTAAATTTCCAAACTATTGGTAACTGCTAAGCTAAGTAGATTCTACATTATGTGAAGAAAGTTGCAAGCCAATCTTTCTTTTAATACTGAAGAAATTGCAAATTTTATTACTTCTTTCTTCAGAGTTCTCGTACCTAAATGAGTGTTTGGAGTTTTTTTTTTATATATATTTTATTTTTTTTTAAATTTTTTTTTTTATAAAAAAAAAAAAATTATACTTTTTGTCTTTTATTCAATTAGATGGATCAAAAAATAAAAATTAAAAAAAAAAAGGGTCCAAGAATGATGATGACAACAACAACAACAAAAAGTCAAGAACAGTTGGCTCTTTTGGTTTATTTTTGTTTTTTTAAAAAGATTTTTTTGAATTTTTATTTTTATTTTTTAGATTGATCTATACAAGACGGACTTGAAAAATAAAAAAAAATAAATATAATTTCGAAAAAAGATTACTAAAGTTTCGAAAAAGTTTGGACCAAATTTGACTTTTTTACTTGTATGTCAATATCCTTAAGTGAGCGTTAGGGATTTCCATTTTTTTTATTTTTTTTATTTTTTAAGGAGCTAAAAAAATTAATGCATTTGTAAAGTTGTTAAAAAATTTATTTTTTGTAAGTGAAAAGTTACCATGACATTTAATTTTTTAACTAATAATAAACAACTTAATAGTCTTTTTTTTTAATCAAAAATTAACTTTTTTATGAGGTCTCCAAATGACGAGTCTCATTTCTTATACCTATTTTATCACTATAGATACAAGATATGCATCTATTAATTTATTAATGTGAATTCTATTATTTCTATGTAGAACAAAATATATAACCAAAAAAAAAATTATATAACAAAGTCTTTGGGTATTATTTAATGGAATTGAACATGAGTTCGAATCTATATGGTAATCTCGGGACAAGGCTCTTATTTATTAATTTTTGATCATTGACTCTTGTTATTTTATTTGTGATAATGTTGAGATGATAAAAGAAAATAAATGATTGCAATTTCTCATTTAGGTGAAAAAAGAAAAGAAAAAAAATAATTGTGATTTCTTATCTTGTTGTTTGAATGGACAAAGACTAAACGAGAATACATCTGTCTTTTTATTTGTTTTGTATTTAGAGGGGTAGTGTGGGTATTATAATATTTTTTATAAAGAGTAATTTGGTTTCTCATCAAATCTCACCACTAATGGTGCTCACGGATCGGGTTGGACCGAATATCATCCACCATCTGTTCGAACTTAAGCGGATTAAGAAAAATTAATCTGTATCCGTCTGCTTAGTTAGCAGATGCGAATTGAGCGGGTCATAAGGGTGGATGTGGATTGATTTAACAGTTTGGACTTTATTATTTTGAACTTTTTTTTTGAACAAGTTTCTAGTAATTCTGCACTATTTTGTGCTCAAAATTTTTTATTGTTCATTTTTTTATAATAAATCGCCAATTTCATATTTTATAAATAAAAAATATAGTTAATAAATAAAATGTCATTTTTTTACACACAAAGTATAGAAGCATAATTTCATTATTTTAGGAGAGTGGCGAATTGGGTTGAATCAGCTGGCCTCTTATCCGCCATCTGTTCAAACTTAAGCAGATTGAGAGAAATGCATCTGCATTCGTCCGCTCAGATCATTGAAATAATCCATTCTGTGACGAATTGGTTTAGGCCATTCAGTTTTGACGGATTGGGTAGATGCTTGCCCACCCCTGCTCACCACTTTTAGTAAGAAGTAATACTTAAGTTTTGTGTGATTTGTCTTTCTTGTCATTTTTTTTTCTTTTCTCACCATTACTCATCTTATTAATAATCTAAACAAATAATGAGAAACCTTATTTTGTCAATTTCTTTCATTTTCTCACAAAATCTCTAAAATCTTGGAGTTATAAGTCAAATCCATCTTAAAACAAAGTCACATCCATCTTAGGCTATAAGTCAAATCCATCTTAAAACAAAGCCTATAAATCTCTTGTGTTAAGGCAAAATTACTCAATCTGATTGTATCTGTTCGATTTTAATAAAAAGAGTTTGTGTCACGACCCAAACCCGTTCCTATGGGTTTAGCATCGTAACCGGCCAGTAATCCGTGATTACCGACGGCCTGCTTAACAGTAGTAACAGTAATACAGAGTAAGAGGCTGGCAGAAGCCAAACAGTAATAAAAATATGTCCAATGAGTTGTGAAAATCTAAATGCAAAAAGACTTTTATAAACATGCCACATTCATAACCAAAACATATATACATGCATCATATACACAAACATCCAGGTTAGGGACCAAATCTTTTCACCATAACTGTACAGTCAAGTCTTATTCAATCGATACAAAACAGAGACAAAAGGGTGAATCTGAAACACTCCAAAACAGCCTTAGCTTGAACGAACTCGGAACCTCGAAGTGAGGCACAATGGTTGGCTCGACAAAACAAGAGCTTAACTTGACGCTCCTAGCTTCGGTCCGGTGCCTGGACACCTACATATAAATATAAACAGTGAGCTAAAGTCCAGTGAATAACAAATGCGTAAAGGTGTTAAGAATGAATGTCTTTTCATTAATTAAAACAATCGTTTGCATCAGTAAATCAGTTATTCAATTAATGGCTCATATATCATGCCACATCAGTCATTTAGAAATCATGACAGTCATACGTGGTACGTCCAATAGCAACAAGACAAGAGGGTCTTAATAGACCGAAACGATCGATTGATGGCCATCAAAAGCGATGAATGATAGTAGTTCCAAACATTGAACGATAGAGATCTCTGAATAAAGATGGCGAATAAAGAATAAAGAATAACAATAAATTGCTATGGATGCCACGAGTACAGTTCATAAAACAGGACAAACATTCATTCAGTAAACAATGTCACTTCAGAATGCAGTACAGTCGATCATTTATAAAATAATTATAATTGAACATATCTTTACAACATTGTTACTCATAGAGTACTGGGCTATAGACAGGCTAGCCAGCGTCCTCGGGTGCCAACCCTACACAGGTGCAGAACGAACACACACACACTAAGTTATACACTTGGGATTAATGACTTGGCCCCTTAACTTGACTTGGTATGGTTCTATAACATTATCCTCATTAAAATGCCTTAAACATGGCCTAGGAATGCCTAGGATGGAATGAGGATGCAAAAATGCACTTTGAAACACTTTTCAAAATTTGCTAAAAACATGGGTCTTGCTCGAGCGTGGCTTTCTATGCTCGAGCGAGCTTACCAAAATAGAGGGGTCGCTCGAGCGTAGATTCCCTCGCTCGAGCGGTCTGTAAAAATGCAAAAAGTACTGGTTGTTGAAATTCTCCGCTCGATGCTCGCTCGAGCGTAAGACATAGTCCTTTGCTCGAGCGCAGGTCTCGTCGCTCGAGCGTGCTTCTGCATCTACAAAACCCTGAGAGCTTGCAATCTATGCTCGAGCCAGCATTTATCGAACGAGGAAGCCAAAATCTGGTGTTTTTCCATATTTGCCTCCAAATCAAGAATTAAACTTATCAAAACTTAACCTTTTGGGCTCATTTTCTGGAAAACACTTGGAAACTCATGCTACAACATGTTTTGAAGATCATTTTGTAAAATCAAGCCCAAAGGTAAGCCAATTGAACACCAATTTCAAAGAAACTTGAAGAACCATGCAAGAACATAACATGCATGAGTTCTTATGAATTCCAATGCTCCAAAACATGATCAAATGCAAGATTGAGCTCAAAGTTATGGTGAATTCATGGACCACAACTAAAATATGAACATGCATGTATGGATTTCATGAAAACAACCTCAAAATTCTATGATATGGACATGCATGCATGAAATCACTCTCAAAATAACACTTTAAATTAATTCTTGACTCAAATCACTAATTTACCATGAACCATGCATGTGACAACTCAAATTCATAATTAAGAGAGTGGATTTCCTACCTTAGGTCTTGAATTCCAAGTATGTTGGCTCAATTTTGCAAATCCTCTTCAATTCCCCTAATTCTCCAAGTTAATCTCTAGATGAAACAATTTTCTCCTACTCTCCCTCTCTCTCTCACGGTTTGGCCTAGAAAGTGGGTGAAGAATGGTGTATCAAAGTGCATAAATTAAGTCCTAAACAATGACTCTAAAGGTGGCCCACTCAATGGCAATAATGTAAATAATCTAGGCTCAAATAACTAACATTAACAATTCTAATTTAATCATTCCAAGTTGGATTTTAATTAAACCTACCATAAAATCACATAAATCCTAATTAGCATATTAAACTAATCAATTTCTGATTCGGTCGCCGATAAGGCCTTCAATTTGCAATTCGAAGTCAAAACATGAACAGATCATTAAATGACAAACAGATAAAAATGCAATTAAAGCAACACACTCATACAAACAGATTAGGATTTCATTCTACTCAATTACTTATTATGCTCAATCACAGTTTAACGCTAATCAGAGGTGAGGGTTGTCACAGTTTGGGAGAACATTGATTGGTTAGGATAAAATATAGGGTAATGCACCAAGAAATTCCAAAATATGACTTTTGAACCATTTAGTCATGTGTTTTATCTTGTAGACTGATAAGTCCCGTTTTATATGAAATGGCCTGTTTGACCGTGATGTTAACGTGTGCTGTGTGTAATATGTGAGTAATCTAGGGATTGAAAATGTTGCAATTACATTAGTATCCAAAAAGCTTACTATAGCTTGTTTTAGTTTTCCCTCATTTACGATCTTCACGGAAGAGATTATTATGGAAAAAATTAGATTCCCAATGTTAAACTAGTGAAATGGGTTTTGTGTGATGTGGCTGGCTTTGGTAATGTTAACTCGTCATTATGAGTTTCTAATTTGGTATTTGAGTCATTGAAACCCTAGAAATATAAATTGTCTTTTGGTGTAATCGAATTGTTTGATGTTGTCAACGGGTTTCTAGTGAGTGTAGTTCCTCAGTGTGTCAAAGGCAGCGTTGGATTTGTTCTGAAATGGCGTCAGCTATGGGTTTTGTTTGATTCACAAGGCAACATTTTTTTAGAATGTGTTCGTTTGTGGGTTTTTTTTTTTTTTTTGGGGGGGGGGGATGAATGCTCTCTGCGCCAATGTTGGTTGTATAGGTAAACATGTATGTTTGCATAAATTTTCGATTAGAAATGTATAATTGTAGCATGATATTGTTTTGGGGTAGTCTGCAATGTTGGGTGGGGGTTTGTACATCTATTACATTTTGTGGACAAGGTTTTAGTTTGTGTATATATTAGTGTATACGAAATGTTGAATGTTGGTGTAATGGCATCGATGTTGTGTAGAAGATGTTGGCGTGTGAAATAAACAAGTTGTAGTGGTTGTGTGCTGGGGTTTGAATAAATTTTGTGTTTTATTAAAATTGTGTTTTTTTTTTTTTTTTTTTTTTTGATGTTTATGTTGGTGTTTGAGTGTAATGTGAGAAAGCTTTGAGGGTAAGTAATTGGTGGGGTACTGATAATGAGAAGTATATTGTGGTTGGTAATTAGTTGTTGATTAGTGTGCCCTGTGGTCAATGTTAATATAAGTTGAAGATTGTGACGGCATATGTCAATTACAATGGTCTGGTCGGGCTTTTATAAGTGTTGGTTTTTGTAATTTGGTTTATGTAATTTCAGTGGTGTAATATGCAAGTGTTGGTCCGTGCAATTTGTTAAGTGTGAATGGAATTGTCGTAATGTAATCATGGAGATTAGTTTAGTACATATTTTGCAGTTTACGTTGGCGGTGTTTGCGTATAGTGTTAGTAGCATAATGTATGTTTTGGTCCCATGGGATAAGGTGCTCTATTAGTGGCAGTATGGTGTTGTGCATCATCTACCTGTTATGATGTCCTGGGCGAGTAAGTGGTAAAATGCAATTGGGACAGGACGTTAGTAGGCATCGCGAATGTGAGTGTGTTATTTTTTCACGTAATCATGTGAAATTGTTGTGTACTCATAGTTGGAATTCATTTTGTATGGTAGGTTGTAATAACATGTAATTATCATTGTTTGTTGTTGTTATGTAATTATCATTTAACAGAATGAAACATAGACGAAATATTACGAGGTTACATGGCTAATGCCATTTCTGGTGGGTTAATTTGATTATTTGGCCCTTAAATATGCAAATGTTCCTCTTTTTTTTTTTTTTCTTTTTTTCTTCTTTTTTTTTTTTCCTTTTTTTGTGTAGAACAACATTTTGTGTAGGTTCGTTATGTTGTAATGTGAGCAAGAAATTTGTAAGAATGTGAAGGTTATTTGTTGTCTTGTTGATATGATGTGGTGATTCAAGAACTGTACGTTAGACAACGCATAGGTATTGAATATGTAATGACATTTGTGTGATGGTATGCCCATTGTTGTTGCAGATTATGTTGGTTTATGGACTAATGTGTTAGAAATGGTTTTGGAAAAATCAGTTTTTTTCCTCAACTTTGGTCTAATTTTTATCTAGGACCCATGCGCCAAAGTTGGCGGGTCTAAGTGGTAACGCATTCTATGCCACGTTATGATTCACGTAGTATATTTAGTTGTTCAAAACCATTATTGAGTGAATGGAAAATTAAAGCAAAAGTGAGCTCCATGAAAATGAAGTTTTTGGTGGAAATTCCTTAAGGTTTGAATTAAACGCTTGTCCCATATTGGTTTGGTAGAAAAACTTTTATGTGTTTATAAGGCTTGAGTTTGCAACTTAGGAAGGGCCCCAAGGGGCACCTCAAGTTTGTAGAAGGGAGAGGTTATGGCTAGAGCCATTGGACCCAAAAATAAACATACGTACGCGCTGCCGCTACCGTCCGGGCAGGCTGGGCTGGGCGCAGGTGCGTGGTGTGAGATTAGGTTGGGCTTGTCTAGCCCAATACTTATCTTTTTGCGCAAAAAACATTACATTTCAAATTTTTATTGTTTGTTTCAAATTATGGTTGGAATTAAAATTCACATTTTAGTTTACACCTCTTCAGAATTTCTATACAGTTCCATATTTGTCCAAAACATATCCGAATCTGTTCAAATTCAAACCCAAAACAGTTTTGTATCTGTTTGAAATTCAAACCAGATCTGTCCAAACAGGTACCATACCTGTTGGATTCAAACCAAACAGCCACCATTTTCATCTATAAATAGGCAGTCTCTCAATTGATTTTTTTCACTAATTTTCTGTACTGAATTCTGTCATTACTCTCTCTGTATTTTGCTGCATTATTTTTCTGTGACAAAAAGTGTAAACACAAAGTGTGTTCATTGTGCGAATAATTTGTAGTGCTGCTATTATTCATTGTTGATCATTTTATCCTGACAGATAGGCGTTTACAATCTAAAAACACCGTTGAGATGACGAATCTGTCTTAAGGGTGGACTTGATCAAAAATTTGTTCGAGAAATTAATTAGATAAGTAATTAATTTACTTGTTGTGTTATTTATTTATTTTTATCAGATTCTGATTTTGTTTTTGTAACAAAATAAGAATCTATTGTTTTATTTTATTTTCTTTACTGGTTTGATTTTTATAATCAAATAGTCTCTCTCCTTCTTTATTTCTTCTATTTGTTGTTAAGTACACAAACATTATTTATTCTTAATACAGTGAAGATTGTCCAACAATCTTAAGACAGATTATTTTTTGGTGTCTTCATTGTATTTATTTTCTGTGCTTTTTACAAAGTGATATTCTGATTGGAAAATACAAATAGTAGTCATATACTGTTTGACAAATAGTAATAATATACTGTTTATTTTTTTTTGACAACTAGTAGTAATATACTGGTGTCATTAACAATTTTCAAATATTAATTTGTGTAGTAGTGTTGCAGAAAATTATTATGTAGTATTTTATTTTCCTGGTTTTAGTAACTAGAAAAAAAAATTATTTTGTATTATAGTTTATTTTCTGGTTTGAATAACTAGAAAATTAATTTGTGTTTTGGTTTTTCTAATTTTTGTAATCAAATATTATGGCTGCTGAAAGTAGTACTCCAAATCCGATTGTTACAACGACTCTGGCCCTATCTAGAACCATGTTCAAGTTCCACTAAATCATGGAGAAAAAGGGGAAAATTTTAATGGCACCGAGTTTAAGAGATGGTAGTAGAAAATGTTGTTCTATCTTACAACTCTAAATCTAGCCCGGTTTCTTTGTGAAGAGGATGCAGTACTGAAAGAGGCTGAAAGTGATCGGAAAATTATTGCCGCTATAGACGCTTGGAAACATTTTGATTTTCTGTGTAGAAACTACATCCTCAATGTCCTTGACAACATGCTGTATAATGTTTATATCCCTCTGAAAACAGCAAAAGAATTGTGGGATTCTTTGGAGAAAAAATACAAGGCAGACGATGTCGGCACAAAGAAATTTGTTGTTGGTAAATTTCTGGACTTCGTTATAGTAGACTCCCAAACGGTAATTTCTCAAGTTCACAGTTTTCAATTAATTTTGCATGATATTCATGCTGAAGGTATGTCTCTTAGCGAGTCTTTCTAAGTTGCTGCGTTAGTGAAAAAATTACCATCGGCTTGGAAAGATTTTAAAAATTATTTAAAACATAAACGCAAGGAGATGACCATGGGTGAATTGATTGTAAGACTAAGAATTGAGGAAGATAACCGTAAGGCTGAAAAGATGAATGGTAAAAATCCCATTGAGTCCAAGGCTAATGTGGTTGAACATGTATCCAAACCACATAACAAAAAGAGGAAGTTTGCTGGAGATGGTCCTAAACAAGGCGACAACAATGGTAATAAGAAGTTCAAAGGAAAATGCTATAACTATGGCAACACTGGACATCGTGCTTCTGATTGCAGCCGCCCTAAGAAGGATCGTAGAAGTTCAAGCAAGAAGACTACCAATCAAGCCAATGTAATAGAACTTGATTACATCTCTGACGGGGTAAATGACATCAATCTCTCTGTTGTGGTGTCTGAAGCTAATTTGGTTGGAAATTCCAAGGAATTGTGGGTTGACATTGGGCAACTCGACACATTTGCGTGGACAAGAAGATGATCACTACTTATAATGAGGTGGCAAATGGTGAGCAACTATTCATGGAAAATTAATCTACTTTTGTTGTGGCTGGACAAGGGAAAGTTGTTTTGAAGATGACATCCGGGAAGGAACTTACCCTTAACAACGTGCTACATGTACCAGACATTCGAAAGAATTTACTTTTTGGTTCTTTATTAAGTAAAAATGGTTTTAGACTTGTATTTGAGTATGATAAATTTGTATTAACAAAGAGTGGTATGTATGTTGGTAAGGGATACATGAGTGATAGTCTCTTCAAGTTGAATGTAATGACGGTTGTACCAAAAGTTTCTATTAATAAGAATAACATATCTTTTGCTTATATTCTTGAGTCAAATTTATGGCATGGTAGATTAGGACATGTAAATTTTGATGCTTTGCGTAGACTAATTGGTTTGGATTATATACCAAAGTTTGAAATTGATCCTAAACACAAATGTGAGATTTGTGTAGAAGCGAAACTAACTAAAGCTCCATTTAAATCGTTGAAAGAAAAACCGAACCTCTAGAATTAATTCATACTAATGTGTGTGATCTTAAATTTATTCAAACTAGAGGAGGCAAGAAGTATTTTATAACATTTATCGATGATTGCACAAGATATTGTTATATATACTTACTTAGAAGTAAAGATGAAGCCTTAAAAATATTTAAACTCTACAAAACTGAAGTTGAAAATCAACTTGGTAAAACCATTAAAATGGTTAGAAGTAATAGAAGTGGTGAATATGATGCACCATTAAATGAATTTTGTGCACAACATGGCATTATTCACCAAACTATAGCATCCTATTCTCCACAGCAAAATAGAATTGCTAAAAGGAAGAATAGAACCCTTAAAGAAATGATGAATGCCATGTTACTAAGTTTAGGCTTACCGCAGAACTTGTGGGGGGAAGCAATATTGTCTACTAATTATGTTCTTAACAAAATACTCCATAAGGAAACCAATAGCACTCTTTACGAATTGTGGAAAGGTCGACCACCTTCCTACAAATACTTAAAACTATGGGGGTGTTTGGCAAAAGTTGAAGTTCTTGTTTCGAAAAAGACTAAGATAGGACCAAAAACGGTGGATTGTGTGTTTATTGGTTATGCTCAGAATAGTAGTGCACATCGGTTTCTGACTTATAAATCAGAAATACCTGATATAAATGTGAACATTATTATAGAGTCAAGAAATGCTGTGTTTTTTGAACATGTTTTTTTTTTACAAGAAAGGACATGAATTAAGTTCATAGAAAAGAACTTATGATTGTACACAAAGTCAAGAGACTAATGACAATCAAACTGAAGAGACTAGTAATGGTCTTGACCAACAGAATTTAACCGATGATAAACCAAGAAGAAGTAAGAGAGCTAGAACATCAAAATCCTTTGGTCCAGATTTTCTGACATACCTATTAGAAAATGAACCTCAAAGCTTTAAGGAAGCAATGACAGGTCCTGAAGCACCTTTGTAGAAAGAGGCTATTAATAATGAAATTGAATCCATTATGTAAAATCATACTTGGGAATTGGTGGATCTTCCACCCAGTTCTAAACCTCTTGGATATAAATGGATATTTAAGAGAAAAATGAAAGCAGATGGTTTAATAGACAAGTATAAAGTAAGACTTATGGTAAAAGGCTACAGACAAAAGGAAGGTTTGAACTACTTTGACACATATTCCCCTGTGACAAGAATAACATCCATTTGCATGCTTATTGCCATAGCAGCATTGTATAATTTAGAGATACATTAAATGGATATTAAGACAGCTTTCTTAAACAGTGATCTAAATGAAGAGATCTATATGGAGCAACCCAAAGGGGTTGTAGTACCAAGACAAGAAAAGAAAATTTGTCGGCTTGTAAAGTCTCTTTATGGATTAAAACATGCTCCTAAACAATGGCATGAAAAATTTGTTCATGCTATGCTTACTAATGGGTTTAAGATAAACGAATGTGACAAGTGTGTCTATGTTAAAAACACTGACAAAGGTTATGTCATCATTTGTCTTTATGTGGATGACATGCTTATTATTGGAAGTAGTCAAAACATGATCAAATCAACTAAGCAAATGTTGAACAAAAGATTTGATATGAAAGATATGGGGGTCGCAGATGTAATATTAGGAATGAAAATTACTAAAACATCTAATGGATATGTATTATCTCAATCTCATTATATTGAGAAAATTCTTGGTAAATATATCAAGGATGATATGAATGTAACAAGAACACCTGTAGACATCAGTCTTTATTGATCAAAAAATAAGAGTGATGCGGTGTCTCAGCTAAAATACTCCCAAATCATTAGAAGCCTAATATACCTAATGAATTGCACTCGTCCTGATATAGCTTATGCTATCAGTAAATTGAGTTTGTACACTAGTAATCCTGGCTCAGGTTCTTAGATATCTAAGATTTACCCATGATCATGGTTTGAACTTTACTCGATATCCTGCAGTACTAGAAGGTTATTGTGATGCCAATTGGATATCGGATACTAAGTATTCAAAATCCACTAGTGGATATGTCTTTACTCTAGAAGGCACTACTGTTTCTTGGAAATCCACGAAATAAACATACATCGCACAATCCACAATGGAATCTGAGTTCATTGCTTTAGACAAAGTAGAAGAAGAAGCAGAATGGCTTCGCCACTCCTTAGAAGACATTCCAATGAGGCCAAAACCTGTGCCAGCTATCTACATTCATTGTGATAGTCAATCTGCAATAGACAGGGCACAGAGTCATATGTACAATGGTAAGTCACGACATATTCGTCGTCAATATAATACTATAAGGCAATTGCTCTCAAATAGCATAATCTCAATAGATTATATAAAATCTAAAGAGAATATTGTGGATCCGTTAACAAAAAGTTTGACAAAAGAGCAAGTGTATAATTCATCGAAGGAGACAGGATTAAAGCCTATTACATAAGAGTCATCATAATGGTAAACCTAGTTAGATGATTGGAGATCCCAAGAACTAAGTTCAAAGGGACAACAAAGTTATGTGTGGCTCGCCAGAAATCACCAAGGGATTAAAATTCCCTACCCATTCCTATAGTGAGAGTGATATTTGCAACATGTGTTGTATGTAGGGGTTTAAGGATAAGCTTCGCTTTTAATGATTACTTATATCTTGATTTAGGCATAAAAATCAAGACGAGTATAAGAGATACTCACAGTAAGAATCACATATATGAGTGTCGAACTGGGCCGGTTCTATGAGAATGAAGAGGCTAAATTCTCTAGAAGCACTCATAAACAACCAGGAGAGTTCAAGGCCAAAATGAACACAACCGTGAGAACCACGATGTGTCAGAAGATATTTTGTGTAAAATCTATTGTCTTGGCTTACACAAACGGTTGAGCAATTCAAGGCATCGCGTCCATTGGTTAGCTAGTAAATCCAATAGGTTATCACTAGGGAAGGTTTAAGGCTGAAAGCTATCTATCCTGATACAAGATATTTTCAATTTATACTTTTTCGACAAATTTTGCATATTGTTGCATTTCTGTTGTCATCAAATTCCATTCATGTGGGGGATTGTTAGAAATGGTTTTGGAAAAATCAATTTTTTCCTCAACTTTGGTCTATTTTTTGGGTGGGACCCATGCGCCAAAGTTGGCGGTCCAAGTGGTAACGCGTTCTATGCTGTGTTGTGATTTACGTAGTATATTTGGTTGCTCAAAACCATTATCAGATGAATGAAAAATTGAAGCCAAAGTGAGCTTCATAGAAATAGAGTTTTTTGATGAAAATTCCTCAAGGTTTGAATTAAAGGCTTGTCCCACATTGGTTTGGTGAGAAAACTTTTATGGGTTTATAAGGCTTGAGTTTGCAACTTAGGGAAGGCCCCAAGGGACACCCCAAGTTTGTAGAAGAGAGAGGTTATGGGCAAAGTGAGCTAGACCCATTAGACCCAAAAATAAATACACACGTGCATGTCGTCGCCGCCGTCCATCCGAGAGGGCTTGGGCTAGGCACGGGTGCGTAGTGTGAGGTTGGGTTGGGCTTGTCCGAACCAATACTTATCTTTTTGGGCCTAAAACATTACATTTGAATTTTATTTTTATTTTTTGTTTCAAATTCTAGTTGGAAATAAAATTCAAATTTTGGTTTGCACTTCTTCAGAATTTCTGTATAGTTCCATATTTGTCCAAAATAGATCCAAATCTATTCAAATTCAAAGCCAAAACAGTTTTTTATTTGTGTGAAATTCAAACCAGATCTGTCCGAACAAGTACCATACATGTTGGATTCAAACCAAACAGCCACCATTTTCATCTATAAATAGGCAGTCCCTCAATTAATTTTTTCACTGAATTATGCGTACTGAATTCTGCCATTGCTCTCTCTACATTTTGTTGCATTATTTTTCTGTGAGAAAGAGTGTAAACACAAAGTGTGTTCGTTGTGCGAATAATTTGTAGTACTACTATTATTCGTTGTTGATCATTTTATCTTAGGAGATAGATGTCCACAATCTAAAAGTACCGTAGAGAGGATGAATCTATTTTAAGGACATAGTGTTAAACACTAGACATGATCAAAAATTTGTTTGAGAAATTAATTGGGTAAGTAATTAATTTACTTGTTGTTTTATTTATTTATTTTTATCATATTTTGATTTGGTTTTTGTAACAAAATAAGAATCTATTGTTTTATTTTATTTTCTTTACTGGTTTGATTTTTGTAATCAAATAGTCTCTCTCCTTCTTTATTTCTTCTGTTTGTTGTTAAGTACACAAACATTATTTATTCTTAATATAGTGAAGATTGTCTAACATGATGAGTATATGTGACTAATCTGGCAAGTAGTGCTAGATGACATTCCGAGAAACATAGTAATGGTGGTAGGAAACCCAGGTCGAACGTATCAGTGCAGATGTATACAAGATTGGTAGCAAAGAGACAGTCACAGTTGCCGTTCAAGAAGAAGAAAGTTGTTGGAGGAAGTGTGCAATAATGTGTGATTGACCCATCGAGGTTGATGTACTGGTCCAATGTCGCAGAAGTGATAAACACTGTGATGGAATTGGAATTGGGAGATATTAAGCAACTGCATAAAATGCTATTCTTTGAGTGTATGGATGTTGGTGGAGATATGGAATGTTAATAACATTTGTGGTAATAAAATATGTAATATTAACTGTAACAACCCTCACTTTGATTAAGTCATACTTGCATACATTCATGTATGATCTTGTCTTGTTATGTTTATAAATCTTGTTATCTTGCTTTGCTTTGTTTTGACTTGAGTTAATTGCTTGATCTTGTACCTTGCTTGGTGTGTAGCTGAGGTCAGCTTAGCATAGTTCGCCTTGAACCTTTGCATTTAGAACAGTTTTGGAACCTTAGCCGACCTCCATCTTCACGACGGCATGTTTGCTGAGATTCCACCCTTGGGCCGAAGTGTTCAGAGCCGAGGTCGAGATGTTTTGTGCTTAGTGATCTTTGTCCTTGGGCAGGTATGGCCTAGGCCGAGATGTGGCACACCCAGGCCAAGGTGTGGCACAGCTTAGTCGAGTGCCGTCCTTCCTAGCCGATGTCCTTGTTGACCTGTCGCCGAAGTTTTGTCTCTGGCCGATGTCCTTGCTAGCCGACGTGTTTTGCCACCAAGCTTGTGGTGTACGCTTTGTCAGAGACTTGTCTAATCTATCAGTCACCTTTTTGAGGAGAACCAACCCGGTAATGCCACGTGTCCGAAGCTGTGGGTTAAGACAGCCGACAGACTTAGAAACAAATCATTTTGTCTAAAAATCTTTGTTTTAGAGAGAGAAGCTCTCAAGGGAGAAGGAAGAGCTTTAGAGAGAGAGTGGTGACTTTCGAGCTTGATCTTGGTTGATCGAACCGTTGGATTCGTGATCTGAGGTTAGAATCTTGATCTGCTTCGGTTATTCTTATTGATTGTCAAGCTGCATTGCATGATTGGGTTTGTTTTGCATGCCATGCATGGATTTGGAGTTGGTTTTTGAAAGAGAAAGTTAGTATTCATGTGTTCTTGATGAAAGTTGTACTTTGATCTAAAAGTTTATGGCAAGAGCCATGTTATTGTGTTTGTTCTTGCATGTTCTTCTTGGTTGGGTACCCAAGTCCACGTTTTTGAACTCCTAGCATGTTTTGCTTTGTTATTGATTTGGATTCGGTGAGAGTGCCGAGATCATTGTGCGCATGTAAAGCTTGTTTTGAAAATGTGATTTGTCATGTGATTGTAGGATTTTGATCTCTGCTTTGAGCCTACACCTGAAGACCGAGGTGAGTGGTGCTTTTAATAAAGCTATGTTAAACTGTTTTGATAAATCTTGTCTTGCCTTGTTTGATGAAAGTATTTGTTAAACATGAATGATTAGCCTAATTCGATGTATCAAGTGTAAGCTTTGTCTTAATGTTATCCTGAGAAGTCCCTTGGCTGGAGGACTATAAACTTTCGCAGCACTAAGTGTAAAAGTCCCTTGGCTGGAGGACTCTAAACTTTCACAGCATTATGGATTAAAAGGATACGGTCCTTTCTCGAACACAAGTCCCTTAGCTGGAGGACTCTAAACTTTCGCAGCATCTTTTGTTAAAAAGGGCTACGGGCCTAAGTAACACAAGTCCCTCGTGCTAGAGGACTCTAAACTTTCGCAGCACCATTTTGTCTAAATCGATTACGGATCGTACAAATCTTGGTTCTTGCAACTAATGGGCTACTACACGTACTGATTGTTTGGAAAGCTTTTGTCCTTGTTTGCCGATGTCATGAGCATCCCTTGAAACTTGTAATATTTGAAAGATGAATACGGTTCATCCTTTGACTTGGTTAAGGTTCATTGTGTTTTGCTTGGAAAGGATCTCGGCTAATATTTGTTTGGTTTTGGCATACCTGTTTTGTACAGACTTCGGCTATATTCATGCAAAACCTTTATTATTAGTATCATTCACTGAGTTTCCATACTCACCCTCTATATATATATGTAGGTGATGAGCAGGACGGCGGTGACGCCTAGATGTGTTTACCAGCTTGTTTTGGATATTTGATTTACGTCGGCTTGTTTTGCATTCTTGTCGGCCATGCTGTTTCTACCTCGGCACTATGTGTTTACGTCGGCATTTTGTATTTTCGTCGGCAAATCTTGAAAATTATGCTTCTTGGCTTGTATTCCCTGTATTTTGTACATGTCGGCTTAGAAGCCTTTTGATCAAGATGTGAATTGTATTTTGTTCTTTATGGACTGGTTGTAAGATCATATTGTACATGTTTGCTCATTTGATCTACGCACAGCTCTTATGGACCACTTGTATTTTGATTTATTGCTTCCGCATTTTGTAAGCCCCCTACGTGTACCTTGTTGTGTGTGGATTTTTGATAAGTTGGCCTTCGGTAATCACGGATTACTGGCCATCACGGCACCATCCTACTAGGGGCGGGTTGGGGTCGTGACATTAACCGTGTCAATGTTAATGAAGTGCTGTGTCAATATCATTTTTTTGATTTGTTGTGTTGTAATGTATCATCTATTCCCCTATTTTTTGAGTGTATGGATGTTGATAGTGATATGGAATGTTAATAACATTTGTGGTAGTAAAAAAGTAATGTTAATCGTATCGACGTTAAAGAAGAAAATAACATCAGCAATTGAAACACATCCACCGTATATCACTCTATAAAATTCAAACACACAAAAATGAAAATGTAAAACGTTACCATCTCAATCATTACATACAAATGAGCAAAAAAGAATCCACCAAAATCATAACAAGGGTAAATGTGTATACTCCGCCCATACCAAATCAAAGGAAAATATTCCTTACTAATTAAATAGGACCAAATGGTTCATAAGAAAAAATACAAGACTAAATGGATCATCATTCCCTAATTTGGGATTTACTGGTAACTTCTTCTAAAATATAGTGATATATAGGTTAAAATTATTAGGATTAGAATAAAGTATGAAATTATATCACTAAAAGAATTTAGTTTAAAATCAAAAGAATTCGCGCACAAATGCCAGCCCTCTGTTCAAGTCTAAGTCTTTTCTGTCTAGCTCTCCAAATAATAAGGAATTTACAATCAAGTTCAATAACTTTTTTATAAATATTTTACCTTTTAAGTATATTAAAAAAAATTAAATTTTTTTTCATTTAAATATTTTAAAAATTCATTTATAAAGACACAAATACAAAAAATAAAAAATTATATTTAAAAACTCAAAATCAAACCGAATAAGTACACATTAAACGTGATTTCTTCATTAATGTATATTTATGTTACAATTTTATCTAAGAATATGAAAGTATCAATATTGATGATTGACTTACACTTTAGTTTTTTTTTAAATCAAAAAGAAAATTTTCATTATAAAACTGATAAAAAAATCATATTAATGTCATACAATGCTAGAAATGTAAAAATGGCCCGCAACCCAGGATAGGCCTGGCCCGTTTAGGCCCGCTTGGGCCCAGGCCCGAACCCAACCCAAACCCCTAGGCTTGGGCTATCATTTTGAAGCCAGCCCGGCCCATGGCCCAATCCATTAGCCCGCTTAAGGCCCGGCCTAAAGCCCAGCCCGCCCAAGGCCTAGCATATTTTTTAATACAAAATAATAAAATTTTGATAAAAATTTTTTTTAAAATGGTCAAGCCGGCCCGTCCAAGGCCCGAATACCCTTGGGCTTGGGTCTAGGCTTAATTTTTTGACCAGGGGACCGACCCAGCCCTGCTTGGCCCAGATTTTGGCGGGAGTCCGCAAGGCCCAACATCAGCCAGGCCAGGCCCGGGTGGGCCGAGCCGAACCAGATTTACACTCCTATACAATGCTAGCAAAAGATCTCATAAAGAGATAACAAACTTCCATAGAAGGAAGAATTCTAACCTCTATAGAGGATGAGAAAAAATCCTCACAAAGAAGGGTCACAACCTCTACATAAGGAAGATTATTATAGCAAATAATTAAAAAAAAAAATCGAAAGCAATCAGTCGGCAAATGCACCAAAACTCCATTACACCGCAACCTTCCATTTGAAATATTAAGACCCCACCTCCGCTGGTCAAGATGAAACATTGAGGTTGAGGTGGTTACCCAACGTGAAACGAACGCGTTAAATAGCATCAATCTTCAAATTGTGAGAAGATCTGAAACTAGATCTTAATGTTTTGGGTGCGAAGGTGAAAGTTTAGGTGCAAGCCAAACATCAAATTCGGAAGATTGGAAAGAGGGAGAGGCGACACCAACATCGGTGGCCAAAGACAAATCTAGTGAGGGTAGATCCATGGAGGTAAAAAGGTGGTAGATCTGGTGGCGGTGTGGTAGTAGCGGCACCAAAAAGAGTTGGAAGGACAAGCTTCCAATATTATCAAGCAAAAAGACAAAGAAAAGGAGAAAAAAAGAGATGGAAAGAGGAGAGAGGAGAGAGGAGATCGGCAGTCGAAACTCTTCCCCTACGCCTGGTGACACACCCAGCAAAAGGAAAAAACAAATGAAAAAACAAATTAGTTTATATTTTTTTGATGATTTTATTTTAAATTAGTATATAAATTTATAATTCCAATATAATTTAAAAAATTTAAATAAAAAAAAAAAGACATAATGTGATGGGCTAGCTATGGAGATCCAAACATTATTCCTAAAATAGGCTGTAAAATCAATTTTACGTCATTTTCTTATAAAGACACAATTTAATATGATCGATTCAAAGCATGTCCCCCACCTTTCAAACGGCTTCACACAGGAACTCTTAGACCATGTTTGTTTAGGTAGACTGAATTAGGTTGAATTAGCATTTTCATGACTAATAGTCCTAGGACTATAAATCTCTTTGGATTATGTATTTTATCTTATGTTTGGATTGAGTTAAGATTATGAGAGATTAACAAAATATTATCTAATTTGATGTTTGTTTAAGGGGATTAGAATGGATAGGACATGATAGGACATGAGACATCCAATATATTGGCCATAATACTCCTATTATAATTATTATAAAATTTTGCACTAGCATGTGTTATAATTTTTAAAAAGCAAATTTTCCTATTGTTGCTCTATATCCATTTCTATTCATTTGAACAAAATTTAACCCACTTCTTTTTTAATAGAAAAAATCAAAAATCATTCAACTATAAAATTTATATATGCATAAGCAATCATTAAAAAAATACACTGCTAACTACAACAAAAATATACTTTAGTGGCACTATACTAGTGGCATGTTTTTAGAAAATGCCATAAAAATAATATTTAGTAGCATGTTTTAAAAAAATGTCACAGAACCATAAATATAAAAGGCTTTAGTGACATTTCAATAAAAAAGTGTCACATCACTACAATAAGAATGTGATTTAATAACATCAATTTTATTGCATTTTATAAAAGAATGATACAAAAAATTATTTTAATGACATTTATTAAAAAAATACCACTAAACTTTAATAGTATGACATTTTTTTAAATATGTCACTAAAAAGTGTCATTGAACCAATGTTGGCCCTTAGTGGAGCCCTTAAATGCCACCCATTAGTTGTTGTGAGTTGTGACAATATGATTTGGAATTAAAATCAAAAAAGTGAAAAACAAAAGGGAAAGAGAGAAAAAACACCTTGCTTGTTTTCGTTTTTCAAAAAATATTTTTCAGAAAATTCTACTTCCTTATTTTTCGTATTTTTTTATTTTTATTGAATTTTTTTAATATTTTAAGTAATTTTTTTACTTTTTAGACACACCTAACATAAATACACCTAAAAAGTAAAAAAATTGTAACAAAAATCTTTTAAAATTCATTAAATACCAAAAATATTAAAAAAAAAATACAAGAATTCAGTACATTTTTTATATTTTTATGTATTTATTAATTTTTTAAAATATTTTTTTCATAAACTTTTACTTTTTAGATACATCTAAATAAGGTGCATCTAAAAAAGTAAAAAAAATATTTAAAATTTTAAAAATATTCACTAAAAACAAAAAAGAAAAAAAAAACTAAAAAAATCAATTTTCAAAAAATTTAATTCAGAAAACTCAAACCAAACATTTTAAAATCCCTAGTTTCTATATCTTGTTTGTCATTGATAAAAATCACCGAAATTATCCATCCGACAATGCTACGTAACTCAAATTTTGTGGCTCAAAAGTGGCTCAAATGGCCAAAACGACGTCGTTTTGAGTACAGAACAACATAAAAATGGCCAAAACAACGTCGTTTTGGCCATTTGAGCCACTTTTGAACCACAAAATTTGAGCTACGAGACATTTTCCTTATCCATCGCACTGCCCACGACGACCGCCGCACACAGGCCATTGTGACCATCTTCTCAACTGATGAGCAATCACCATCTTTTCTAGCACTGTGAGCAATACAATGCAGGTTCAATTTTTCATATCTCTATCTACCCTTCTCTTCTCACGATGTTTTCTATTAGCACGCTGTCTTTGTTTAATTTGGAACAATTTGGTACTCAACTTGTGAATAAAGCCAAGTCTCTCTGACTATGAGGCCTAAATAGGAGGTTTGATGAGCGTGCGCGTGCGCGTGCGTGCATATTACCTGTTTGATCAAATGCCCCAATGAAAGGGCATTGATTTGAGTTCCTTTGCTGAAATTTTGGAGCTTCTAACGGATGAATTTGAGATTTCATTTAATTGAAATCAAACATTGGCTAGTATTACAAAAGGCTTGTTTGTAGTTCTCCCCTGTTTGTAGCTGCTGGAAGTGAAGATAACTTATGCTTTTGCTAGGAGTCCAAATGATCTTGACAATAGATTTCTCCATACTATGGTTACCGAGGGTCTTTGATAGAGTATCCAGTAGTTTTGTGAACATGATAAATGTTGCCTTCACAGCCAAACAAAGAATACTATAAATAACAAAGATAGTATTAGATGGCTCACCCAATTAACATAGAGATGAGATACCCACTTCATAGATTGAAAAGCAATGCAAAAAAGATGACTATATGGAGTATGCGTGCATGGGGATGACTGAATTTAATGTTTCTCTTTATTTCGGTCTACATAAATAAATAAAGAAAATGTGGTACAGTCATACAATAAACAAAGAGACTGGAAACTTTGGCTTTAAAAGTCTCCACTATTTGTTTTGTTATGATTTAAAATAATCTTACCATACGCATGATCGCCAATTCTATGAGACATATTTTTTAAAAGGTGTATATCATATGTTTGATTATAATGTAAATTGATCTTGATCTTGATTTATTTTTTTATCATTTTTTGTTGTAATAATAAATTGGAAGGAGAATGGCAAAATTTCTGATGAAACTTTTGAATCTATATGTATGTGTAGAAATAGAGCAATGTATGAACCAACTCTCTCTCTCTCTCTCTCTCTCTCTCTCTCTCTCTCTCTCTCTCTCTCGATGTGAAGCCTTCATGTTCTATTGATCCTTGATTTAGGTTTTTTTTTTTTTTTTTTTAAATTAAGGGATCATCTACCATGCAATATTAACTAACTTTGATTCACTCCAAGGCCTTTAACATCCCTTTTTTTATTTATTTATAAATATATAGCATCCTCTCTAAAATGTGAGTTGGCTAATTATATCATTGTTTATAACTATATAATTTTTTTGAATTTGTGACAGGAGTTTCAAATCTTGTGCTAAAAAGAAATCAACAAATGCAATTAAGAGAGGTAAAGCATAGGGGATTGCTTTTTAAGTATTAGGCTAATCACTAAAGTGATGATTAGATTTAAATATTTCATTTTTTGCTTCATATTATGACATAAAATAGAAGAAATTAGCTTTGATTAAAGCATGGGAAGAAAATGAAAAATCAAAACCAGAGTGTAGTATAAATATTTTTTGCTTTGTCCTTATGTACTATTCATTTTGTGGTGGTGCTGTTGGCTTCTTTCATTTCATTGTTTTACCATATATCAATTTGCAGCATAATTAAAAAGTATATTATGCACTAATATTGGTGACCTACTATAAAGTATTATCTACTAATGATTATTATGAATTCAATGGAAGGGATTTACTTGTGATATGTTGAGAGCTCTTTCTATTTGTTTCTAATTTTACATTTTAGATAGTGTATTTTTCTTTTTACTTGTTGAGTTTTGCTTGTATTGCAGTGCGTCATCATCAAAGCATTTGAAGAGCATATTTACAAGGCCCCATCCTAAGTTGTATAGACACTTCTATGAGGCTGATTCAAGCAATTACAAGGAGCTTATAAGAACTCGATTTGGGCATTAACTTCCGCAAATATTATGAAAGTACTATAGCGATACACGTTTTCATGGACATGAATATTACACCTCTTTTTTTTTTAGACATGTAAATGTTGTATTTGTTTAATTTTTGTTTCTGATATTATGATAATGATATTGTCTTTGTTAAAATAGGAACAATGTTCTGATTTTATTTTATTAGTTAAGAACAATATTGTTGTATTTGTATCAATTGTAATTATATTTAATAAATGAAAATTTATTTGTTTATCTTGCAAACCAAAAGATCAATGGAGTGAATGTTGTAAAATAATTAATTATTTATTTTTGTTTTGTTTTTCAATTTATCTCCATTTATGGCATAAATGAATAGTGAAAAGCTGACATTTTCAGCAGTTACTAAAAGCTGGATCTAGTAACATTTATAAGAGTTATTAAAAATATCAATTATGGTATAAGAAGCACCATTAAAAAAAGTATGTAGTGGCATTTTTTAAATTGTAAGTCTTCTTTAATAGTGTTTAGTTGTGTCATGAATAATGTCTACCTTGACATCAAAGTGTCATTGAAAGTCTTTAATCTTGATGGTGTAATGGCACTTGCAAGTGTCACTAAGGTGTCACTAATATCTACCGTGGTATAGATATAAATGTCACTTGTTTAAAATGCCACAAGGCTAAAAAATGCCACTACAGGAATAATTTTGCAACACTTTCAAGTGTCATTGAACTAAGAAAATGTTGTAGTGGCTATTTTAATCATATAATCATTCATTGCCCAAATTTAAAAAAGTATTTATTTGAACAAAATTTAGCCTCCACTTTTTTTAATAGAAAAAATCAAAAATCATTCAACTATAAAATTTATATATACACAAGCAACCATTAAAAAATATGCACTGCTATTTTAATCATTCATTGCCTAAATTCAAAAAAGTATTCATCTGAACAAAATTTAATCTTTTTTTTTTTAATAGAAAACATCAAAAATCATTTAACTATAAAATTTATATACACAAGCAACCATTAAAAAATATGCACTGCTATTTTAATCATCCAATCATTCGCGGTCCAAATTCAAAAAGACATTCAATTAAACAAAATTTAACTCTTTTTTTTTTTTAACAAAAAAAAATATCAAAAATCATTCAACTATGAAATATAGATATTTAGAAAAACAATGATATTAGAAAATATAGAAAACAGAGCAAATATATTTATGAGAAGATACATACAAAATACCAATTGTAGACATATTGAATTAAAAGTCTGTGGTGGTAATTAATGATTAATACCATTCATAATTGTTATAAATAATAATATTATTGTTCTTAGATCATCTCTAGCAAAGAATATGTCAATATCATGTTCTTAGTTACATTTTGAAATTGTTTTGGATTTTTTTTAAATATTTAAAAATTTTCTTAATTTTTAAAAATGTTTACAAATAAAAAAGATATTTTATGGAATTTTTTTTAAATCTTTCAAATATTTTTAAAATATTTAAATGAGGTACTATATATATAGTCAAGGTTAATTTGGTCATTTGATGAGTTAGTCCCGACTTTGGTTTAGTCCCCCAATTTATATCCTACTCCGCTCCATGAGATTGAATAGTCCATCATATGTGGGATACCATATTCGGATGGATTATTAGTCCGTACTTCAATATTTTAACCAAACATCGAAATAATAATTTTATTGGACTATTAGTCCAATCCTAAGCACATGTCCACCTAAACAAACATGGCCTTAGTGTGCATCGTTTTATAGTGGTGTATTAATTTTTTTATTAAATTTGAATAAAAATTTAAATAGAAAGTTTATTTAATATCAAATGATTTAACGAAAGTTTTTAAGGTTTCATCAGAACACTGACTGATTGGGAGGACGATTGGGCGGATGTCCGGCCGGTTCATCGGTCAGCGTAAATTTTGCACAAAATTTTGCCTTTAGGTGGTCATCTGGGGGTTGACCGGGCAGATGTATGACAGGTCAACAGGCCAATGTAAATTTTTCGCAAATTTTTGCCTTGAGGTAGTCATCCGAAAGACATTCGATGATAAAAATATAACGATTCTCAATGGTGGAACGCTTAAAGGTCCCATATGTCCTTAATTTAGTGAAATATTTTTGATAATCTCAATTTGATAGTATTTCTACCTCTCCCTCCACACCTTCTTCCAGACGTTCATTTTCTCCTTGTCTCTTACATCTAGCCATTTCAATGAGTCCCACTGGGCGTGCCAAAAATATATGTTGGCTTTTTGGCTTTCGAAGGTTAGTTTTGTAATTTTAAGCGTGCCAGCAAGGATCAATCAGTCCTTACAGAAGATTAATTGCCAACCAATTATCAGACGATTGTGTTTTAGTTCTTTCAGCCTCAATGAAAAGGACTGATCCCCTCTGGGTGCTTCAACTCTGGCTCTTTGCGTACTTCACTGATTTACATCCCAAGTGTTTGAAATTCTTAGTTCAAGATCCTAGCACTTATGGAGAAAAGTATGCTAGAATTGCCCTTTATCCTGCTTCTTTTGCCTACTATCTTACTTTTTTTCACCAGCTTCCTGTTTCCCCATCTGCCACCTTCTTTTACCCTTTCGATGCCAATAAAGAACCGAGCCTTTTCAAGACCTGCCAAACTGGATCTCTCCTTGGCTTTTAGTTCAGCAAAAACTTTAGCCAACTGCTCCTTACTAAAACTCCTTATGTCCTGAGAAGTCGATTTTGGACTATGATCCAACTTTGAACTTCCTCTTTTCTCTGTCTGGCCTTGTGACTGGACCAATGAAAACTCTCCCCACTTTCTTTCAGATCCTTCTGGTACTGAGTGTACCTTCGCTAGATCTTCCTCCTTTGAGATCTAGAAATTACTAGAACCATATTTGGTTCCTTTGTTTTTGGATGCTTCAGTAACACCCAATTATTTGGAGCCACCAAATGAGGTTTAACCATCCTACCTGGTCTCCAACAACACTTCTCTGGGTAAGGATTTCCTTCGGCTTGTTCTGCATGACAAACCAATCTAAAACCCAGGTACCCATGAACTCATGAGCTCAGTTGTCAAACTATTTCTTTCTGCCTTTGAGGCCAGCTTCAAAGCTGTCTGTGGAGGCCACTGCTTGGCCTTGATCCCCTATCTGTACTTGATCTTGGAGAAGTTCTATAAGCCCATAATACATCCAACAGTAAGTTATGCCAATCCCTAGAATTATCTTCCATAACTCTCTGTATTCCTTTTTTCAAGGATTTATTAGATGATTCTGCTTGACCATTTACTTGTGCATAATAGAGAGTAGAATTAACAAGGCTAATTCCAAATTCTATCAAAAAAGACTTTACCATCTTCCCATCAAATACAATCCCATTATTAACAGTTATAGTCTGTGGGATACCAAATCTATGGATCAGATTTTTAATGAATCCAATAACTTCGGTCTGGTTTACAGCCTTATATGGTTTAGCTTCAACCCACATAGTGAAGTAATCTGTGGCCACTAAGATGAAACAATGATGCTTTGAAGATGGTGGATGTATTTTTCCAATCATGTCCATAGCCCATTCTCTAAACGGCCAAGGCTAGCCAGAGATTAGCCCCCTAGACCAACCTCATATAAGATGAAAAGTAGCCACCCTGATATAAGGCCTAAATTAGGCTCAAGACAGGGGATCAGGGCCAAGCAGTGGCCTCTACAGGCAGCTTCGAAGCTGCCCCAAAGGCAGAAAGAGATAGTTTGACAACTGAGCTAATGAGTTCATGGGTACCTAGGGTTCCAGATTGGTTTGTCATGCAGAACAAGCCTAAGCAAATCCTTACCTAGAGAAGTGTTGTTGGAGACCAGAGTAGGATGGTTGTTCTTCTTCAAGTAATGATTCATACCTAGACACCTTACAGGTTAATTCCACTAAGTCTCGAAACTCAATTAAATCAAATTTCTTTCGAAGCCTAAACTGGTCTTTCTTTTTAAACTGCTGGTCTATTGCAGTGTCCTCATAAATTAATGCCTCATATATCACAGGCTCTTTCTCTACGAAATCTGCTACATCAATTTCATAGTTAGGCTGAAAGAACTAAAACATAATCGTCTGATAATTGGTTAGCAATTAATCTTTTGTAAGGACTGATTGATCCTTGCTGGCATGCTTAAAATTACAAAACTAACCTTCGAAAGCCAAAAAGCCAACATATATTTTTGGCATGCCCAGTGGGACTCATTGAAATGGCTAGACATAAGAGACAAGAAGAAAATGAATGCCTGGAAGAAGGTGCGGATGGAGAGGTAGAAATACCGGCCTTACATCAGGGTGGCTACTTTTCATCTTATGTAAGGCTGGTCTAAAGGGCCAATCTCTGGCTCTAATTCCATAACTTGAGCCCACTTCAGGCCTCCTCTCAGGACGATTGCCCTTCATCCTGTAATAGTTGGGTGGTCTGAACTCATGTAGAGTTCTCTTGCCCTTGGAATGCATTCTAGTGACTGTTGGTTCAACCAAGAATGGCTGATGTCTACGACCAATTAGGTACGACCAAGTCTACCCATAAGGCTTTTTTTTCCTGTATCTCCTGGACTTTTGTTTCAATGTCCAACGCACAGTATTTATCAAAGGCCAAAAACCTGACCTGTTGCTGCTCCTGCTTACAGCTAACTACCATGGCTTCTTTCTCTTGCTCTTGAACCTTCTAGACTACTGATTTTATGTCCAATACTGAGAACTTAACTAAAGCCAAAGATCTGGCCTCATGGGTTTCATCTTTTTTCCTACAACCAGGCATCATTGTCATCCTTGGTGACAAATTCTTCATCAGCACTTTCCTAGACTAAGTGCTTCAAGTGTGCTAATTCCTCATCAGCCGTCACTTCGACTGATCCATCAGGTTTTTCTCAGTATACTGAGTGGTGTCACTCCTCAGTATACAATTTTGCCTAGGTCCACACATTTCTCTAACAATATCAGCAATTTGGTCCCTAGGGACCATATTTTGTGCTTGTTAAACTACCACTAGAGGAACAAACACAGGATTTGGTGGAAAACCTTGTGCCTGAGGTTCTCTTGGTCCATAGGGAGGTATATTTGGAACTGGTTGTCCCTGTGGTGCTAGCTGCTGTTGAGGGTATGGTTGACCTCTCTGAGCTTGTCCTGCGAAAGGACCTGTGAAAAGTGCTGGGACAGGTGTTGTGTCTCTTCTAGCCGTAGGAAACTCGATCCCTAGGGACCAAATTGCTGATATTGTTAGAGAAATGTGTGGACCTATGGCTTAGGGGGTTCAAACTCCTGTGTACAGGAAACCATATCCAGAATGGGTGGATAGGGTACATGAATACCCTAGAGGGTTTAGAATACCAAACTTTGCTAAGAACAATTGCAGCATTTCATTAAGTAAAAAATGAAAAAACTTATAATGATCTGACCCAACCTCATAGAAGTTTACAACAACAAACTATTTGAAACTACTCCTATGAATGAAGTGCAATACAGGAATTTGAAGTACAGAAATGTAAAGAACTGTAAAACTAGAAGGAAATAAAGTAGATAAACTGGTTTTTTTATCTGAGTCTGGGTCCCGGCCTCCTCACGGATTCATTGGCTAAGTAGATGGAACATTGGATGGTCCAATTTCATGGTCTCGTCCACTATTTTAGACACGTGGTGCATGTTCTGCATTACTGGTCTGTTCGACCATAGGTTCTGATGAGATAGGTGCTTCCATAGGATGTGTTATCACATTATTCTCTGGATTAGGTATTTCTACCTCTCCCTTCACACCTTCTTCCAAGCGTTCATTTTTTCCTTGTCTCTTACGTCTAACCATTTTAATGAGTCCCACTGGGCGTGCCAAAAATATATATTGGCTTTTTAGCTTTTGAAGGTTAGTTTTGTAATTTTAAGCATGCCAGCAAGGATCAATCAGTCCTTACAGAAGATTAATTGGTAACCAATTATTAAACAATTGTATTTAAGTTCTTTCAACCTCAATAAAAAGGACTTTTACTGGTGACTTGTTTAGGAAAAATATAGTAAACAACAATTAAATAAAGAACAATTGCAGCATTTCATTAAGTAAAAAATGAAAAAACTTACAGTGATCTGACCTAACCCCGTGGAAGTTTACAGCAACAAACTATTGTAGACACCCCATTTTTGACCGTCCTCAAGACTCGGACGTCACCGTTTGAACACTCGGTGATCATCCATGTGTGTGTTTGTTTGGAGTTCCCGAAGTTCTCGGCTACGTGCCTTGCCTCAGGACCTCCGAACTCGATCGTTTTGTGTCTGGTTTTGCACCAAACACTTGTGTTTTGCCTTGGAGGGGCAGGGAATGCTTTGTGAGGCATCCCCACACACCACCGGCTGTGGCTAGAGGCCACCGGCTGGCTGTTGTCGCCATCGGCACTATATAGTGCCGGTCGGCACTATTTTGTGCCGGTCGGCACTCTTTTTGGCAAAATGACCATTTTGCCCAGCCGACTACTTTACAGCTGCTTTCTGAGATATTTTCAGACAGCTGTGTGCCATTGGCTTCCCCTCCATACACGTGTATGGAGGGATGAGCCCTTGGTTGCTTAGCTTGTAAGTCTTACAAGTTCTATAAGAGGAAGGCTCTTCTTCTTGGCTTAGGGTTGGATTTCTTGAGGGTTTTTTTCAGCCATTTCAGACAGAGAGGAAGCTCTGGTTTAGGTTAGAGAATATATATCTATCCTATATCTATCCTTCTCTTGTTAAACTAGGTGTTTTGTGCCTTACTTTTGCACACTAGCACCTAGTGTTTCACCTTTCTCTTGGGACAGAGGTTCTAGAGGTTCGTTTTTGGTGATTCTTGGCTGATTTTGAGCTCAAAGAAGCCACAACACCAAGCTTTGTGAAGAGGTCTACAAGGGTGAGCCACTAGTTCTCTTTTTCCCCATTTTTGTACCTTGTTTTTACTTGGTTTAAAACAGTTTTTGAGCTTAGTGTTTGGCACAAAAAAGTTCTGTTTTTTAACCCTCTTTGTTGTATATTAAGAGTGTTTAGTGGTTTGGGTAGGTTTGACCACCCTTAGGCCTTGAAAAGGGCACTTTTTGTGCTATTTTGTGAGAGATCCGAGATTTTGGTGATAGGATCTCTTCACCACTGAAATCTTGAGGGATTTCAGTGGTGAAGAGCATGCCTTGAAGTCTCAAGAAGGAGAGGGCCACCCCCTCTCCTTGGTGTCCTTGAAAAGGGCAAACTTTGCTTCCTTATGGAGCTTCATGCTTGAGTGTGTGTTGAGCACGTTTGACTTGCTTTCCATGCTTATATTGCCATGTTATAACATGATTTCAAGTTGGTTTTGGTCTCTTATGCATGCTTAGCATAGTTATCATGTAATGCCTTATTATGCCTTAACATGCACTAGGTTGTATGCCTTCATTTTTAGCATGTTTTAGGCCTTGATTCATGAAGCTTTTGTGCTTATTTTAACATGTTTTAGGTCTGACCATAGTTATTTGGTTTGATTTTAGCATGTTTAATATAGCTCCTTTGTATGGTGGCTTGTTGGTCTCAAGTGTGTGCATGTGTAGCATGCGTTGTTCGCATTATTTTGGTGGTTTGGGGCCACTTGACATGCAATTTCAGTCCCCTTGGTGTGCTTGTATGCTTGCCTTAGTGGCCTTGTTAATGCTTTAGGAGCATGTGTTGCATGCCCCTTTGTTTTGGCTTCAATGCATGCCTTTGACTTAATGACTCTTAGATGCCATCTAAGTAGCCATTTGGCTTTGTTTTGACATGCTAAAAATCTGTTTTGAGTTGTTAAGTGCATGCCATATATTGCCTTGCATAGGTGTGGTTCAAAGCCCCATTGGCTTGCCTTAAGCCTAAGACCATTTGCATGCTTTGGTTGGCATGCTTCATTGCATGATTTAGCATCATGTTTTTGCATGAATTTCAGAGCCTTTAATGCATGTTAGTTGTCCATGTTTGGCCTCTTTAAGTGTGCTTGAATGTTGCTTGTTTATGCCTTGGGTTTAGTGCCTTAACATGTGCATGTATGTGTGTGTGTGTTTAGTCCCCAATTGTAGGCATTTTGGCTACTGATTTTAGGCCTTTTTGAGTTGCCTAATTCATGTCTAAGTCTATCATTTCATTGGTTTTCATGCTTGCCTTACATGCTTGTTTGTATGCTTGCATAAATGCATTGCATAGTCCATGTTGCATGTCTAGTTAACATGCTTAGGGCTTCATCACATTGACATGTATGCCAAGTCTCTTGAAGTGAGTTTGATAGAGGTTTGGCACCCTTTTGTGCCTATGTGATTTGCATGCATTTGAAATCAAATTTGCACTCTTGGTTCTTAGGGCCATCATGCATGGAAATGCGTGATTGGTGGTCCGGGAATCGAGGCACATACCCCCTTGAGTCACAAACATGATAGGGAGTGTGTTTGGTGCATAAATGCTTTGAATTGCCTCGCCATGCATAGTTTGTCCTCTGCTGCTGTGAGTTGCAGGATCTGCAGAACATTTAGTGCCGACTGTTTTCCAATTGATGGAACAATTACGTGCGGTGGCCTCCTCCTTCACGGTGGTGTTCTACCCCCGGTGGTAATCTCGATTCTCGAGAGGCACTCTGGGATTTTGGTAATTTTCGAGGGGAAAGCAGAGGAAATGAGGCAATCCGTGCATGGCAGTGCGATTCCGAGCCAATTCCGAGCGCGCGCCACATTTGAGCCCTCTTCCCGAGGCGTTTACTGCTTTAATTAACTTAGTTAATTTGTTAATTAATTTAGTTAATTTGTAATAATTAATTAGCTTGCGTAGTTAACTAATTTGTATTATTCTTTTGGTCCCTCCGAGCGAGGGCAAATTTGTAATAAGTGTGTGTGAGTGGGTGTATGTCTTCCAACCTCTACTTCTTTCTATCCCTTTCATTTACCTGCTTACAGTGGTGGATTGGGGCATTTTTCGATTAGCATACCTTATGCAATGCATGCGTGCATTCATGCATTTGTTTACATACATCGGGCTCGGCACATCATGCAAACCGCATCGTACTTTCAATTCCAAATTGAATACGTGATAGTTGTTGCATCTCATGTGCCATGTTTAGGGTTAGCCGAGCCTACTCTAGATTGCATCTATGCTTGTGATGCATTAGTCATTCTAACATGAACTAGGTCATGCATGTTTGCTAACTAGTTTATTGTTTTGGCACGGAGTACAATGTAAGTATTTTACGCTTTAGCATACCACATGCGTGTAAATGTTGCCATGACAATATGCTTGCCATGCGGCTAAATGCTTATGTGAGATAAACTGTTTGAATGCCTGTGGGTGGAGGTTGGGTTGCTTGAGTGGGAAAACTCATTGACATCCGTGTTTTAGCCTACGTGCGAGTAGCAAATTCCAATGCATTTTCAAAGCCAACGGATATGCAATGTTTATTTCCAAATTAGGCAACCTAGTCTATACTTGTTTGCTGTGCGCATAACATAGTAATTCTAGGCTAATAACCGGAATAAGAACATGTAATGTTTTCAAAAACGGATATCACGGTTAGTAGAGGCCGGTCTTCGGACCGGGCGAAAAGTGCTCATAGTGACCTTCCCGATCGTACCCAAGCTCCCCGAGCCGAGACATTTGGTGATGACGACACGTGACCGCGTCGTGGTTTCCTAAATTTCCCATTTTAAAATATTTAGGTGGCGACTCTGTAATCTGGCAAAGCAGTCCATGTTTGGCACTACTTTTTCAAAAAAACTGTTTTCTCAAACGATTTGCCAGAGTTGGACTCTTTGGTTCAAGATTTAAGAACCGCAAACAAAAAAGGGAGTCCGAACTGTAGCGCAAGGTGGTCCCCCGCGGACGTGTTACAACTATTTGAAACTACTCCTATGAATGAAGTGCAATATAGGAATTTGAAGCACAAAAATGTAAAGAACTATAAAACTAGAAGGAAATTTTGATTTGAGTCCGGGTCTTTTTTTCTAGGGCCTCCTCTGCTATTTATTCTTCTCAATGATAACCCTTGAAATGGACTTCTAACCATCGAAACCTCCCTTCATGATCGCTGATCATACTCTCTCACAGTTAGCTCCACTATGCCATGTTTGTAGTTAGACTTCCCTCCTGATTTTGAATTTGAACCTTGTGAGTAACCGTTATGCCACATCATCTTATATTCCTCGATCATTCCAATGCTACGCAGACCCATTATTACCAATATGGGTTAACATGTGTCTGACTATAGTTGGTGATTTATATTACTTTTCTAAATTGCCCTTCTCATGCCACATGTTAAATTGTGATTGGCTTGTACATTTTATATAGCCAACATTACCCCCTGCACTAATATACCCAATACTTGGTGATATTAGTAGATCCAAACGTTTCACCCACGTCCTAAGACGTGCATGGGTTTCTTAGAACTACAACCGATTGCATTAAATTCTTCTTTATACCCTGAACATTTCCCACTAACTTGAGCATTCGAAAAGACTGATACAACTCGCATGGCCAATCAAACTTTCTTTGACATAGATCGAGCATACGAGGAGTTGTTAGATAATGATATTCGTTCTTGAAAGAATTTTCATGCATTTATTAGCCACACCTATCCATCTCCATATATTTAAGTCATGGAAGCTTTTACAAACTATCGACCTTTGGATTACGAACCTATTGTCCATAATTCTTTAGCCCAAAACTTTGCAAACATGGATATTGGAAGCTCTTCTTCTAACCAACAACCTTCTACGTAGGATGAGGCTGCAGCTTCTTCTTCTTCTTCTTCTTCTTCTTCTTCTGAGGCTTCTGGCTGGAGAAGCTGGCCAAAACCCGAGGAATCCAAGTTGAAAGAGCGCATCAATCATCACTTCGTCGAATTCATTAATCCTCTTACTTTCCCTCCCTTCGCTCGGAGCTCGATGGTTTACCCATATGTACCCATCCACCACCAACGCAGTTTGGAAGAAAACTTACTTGTAGTATGGTACACATCCTCCATGCCTACGAAAATAGTACAAGCTACTCGTCGTCCAGAAGAAGCACAAGGGTACAGCCCGTCATTCTTAGCCCAGAAGGCAAAAAATTTCTCTTCTGACTGGCTTGAATGCGTCAGCAACCCCCAGTTCCCTCATTCTTTCGAAATGGATCCTCCTGTACCTCCTCTTCTGCAAAACCCTCACTAGATGAAAGAACTGAGACTTACTCTTTTCGAGGACCAGTTTCTTCCCCGCTATAGCCCTCCATCTCCCCCCACCATATTTGAGTGATACCAAGCTCAGCTTCTGCTTGCGGCTTTTTCTCACTTGCCTTTCAATGTTCTCGAGGGTGATGTTCCTCTCAAGAACTTTCGATGGGCTTGTGATGTTATGACCCGGGATTATGTCCTCAATCCCATTGCCCAAGCAGAGCTCCAGATATTTTTGGACCAACTCTCACTGCTTCTTCATTGGCATCAGACTTTTGTGGCCACCACTCAATCTTTGGACCAAATCTCAGCCCGTCGAGTTCATACCCGGTATGAGGCGGAGAACCTCATTGATGAATACAATGATTTCAAGAATAAAGACTCTGCATACTGGGATGACTTGGATATGGATCAGATAGAACAAAGGTTTAAGGAAACAGAGTTTGAAATAAATGCCGAAAAACTCTTTTATCAAATAAGAGCATATCAGCTTCAGCAACTTAGCCTGGAGAAGATAAAAGATAGAATAAAAAATGAACAGAAGTTTATTGACCATAGTTGGAACAAATTCCATGGCCTTGTCATTTACTCTATTCCTTATTTTTATGAACTTGAATATGTAGCCAAAAAAGGCTTCTGATGTAATTGCTTTTGTCTTAATAAAGCTAAGATTTCTTTTCTTTATTTGGCATGGTCTGATTTTATTCTATTTGTCAAAAAACAAACAAAATCAGGGCTTCGAATTCACCAATTTTGTCCTTCGAAACTTGATTTGATCATATCCAATGAAATACTAGAAACCCAATTTGAACTTCTCCAACATACGAAATGTAATTGACAACCTTTGTCCTAGGTCTCCTTTCAAAATCAGAGCTTCGAATTCATCAATTTTGCCCTTCGAAACTTGATTTGATCATATCCAATGGAATGCTTGAAACCTAACTTCCCCAACATATGAAGTGTAATTAACAACCTTTGCCTTAGGTTTTCTCTTTTCAATCACATGGTTAACATAACCAACAATTTCGAATCAACTATTCTTACCTCAACTAAACAGTCCACATTTTTCGAAGTATGGAAACTTTCTTTAAGGACAGCACTATTTTATTCTAAAAGAGTGATTCATTTTGTATACTACTAAACCAACTATTGGTTTTACGTCACTTCGAAGCCTAGAACAAACAAATTCTAACCATAAGGTATTTCAAACTTTGCTTCGAAGGATTTTACTTTCTTCAAGATACCTAAAAACAAGTCTTTAATCCTTTTGAAGCAAACACTTGGGCATTCCTACACTCCTAGGTGTGAAATGTGCTTCGAAGTCAACTTTCTGCTTTCGAAGCTGTTTGTCACTTGATTTTGGCGCCAAAGTTTGGGTTTGAAGCCAAACATTTTATTTCAAAGCCAATATTAGTATTTGAGATATGTTTCCCTCCCAAATTACCAACATTGAGGGAAACCTTTCGCATCCGTTCCTTTAGCATTTCTTTATGAATTCAACCCAATTAAAACGATTGAGTATTTTTTTAGACAGAAAGGTTTAAAAACTCTTTTATTTCATACTTTCAATTCACTCATTTGCCTAACACACAAACCTTTCATCTCTATTGACCTTCTCTTTCATACTGCTCCTTACCAATGGAGTCTTCTTCCTTGAAAGTGCCAGCCGTCGAATGTATAAACCCAACAATAGCTTTGAAAAGATGTATTGAGGAAGAAATTGCTAAATTTAAGGCTGGTGGACCAAGTGCCATAGATGGACGCCTCTTTATTCCTCGCCACAGCGAAAAACAAGAATATGTCCTAGGTCCTATCTTTCGAGAGGTTCCTGCTCAACTTCCTACTTTGTACCCTCGTTTGGATGACCACTTTCTTCTCTATGAAGGGGGGGCTTGACTGGGGAAATTGGAGGATGAATCGACCTCACCGTTGCTGGCCAACACTGAGGGTTGATTGGGAGGAGTGGTATGACAAGGTCGTGCCTGCCAGAGAATGAGACCTACAAGAGCTCTGTATTCTCGATGCCCTTCGTCTTTCCAAGTTTATCATTCCTAAAGATCCTTTTTTAATTCTTGTCTCTCTTTGTTTTTGGAATATGGCCTTTAATTTTTTCCAGTTTCGGTGTGGTATGACGGCCCTCACCGTTCTTGATATCTGTCATCTCTTAGGGCTTTCACCACTTGGTACTCCCTTTACACTTAACTATCCAGACCTTTCGGTTAATTTTTCTCTTCCACCTTTGAATTCTTCCTTCAGTGACTTCGTAAAAGCTGAGAATAAAAAGGAGGGCCTTGTGAGTGATCGAGAGCTCTTCTCATTTATTTTATATTGGTTGTGTAAATTTCTCTTTTGTACATCATCCCAACGAATCATGCCTGAGTTTGCCCTACTTGCAAAGGCCGTTGTTTTGAAGAAACGAATAGCTTTGGCCCCTTATCTTTTAGGCCATGCCTATAGAGCATGTTTCCAATTCTGTGAGAAACCTCTTGATGTCAACCAGGGAGTTCCCCTCTGGGTGCTTCAACTTTGGCTCATTGCATACTTCACTGATTTACATCCCAAGTGTTTGAAGTTCTTAGTTCAAGATCCTAGCACTTATGGAGAAAAGTATGCTAGAATTGCCCTTTATCCTGCTTCTTTCGCCTACTATCTTACTTTTTTTCACCATCTTCTTGTTTCCCTATCTACCACCTTTTTTTACCCCTTCGATGCCAATAAAGGACCGACTTGGCTAAAGACATTCTTGGCTGATAGACAGTCTTCCAACCCATTACATAAGGATATGTGGGCCTCTATCTTGTTGCCGAGGGAAGTTTTTATTAGTACTTTAAACCTTTGAGCTTATAAGTGCATATCTGAGGTATACTGCCCCTCTTAGCTTGCTAGGAAATTTGGGCTTACCCAAGGAATTTCCATTCCACTCTGCAGTCTCTCGAATACCCATCTTACAAAGAGACCTGAGAGTACCCAAACCTAAGCTAGAGGAGGCAACATTTAAACTGTTGAAAGATTTGAGTAAGTTTAAATTTACTCCCTTCCTCCCCCTCTGGCTCAGTTTTAAAAAGATTTCAAAATTGGTGGATAGTCAATATGGAAGTGCCTTCTAAGGTTCAACCAAAAGAAGCTAGGACCATCCCTTCTCCTTCTACCGCTACCAAGACTATTCCTGCAGTCTCACTCCCTCCTTCTAGAGTTACCAGAGCTACTTCGAAGAAGGGTATGCACTTTAAGGTTTCCTTCATTTCAAAATATTCTGTTTGTTTCCTTCATATTCATACTACTTGGTATAGGGTCTCCACAAGAATCTCCCAAGAAAGCTAAAGCTCTGGCTGTTCTCAAAGACAAACACTAGCAGAGAAAGCAAAGAAAACTACTACTCACTCCTGAAGAGTCTGAGTCTCAGATGGCAGAGGAAGAGACAGAGAAAGAGTAAGAAATACCACTGCAGAAGAAAAAGAAAAAGAATACAACCGTCTCTTGTTCTAGCTTGGCTGAAGATCCCACTCATGAGGCAGCTGCCAAAACAGTGAAGAATGAATACTCTAAAAAAATAATTGTTTTCCAGAGGGCTGAAAAAAGGCGGCAGCAACAACTACTAAGGGAAGAAGCTGCTGCTGCTGATACAATCCAAAGAGAAACTACAAGAAGGCAACATACTTCTGAGCATTATACCCTTTGTAGTTCTCCCATCATTGCCACCTTTTCTGACACTGGTAACTTCTTTTTGTGTCTCTAATTCCCTTTTTGAAGTTTTCAATACTAAAACTTAACCTTGCTTCATATTTCTTCTTTTGTAGCAACAATGACTTCATCTCTTCCTTCAATAGGGGTTTCTCCAATCTTGTCTGCAGTCAAAAGAAATCACGACCCAAACCCGCCCCTATAAGTTTAGCATCGTAACCGGCCAGTAATCCTCGGATTACCAAAGGCCTCTTAGCAGATTAGCAAGTATTAAGGGGCTGCGGAAGCAACTTGACAAAATAACCAAAGTCCAATGAGCTGTGATGACGTACATGGGACAAAGTAGATCAAATTTATTTATATTCATAAGCATGCTAGTCAAGGGACATCAATATTTACAATATTATTTACAGACTGTAGTTCCCAGATCCTAACTTTACAAACAGACGGAGACTAGCATAACTACAAAAATAGCCATGGCAATTGACTTCAACTGGAACCTCCTCGGGAGGTGCAACGATTGGCTGACAAAACTGGGGTACGGGCCACCAACCCTGGGCCTGGTCTCGCACTTGCTCACCTACATACATAATATAAGGAGTGAGCTAAAGCCCAGTAAATAATAACAGTGTAAAGGGGTTTAATGAATGATGACCATGTAGAATACAGAAATCAGAAAATCAATCTCTTATCAGATCGGAAACATAGGCATATTCGTATCAGAAAAGAATCGCAGTCATATCCATATTCGAATCATGTGTGGTACATTTCCCTTAACATAACATATCATGTTGGTCAAGCATAGTAAGTCCCATAGTGGAACCTCCGATACCGGGTAACATATCTGTGCCACGGTATTGTTTCTCCCGGGCGAGGGCCTATGCCACGGTATTCTTTCCCCCGGGCAAGGGCCTCATGACCATGTGCCTCAGTATTGTGTCCCCTGGGCAAGGGCCTCGGCTAGGGATACCATGTTTACATTTCAAGGAAAACCTGGGCTATCATTCATTCATTCAAACATAGCATTTCAGAACTTATCATTTCATGTCATTGGAAAATAATTAAAGTTAAACATAACTTTACAGAGTTATTACTCACAACAATTGGTCGGCTCACTAGATGGTCAAATGGCACTTCACTTGTCCTGAGGTGTGTGACCTATACGAACATGCATATCAGTGAACAACGCTTCATGGGACAGTTCGGACTCGATTTTGTTGCGGTTCTAAATCTCGAACCAAAGAGTCCAAATCCGGCAAATCGTTTTGAGAAAACAGATTTTTTGAAAGAAGTGCCAAACATGGACTGCTTTGCCAGATAACAGAGTCGCCACCTAAATATTTTAAAATGGGAAATTTAGGAAACCCTGACTCGGTGCGGGAAGGCCACGTGTCCGTCATCACCAAAGTTGGCTCGGGAACTTGGGTACGATTAGGGAAGGTCACATCGTGAGCACCCCCTCTCGCCCGGTCAAAGACCGCCCTCTACTAACCATGATATCTGTCTTTGAAAACTTTGTGAGTTCTTATTCTGATTATTAGCCTAGGTTACTATGTGATGCTCATGACAAACAAGTATAGACTGAATCGCCTGAATTGGAACTAAACATCTCATGTTTGTTTGTGAAAGATGGTTTGCTACCCGCAGGTAGGCTTAAAATACAGATTTTGCCACAATCTAGTGGGCTTAACAAACAATTGATGAATTGCTCCAATTCAGATAACTCAACCTCCACCCACAGGCATTCAAGGCAGTTATATCACATAAGCATGTAGCCTCATGGTAAGCATGCTATCATGGCAACACTCACACGCATGCAAGGATGCTAAAGCGTAAAACTTACAGAGTACTCCAAGCCAAAACAAAAGCTGATTAGAAATCATGCATGATCCTAAAAATATACAGAAATGCCTAATGCAACACATGCAAAATGCAACTATAGCGGGCTTGGCTATTCTAAGCATGGTATATGAAATGCTACAGCTATCAAGTACTCAACTTGGAATTGAAATACAGATGCAGTTTGTATGATGCGCCGAGCCCGGTGCGTGCAAAACAGATGAATGATGCAAACATGCTGTCATACTGTATGCTAATTGAAATATGCCCTATATCTAACCATCCAAAGCGGGTAAATAAAAGGGAGAAAGAAATGGGGATTGGAAGACATACATCGCACTCACACACCCATATTACAATTATGCCCTCGCGCAGAGGGTCCGAATGAATAATAATACAGACCCGAATAAAAGAATATACAGTCCGAAATAATACAAATTCTAATTAATTAACAAATTAATTAATAAAAGCTAAAAGCGGTGCAAGCGAGGCGCTTGCTCTCGATGATGAATGGTATATCTTTGGGCTTGGCAGAAATCCACCGATGCCTGATTAGCCTCTATTTACAATTTTCTCGAAATGCGTGCCAGCCTCCGAAAAGTTGTTGATTGTTGATTTTGCTGCAACAGAGAGCAGGAAAAGGGCATAGCAATGTATTTCACAAATACATGCATGCCTCGATCCTCGTGCCACCAATCACGCACATCGATGCATGATGGCCGAGGAATCGAATTGCACAACTCAATATTGGATGAATGCATATGAATGGTATAACAAAGCCCAACTCCATCATGGGTAACCCGGAGTGTCGGTGACTTGGGAATTGAGACCCGTTCCGTTACTCGGAGTACGAAACGCGCCTCGTTTCCCGTGCAAAATGCAAGATATGTATGAAATGCAACTAATATACAACCTAGCATGCTCAATGCTATGAAAATGAGATGAAAATGAGACGCCTCGAAAAGCGTGCACACGGGCACGCAAATCGAGGCGATGATATGAAATGCAAATCGGGGAAAATCGAAGTGTCTCGAAATGCGTGCACACGGGCACGCAAACCGAGGCGATGATGAAAGAATGAAAATCGGATAAAACCGAAGTGCCTCGAAACGCGTGCCTGGTAGCGCCAAATCGAGGCGATGATGAAAGAATGAAAATCGGATAAAACGAAGTGCCTCAAACGCGTGCGCGTAGCGCCGCAAATCGATGGCGATGAAAGAATGAAAATCGGATAAAACTGAAGTGCCTTGAAACGCGTGCCCACAGGCGCGCAAATCGAGGCGATGATGAAAGAATGAAAATCGGATAAAATCGAAGTGCCTCGAAATGCGTGTCCGCGGACACGCAAACCGGGGCAATGATGTAGAAGCGTGAAAATGCAAATTGGGCTTATGCCAACATGAGATAGCCTCAGCCACGCTCACATAGGCTGCCGGAATGATAAGAATGAGGTGCCTCGAAGTGCGTGCCCATTGGCACGCAAACCGAGGCAATGCAAAAAATGATACAAATGGCATGGGAAATGATATGCAAGCATGGCAATGGAATTTCAGCACCTAAATAAAGGGGAAAACAGCCCCGAAACAATTCGAAATGACACTCGAAGCATGCATTCGTCCCGAAAGTGTGAAATTAAGCCCCGAAATGGCCTATAGCCATGCCATACATGCAAAATATGATCATGGCAGCAAGAACAGTAGCAAGGCAGTCCCAAATATGGCATTTTTCAGTAACAAACATGGCCAAAATGCAAGCATAGATAGATCAACAATAGCATGCAAAGCTAGTGGCCAAAAGAGGAGTATTGAGACAAGTGACATATGCAAACCCCAAATGGACAAACTTTCTTCTACAACAATGAAGATGAGCTAAAAATAAGCACAATTGCAGAAGATGACATCCTCAAAATCAGAATAAAATCATGCTAACAATTCCGTGCAAAAATGGAGCTCAAAAGAGGCTATAACAAGAGTCATGCAAAGCAAGCACCAAATGACAAAATTTTCCTCATGAAATGTGTAAAGGGGATCAAAATAAGACCAAAGTCAGTAGGGGTCGAAGTCCCAAAAACAAATAGAAATAGGTCAAAAGTTGCATACAAAAATGGGCACACTTGATGGAATTTGAAGGAAGTGGTGGATACAATGGCCAAATGAAGTTGAGCCCTTCTACAATGTTGTAGAGGGGCTCAAAATGAGCACAAAACCAGTAGGGGTCGGACCCATAAAAACAAAAGGAAATAGGCCTAAACTAGCATGCAAGATAATGGCATAAAAGCTAGGTATTGAAACAAGTATATCATGGAAGCCTCAAATGAAGTTGAGCCCTTCTACAAAGTTGTAGAGGGGCTCAATATGAAACCTAAAACCAGTAGGGGTCAGAGCCCCAATTCTCAACCAAATAGAGTATAGAAATGAATCAAGAAAAAGCCCTAAAAGTTGGTTTTGAAGACTTACCCTTGAAGACTTGTCTTTCTTTGATTCTTGGCTTTGATTTGTTGCTTCTTGACCTCTGAAGAACACCTCCTTGCTGCTGAAATGGTAGTAGGGATGGTGCGGCTAGGTGTGGATGAAGAAAACCTAGGGACTTAGAAGCTTTTTGAGGTTTTAAGCTAAGGAAATGGAGGTTTTGGAGAAGTGTTCTTGAAGACAAATTTTCCCAACCTCGAAGGGAAGGAGGGCCCTTTAAATAGACAAGAAATAGGGTGTAAAAGAGGAGGAAAGCACCCAATCTTTCCCTCGAAATATCCGGATACCGGGATATGTTGGAAGATATCCGGACCAATTTGGGGAATTTGGAAAGCAAGAAGCTGGCCGGCCAGGTAAATTTGTGGGAGGTGGCCGGCCACCCCACCTGGTCGGCCAGCTACCCCTCCTGGCCGGCCGGCCATGGCACAAATTGAAGTGAAGATTTTCTGGCCGACCACCATGCGAGTGTCCTCCCAAGTGTGTAGAATAAGGTCCTAGGGTCGAATCGCAACGCCAAGGTAAGTCACAACATAGAGCTTGAAGAAGAGGCTCAAAATGAACTCAACAATTCGGCCGACCATATACTTTTGTGTCCTCTAAGATGTGTAGAACAAGGTTCCAAGGTCGGAAATTGGCAACAGGCAGGAGCCACAACATAGAGCTTGAATGAGAGGCCCAAAATGAAACCACAATTTCGGCCGACCACCAACCCTTAGGGTCCTCCTAGATGCCCTCATCACAGATATGTAGCTTTGGTTGGAAGAAAATACCCCTAGGGTGTTCAATATTGGCTCGGAAGTGAGAAAAACGGGCTCCGGAGGAGCGGCCCAGTTATCTGGGATAATTGCTGGCTTCTCCCCGGTGATCTTCGATGTTGAAACAGAGATACACCAAGTTTGAACAAAAACTAATGAGAAATGAACGCCGGAGCCAAAACCGAGCAATTCGGGATCCGAAAATGAGTTGCGGGTGCGAAGTGGTATTCAGCGCGAAGTGGGTATCTGCGACCCGGTGTCCCTCGGAATGACAAAAGCGAGGTCCACCAAAAATCGAGAAAACCGATGCAAAATGAATGCTCGGGACCAAAACCGGCGATTGGGGTCCGAAAACCGATTCTGAGCACGAAAGTGGCATCTGACCCACGAAGTGGGCATCGGGGCCCAGGGGTTCCTCAAAATGTTAAAAGCAGGTCTCCGCCAAAAACCGGAGAAAGCGGATGCGAAATGAATGCTCGGGGCCCAAATCACGCAGTTCGGGGTCCCGAAAATGGGTCGCCGGGCACCGGAAGTGGTGTTCGGCTGCGAAGTGGGTATCTGCGACCCCAGTGTTCCTCGGAACATTAAAACAGAGGTCTCCACCAAAAACCGGAGATGGTTGGGCGGTCCCGAGCCGAGGCACCTGGCAAAAACCGGCTCCAGCAAATGGGCAAAATGGCCTCTGACCACGAAAAAGTAGCTCACGGCCAGGAGATAATCTGAGATCACTCCTTCCCTCGGGAAAAGCAGAGAAAACGAACTGGTTATGCAACCGAGACAAGGTAGAAGATGGTTGAAGTCCGGAGGCGAGACGCGGCGCGACTATGAGACTTGAACGAGCACAAGATGCAACATCACCGGCGCTCAACGGTGACGTCGAGTCTTAAGGTCGGTCAAAAATGGGGTGTCTCTGATTGCCCCTCTTTGTGAACTCGAAAGTCAAGAAGTGACGGAGTGAATGTCAAAGCCGAGAGCGACCCATTTTGACAAGTAGAAGACTTAGACAATCATACAAGATAAACAGAGATATGTGCTTGCAGCAAAATGGGGCAAAATGCAAATGATAGGCACGAGCGGTGATCATGCAAATGCAAAGGCGTAATGAAGCAAGTATTGACAAATAGGTGCAGAGTTATAAGCAAGAATGCAGCGGCAACTACATTTCATGCGGTTAGGAATTCGGAGAATCATTCAATTCTCATCGCGTCTCACGGAAGATCACGATACTGCTGATTCGATGCAGTCGCGACCAAATTTCAAATGAACCGTACATACAATATCGTGCCTGCAAGAGAGAAATCCAACAAGAACAATATGCTAACAACATATATTCTATGTGATTCCTATGATTCCAAAAGTTCGACACACGATTGTCGGTGAACGAAGGCAACATAGCGAGAAAAGATAATCTTGGCGACAACGCATGTTTAAGCATAGAAGTATGGCACACCGAGAAATCATGCATGACAATGCAAAACATTCATGAGAATGCAAATTATGAGCCAAATAATGCAAAGCGAGTACAAATCGGGATGCCGTTTGACATGAAATGATGAACCCGGAAAAGCAGCTTGATTGGCGGCGCAACTCAATCGCGACCTCGATTCAACTCCGGAGAGGTCACAACATGTTTAAAAAGGATACACTCTGATTTTGATGAATAATGAGACACGTATCGAAATTGCGATTAAAGTTACGGCGAACAATTGGCGCCGAAGTGCACTTTTCTTCAACTTTTTGGTCTGGGAACTCGATCTTCTTCAAAATTTGCGAGAGGTAGGGGAGGGTGGGGACATGGTCGGCCAGCACACCACCCTAGGAGAGGCCATCGGCAGGCCCAAAAGTAGGTGGCGGCCGGCCGGAGTTAGGTGGCCGGGCCACTTGCTAAAAGTAGGGGCAAAATGGTCATTTTGACATTTTTCTATATATACACACCTCCATTCCATCCGAAATCACACCCCCAAGTGTGGAATTCTCTCCTCTTCCTCTCTAAGCCATTTTCTCTTTCAGATCTGCATTTTATACGCGTCCCTCGGCCTCCCACGCAAGTTGTTTTTGCGAAATCTTTCAGATTTAAGCACTTTGAAGTGACTAAATTTCGACTTTGGGGCTTCTCTTCTCATTTTCACCACTTGAGGTAATTTTGTTTCAATATTTGGAAAATTTTTCCGGGAGTTGACTTTTGGTTGACTTTTCATTTCCCGAGAGTTGACTTTTGTTGACTTTTTCCAATTTTGGCCTATTTTGCTCATTTTTGCTCCTCTTCTTGATTTCTCGACATGGCAGGCCATTTCCCTCACGGCGGAGGTTTCCCAGGTGCCGGGGATGATTTTGATCTCATGACACTGCCCCCGAGGGTCCGCCCTTTCCTTCCCGATCGTTATGCTCCAGCGGTGCATAGGCTTCCGCGAGCCACTTTTCGTCATTTTACGCATTCAACGATCGAGCACCGTGGATCTTCTTCTCACGAGGCGGGGGCGCACCTCTCCTACGATCACGAGGTATTTCACTTTATTCTCTGTATTTCTCGTGCATTTCATACTCTGTCATGCTTAGACACACAGTTTAACTACGACATGAAACTTGCACCACGAGTATGTAACTTAAACACTTTCATGAACACGGCATACTTGAATAATTGTGGCGCCTGTGCACATTAGTTAGAAATTGAACACACGGCTCAAACATTGCTTCATCGAAGACACAATCGAAGTCGAAAATGAGCACACGGACATCTTGACTAAGAGTAGAACACAGTCCCAAAACTTCAGTTTTACGAACACGCGGCCAGTTGAAGCGAACACTGCCCATTGATTGAGTAGAACACATGACCCTAAACTTTGATGCCCGAACACACGGCCAGTTAAAGCGAACACACATTATCGATTGAGTAGAACACCTGACCCTAAACTTTGAAGCGAACACACGACCCATCGATTTGAAGTAGAACACACGATCCCAAACTTGAAGCGAACACATGCCCTTGATTTGAAGTAGAACACACAGTCCCAAACTTGAAGCGAACACACAGCCCACTGATTGAGTAAAACACACAGTCCCAAACTTGAAGCGAACACACAGCCCACTGATTTGAAGTAGAACACACAGTCCCAAACTTGAAGCGAACACATAGCCCACTGATTTGAAGTAGAACACCGGTCCCAAACTTGAAGCGAACACACCCAATCGATTGAGTAGAACACACAGGTCCCAAACTTGAAGCGAACACACACTTAACGATTTGAAGTAGAACACAGTCCCAAACTTGAAGCGAACACACATTAATCGATTGAGTAGAACACAGTCCCAAACTTGAAGCGAACACCTGACCCACTTATTGAGTAGAACACCAGTCCCAAACTTGAAGCGAACACACACATTGATTTTACGAAACTTTGAACACGGCCTAAATGCCAAACTTAAATGCGAACACACCTTGATTTTCACTTTACTTGCACATGACTCATTTTCACTTCATTTGCATATAGCTCATTTTCACTTCATTTCTCGATTTATGCATTTATTAAAATCGAGTTCACTCTCTGCAGGCGAGGATATGGCTCCGTCGGCTGCGAGAGTGGTATTCGAGCTTAGGCTGTCCGGGATTGGTGGACTTTGCGGGTTTTGGGCCATTCTGCAGAGGATTATCTCATTGCCTCATTAGTAGGACTTTACTTTCATTGCTTTGGCGGAGAGATGGTGGGACACCACCAATTCCTTCCATTTTACGCCCTTTGGGGATATGACCATGACCCATTGGACTTTCTTTGTACTTCTTGGCCTAGACGTGGCGGTGCTTCCATTCCTAGGACGAGGATATGGGTGGGTGGGAGGCTGCTGGATGCACCTCTGGGGACACACCGCTTTGTGAAGCGAGAGGTTCGGGAGGGTCCGATACTCTGGTTTCTTTGCCCATTTCCGTGACCCACAGATGGAGCTGAGACTCTGAGGAGGCGGAGCGATATGCCATGGTTTCCTCATGTACCTCCTCGGCACCACTTTGTTCACGATAGAGGAACATGGTAGGATTGTACCTCTTGGCGCTGGTGGACTTATCACAAGGTTAGTCGATTATGATTGGGGCGGCTTTGGCTACCTCTTGTTATATGGCGCGGTCTCTCGCTACGAGGGACTTACTCGGCTCTTGGAGAGCACAGGAGGTGCATTCCGTCCTCTTGATTTACATTTTGCTCCTCATTACTTGTTCACTTGCACACACACGCACTTTGCATTCTCAGATACGCCTTTAACACTTTGTACTCATATTCTGCATTGCTTTTCTCAGTTGTGGGTGTATGTGTACTTTCCCACATTGGCTCCGGAGATGGAGGTGGCAGGGCCTCCGACGACTCCGTATTCCTTGATGTTTGATGGTGAGCATCTACCGAGGCCTCGAGAGACTCTCTCTTCTCTGCGACGGTACTTTGATCTTATTCGGCAGCAGAGGTACTCCAGAACCCTCAGTTCTTTTCATTTTCATCTTTGATCAGCATTTCTAATTGATTTATACACCGGTTGTCCGCAGATCACTTGGCAGCCTTGGGCAGTCTTTGGTGACGACCTCGAGCATCAATACCCCGGAGGGTTGACTAGTTCTCAAGTCTGATTCTGCCGAGGACGATCGGCGGGCTTGGTTCTGGGAACGTTTTGTTGTCGAGATATGGGGGCAATTCTCAGGAGCCTCCTGCTGTGCCTCCAGACACCATGCGGACTGCTGATAGATTATCCCCTGAGGAGGTCAGTAGTGCTATGCAGGCGATGATGCTTTATTACATCTTCTTAATAGGAGCTCGCCACCTACCGCATATACTGATGCCCCACGGCGGAGTACGGGCTCCACGGAGGTCCACGGCGCACCATCTTGAGTCACGCCCGTGCTGAGATATCCCTTCTTCTAGCGGTGGCACATCCAGAGGTGGGGCGATTCGATTCCTCGATCCTCCGACTCTTGATCATCCAGGTGGCGGACATGCCGCGAGTTGGAATTGGCGATTTGGGGCGCCTTACGATTCGTTAGAGCCTCCTCTGCACGATCACGAGATATGTTAGAGACCACGACTTCGCCCGGTATGTTGTTCACTTTGATTTATCGATCAAATATTTAGACATTGATTCCTTCTTGATAGTTTTGCATTTGTATTCGACCTCTGTTGAGTATCTGAGACGGTACTTTCGGGATCTTGGCCACATTCGAGGGCATGATCTTACGGAGGAGACGAGATGAGCATCGTGGGTGTGGAGGTCTTGTTCATTTTCCCGTACTAGCATGTTTACGATGATACTCGGTCTTGAACCTTTTCTTTGTATTGATAGCTGTGTAGAGCACATCGACACACACCTTTTTCACTTACGCATTTGCACCTCTTATTGTTTGAACTAATGCATTGCGCCTTGCATTTTCGGATGCCTCCGAAGATATGCTTCGACAAGGTGGGCCACGGGCCTTCTCGAGAGGTCGAGTCTTGGGCCATCGAGCCTTCTCGGGAGGGCCATCTAGGCCTTCTCGAGGGGTTCGAGGCGAGGTCGATCTCATGAGCCTTGAGGCACCCATCGTCGAGGATGAGGAGGAGATCGCAGATCATGTGTCGAGGCATCCACAGAGGAGGCCCCGGTCTTGGTTCGAGGCGGAGCGAGCTTTGAGGAGGATCCGGAGGATGACGGCTCCGATCGGATGGTGATGAAGATCAGAGATTATCCGAGGAAGAGGATGAGAGGGCCTCCCCATTCCGTTCGAGGACAACGATGTTATTTCTGCTTTATTCTACTTTTTAGCTAGTAGTTTGTAGCACTTTGCACATTGTTAGCGGTTTTATTTTCGTAAAACTTGTATCTTTAACGTTGTAAAACATGATGGAATGAAATGACTTTTGAAAAGATGTTGTATTTGAAATTCTTAGCATCGCATCGCATCATTTTGCACGAAAATGGAAATGAATGGAAACGTGCCTTATGTATTTACCAGGTCAGGTAGTGTGCCGTGGCAACAAATAAAAACAAATCGACTCACTAAGAGATAAGTAGTTCTTAGCAAGTCTTATAACTCGATAGACAAAATACAACAATATTAATGACTCAATCGACAAGACTTAACAAAATTGTGTAATCAAAAGGTAATAATTCAAAACACAAAATGCGACAGCTCGACACAACTTACAACTCGATAAGCAAAACAACAACTCGATAAGCAAAATACAACACGATATACTTCGGATGGACAATCTGGATGACGGAATGCACTTTCAACGAGAGAAATGGAGGCCTTCAACATTCGATGCATGAAAATGCTTCAAACTTTCTTCGGCGGGCAAAATAGGACCGATCGGCCGAAAACATTTAAGTTGAAGACCAAGAAGGTGGCGGCCTACTAGGATAGGTGGTGGCCGGCCACTCCTCCCACAACCACGAAATAAATTTGCAGAGTCCACTCTTTCTGGTAATGTTTCCCTCAAGCTCACATGTGTATTCACTCACATCACTCGGCCCTCGGGCTCGATTTTTCTCACAAAACCCTATCTCACTTTTCTCTCATCGCACATCTCTCTATTCTTTAATCTCTCATTTTTCATCCCATCCAGATATGGTTGATGAATAAGGCGCAAGTTGTGGACTCTTGCCACCTTATTGACCGCGGCTACTTCTCTCGGCAACGCTTAGTCAATGCTCGATGGGGCTGGTGGTTTGAATGGATGTGCAATTTATCGGATCGCATTGCATGGCGCGCTCGCTCAATCTTGGCAATGAGCTACTGGCATGTTCCAGATCTTGGGATCCGTCGATCGGCTTGACTCATTTGTGTATTTTACTTCCCATTCCGTATTCGCGCCGGTTCCGCCATGATCAGTTGCCCACGGAGGGATAGAGTATCGGCTACATTCGGTCAGGGTGCACATCTTGCGGCCTATTACGACTTGGAGGACAGAGAGCTCTGGCCCCGCTTGTCTTGATTGCACTTTATCGGACGAGTCTTTGGGATTGGCTCAACGAAGCACAAGATGGGCTTAGGTTGGCATCAGAGACTTCAACCAGCTCTGGAAAGGGGCGCAGGGACACCTGACTTGACTATGCCCCAGATTTATTGCTTTATTAGTACTTTCAAGTTTTCTAGCGTGAGTGTAATAAAAAGCAACTTCGATTGTATGCGAGAGCAAAAGAACTCTGTTTTGAAATTAATGAAATTGAAGGTTGTGGTACTGAAAATCCTCCGCTTTTGGTCCAAAAATGGTCTTAGTTGTGAAAAGATTAATTTGAACAAAGTCAACTTTTATGAAAACTTTTCAAAACTATTTTCGATATGGATCGAATCGGACACTTTGAGATCATCCTTTGAGATGCACAACCCCGAATCCTAGCAACTGGAAAGTTGCCCCTAGTCTGAAAAAGGGCCTCAGCCATTCGATAGCAATGGAAAGTTGCCCCTAGTCTGGATGACATCGGAACACTCCATTGCAACGGAAAGTTGCCCCTAGTCTGCATAGCACTGTACCGGAGATCACAATAGATGCTGATGAATAAAGATGACTGAGGTGATCAAAATGGACTAAGTTGATCGGGGAAAAGATTGTGACTGAACTTCAAGATGAAGCTGCCTACGTATCCCAAAGATGGGAATCAAGTCTTACGTAGTTCAGGGTCAGGTTCGCTCGAGTGTTTTTTGCTCTCCTTTTGCGCTCTAACTTTTGCCAAGGCCGCCCTTTGCGGGGTTTCAGCCTTCATGAGCTCGCTTTTATAATTTTCAAATTTTCTATGCTCTGAGTTTTGCCTAGGTCGCCCTTTCGGGTTTTCGGCCTAGCGAGCCTCTCAGGGATAATATTTCTTCAACTTGTCCATATTGATCGGTTGGGAAAACTCCAAGCCATCTAGATCCATCAGAACCACAGCTCCACCTGACCAGATTGACTTGATGATGTAAGGACCCGGTCAATTGGAGTGCGAACTTGCCCCTTGGGTCGTGGATAGGAGCTCGGTTGTCCTTGAGTACTAAATCTCCTTCTTTTAAATTCCTGGACTTAACCTTCTTGTTAAAAGCCCGGGCGATTCTGCGTTGATAACCCTGAACGTGGTACAGTGCTTTCAATCTCCTTTCATCAAAGAGCATGAGTTCTTCAAATCTATTCTGCTGCCAATCTGCTTCGGCTATCTGGCACTCGGCCAATACTCTCAATGACGGAACCTCAATCTCAATAGGCAGAACGGCCTCCATCCCATAGACTAATGAGTACGGAGTCGCCCCAGTAGAAGTTCTGATCGAAGTCCTGTAGCCCCACAGAGCAAATGGCAGCTTATCTGGCCAGTCCCGATAGGTTTCCACCATCTTCTGTAGTATGCGCTTGATGTTCTTGTTGGCGGCCTCAACTGCTCCGTTGGTTTGCGGCCGGTAAGTAGACGACTTATGAAAAGCCACGTTGTATTTCTCCAACAAGTCAATCACCTCCTTCTTGAAGTGGGAACCATTGTCAGAAACTATTTCATTTGGGACTCCGTAGCGACAGATAATGTTGTTTCTGATGAATTTTGCAACGTGTGAAGCTTTCAACACTGCGTAAGATTGGGCCTCAACCCACTTCGTGAAATAATCTATCGCTACGAGGATGAACTCATGCCCATTTGACCCTTTGGCGTGATTGCCCGATCACATCAATTCCCAGACGAAAAAAGGCCATGGCGAAGTCATGTTGTATGCAGCTTTGTGGCGGAATGTTCATGCGATTTGCATGAATCGACATTTGTGGCATCGCTTTGTGAAACCGATACAATCCTCCTCCATGGTGGACCAATAATAACCTTGCCTAAGGATCTTCCTAGCCAACATCACCCCATTCATATGTGCACCGCATTCACCCGTGGATGGCTTCCATCGACGTTTGGACTCTTCAAATCAACACACGGTTTATGCATTCCCAGATGACCTCTTCTATACAGTTTACCCCCGCAGATGATGAACTGGACTGACATTCTTCTGATTGCCCTCTTGTCTTTGGCATTTACCCCTGGCGGGTATACTTCTTTCTCCAAAAAGTTCCAGATGTCGTAGTACCAGGGGTGTTCGTCCTGAACTTCATCTATGGCCGCAATTGACTCATAGCGGTGCAAATTTGGTCAATAATGACGCATCCGGACTCCACACGGAATGTCTATCATTGATGATAGAGTTGCTAAGGCGTCTGCGAACTTGTTGTTCTCTCTTAGTAGATGAGCGAAATTCAGCTTCTCAAACCGAGGAATCAGCAAATCCAAGGTTTGGTGATACATCATCATATTTTCTTCTTTTACTTTCCAGTCTCCTTTAGCTTGAGACACAACAAGATTCGAATCTCCGATGACGCCCAAATTGTCTTGCCCTAATTCCGAGTCGCTTCCATACCACAATGCACGCCAGATTCGCCGTTATTTGAGACTTTGAAAGCGGAGTTTGAAGGCTAGAGGATACGGAATTGTCGGTGCTATCGGCAACACTCTATCCCATACCCATGTTGATTTGGCCTCCGTCAAAGTACATTGTCCAACTTTCTCGCCGATATGCAATTGCTTCATCCGGGAATAGGTACTCAAGCGCTTCATCCTCAACCGGATGGTCGGCAAGGAACTCGCTACTCTTCTTACCCTTTGACTTTGCGCGTCACATATGTAAGATCAAATTCGAAACATGACAACCAACGAGCTAGCCTACCCGTAGTTACCGGTTTCTCGAAAAAGATATTTGATGGGATCAAGTCGCGAAACCAACATTACAGAGTGAGCTAACAAGTAGTGCCGCAACTTCACGGTAGCCCATACGAGCTAAGCAAGCCTTTTCCAAATGTATCGGGTTTCATACTCTAGCATTTTCTTGCTCAAATAATAGATGGCTTTCTCCACCCTATCTTCGATTCTTGTGCAAGCATGCACCCATCGTGGTCTCGATCATCGACAGTACAAAATCAACGGTTTCCACGATTCGTGGTGATAAACGGGTGGTTCGTAGATATTCTTTAACTGTTCAAATGCGTTTTGACACCGGCCGTCCCATTGAACTTCTTGCCTTTCTTCAGAAGACCAAAAGTGGTTCACAAGTCAAGGTTAATTTTGCAATAAACCGTCTTATGAATTGCACTTTACCCAGAAAGCCTCGCACCTCTTTTTCAGTCTTTGGTGGTGGCATTTCTAAGATGGCCTTGATTTTGGAAGGGTCGACCTCGATGCCTTTGTGTGTGTCGAAACCCCAAAGATTTTTCCCGCTGTAACACCAAACGTACATTTCTGAGGGTTTAACCGCAACCTGAATTCCCTGATCCTTTGGAAAAACTTGTGCAAGGCGGTGTAGTGGCCTTCTCTTTCTTTGGACTTGACAATCATGTCGTCCACGTACACCTCAACCTCTTTGTGGATCATATCGTGTAATATTGTGGTCGCGGCCCGTTGATAAGTAGCCCCAGCGTTTTTCAACCCAAACGGCATTACCCGATAGCAGTATGTTCCCCACGGGGTGGTGAATGCAGTCTTTTCTCTGTCCTCTGGTGCCATTACAATCTGGTTGTACCCTGAGAAGCCATCCATGAATGAAAGCAAGGCATGTCCCGCTGTAAAGTCTACCAACTCGTCGATGTGTGGTAGGGGAAAGTCGTCCTTCGGACTAGCTCTGTTTAAATCCCTAAAGTCCACGCATACTCGGATCCTGCCATCTTTCTTCGGCACCGGAACAATATTAGCCAACCAAATCGGATATTCTGATACTAGCAGGAAGCCTGCGTCAATTTGCTTGGTGACCTCTTCTTTAATCTTGAGGGCCCAATCCGGACGGATCCTTCTGAGCTTCTGCTTGACAGGTCGGGCCTCGGGGTCAAGGGGGATCCGATGCTGTACAATCTCAGGATCGATTCCAGGCATGTCTTCGTAGGACCACGCGAAAACATCTTTGAAATCTTTTAATAAAGCGACTAAGCGCTCGCGTTCCTCCGAAGACAACGTGGACCCGATCTGGACCAGCTGCGGGTCCTCCTCAGTACCAATATTCACAGAAATGATTTCATCCGTTAAGGGTTTAACAAACCTCTCTTGCTCTTGCTCAATTAGTCGTTGCAAAACCGGAGGAACTTCGTCCTCGTCGTTTTGATCAAAATTTTGAAAGTCTGAATTAATGCAATAAATTAGGGGCACAGAAAAGTACTCGGAAACCACATTCACCTCATTCTCATTAAGTGCATCCAAATCGTCCAATTCTTCCGTTACAACAGACTCAAAAGAAAAGGAAAAAGACGACCTGGACAGGACTGTGGCATCCGGGTTAACACCCCCAGGAGTACCAGACTCAGACTTCGGTCAGTGGAACTGATTCGACTTCGAAGACTCGGTGGAATGATTCCGCTCACTACTGACCGGAATCGCTGGATAAGAATCCTCCTCGTCTTGCCAAATGAGAGAGGTGCGATCGATCGTCCAAAATAGGCTGGCTGGTTGGCCGCGGCCGTTTCATCTCAATCATGGAAACCGCGACGTTATTCCCAAGCAATCTGGTCGATCGGAGGATCGAGAGGAGACATGCTAGTGCTACCCCATTTCCAATTCATGCCCTCGGGATCCTCTGCAGTAATTCGCTCAATCTCGGTTATTGGGTGCATGCGCTCCGCGTCATCCCGACGATTGCGGTCGAAGAAGATTTGAAACACGCGCTTCCTCCGCGTTCAACCATGGTTACGGAAGCGCAAAATGGAAAATCTTCCCCCTCCGGGGAGCGTCCGTTCAGGTACCAGATGGGCCTATGCATTAGATCAAAAGGCTTCCACTGCCCGCTCACCTGCCGGCCATTTCCTTTCCTTTTCTTGCCCGGTCTTCTTTGGTGATGATAACCCAATCCAAAGGTATGTGGATTATGTGGCACTTTGTAACGCTGGCGACTCCTTTCTCCCGCTTCTTCCCAATCCCATCCGGGATATGTTGTAGCTTATTCATGAGGTATACGGCTTGTGACATACAAACCCTCATTCACGACCATAATGTTTTGTACCACCCGCCTCACCCAAAGTAAATCCGATATAAACATGTCCTCCATGCCGTGTTCAATCTCCAAGACTGGTGTAGATACCTCCGGAGGGGGATGAATTGATGAGTTCCCAAAAACAATGGCTACTCCCTTTCCATAGGGGTATTTCACCATTTGATGAGTAGATGAAACGGCTTCACCGATGCAACCAGGTCGCCCAAAAGCATGTTGAAAGATGCAGGACCTCCAAGACATGAAAATCTATTTCAGGTTGTCCAGCCCAATCTTGGTTTGATTTTCACCGTCCCCGTGACATCCCGCTTGTATTATCATATGCTCGATTACTTGAGTAGTCGGTGTGAAGTCCGGCTTTTAACCCAATTGCATACGCCTGCTCGCCGGACAGACATTGATAGACCCGGTGTCAACAAGCACCACCGAATCCATTTGTCCTGCATTCTACGGAGATGTAGAGAGGTCTGTTATGATCCACGCCTCAGCGGCAATTCTTTGTCCAGAAGGTCAATGCCGGGAACCTCCTCCGGAAGACCAAACCAACTAGTTGTTCGGCAGAGTTTCGATGGAAAGTTTCGCTCATCCATGGCAGATAAGACAACACGTGCACCTCGGCCATAAGCAATTCCCAGATGGAGATGTTCACAGATTTTCTTTAGCCGCTCAAAGATGACCTCTTCTTCCACTTGCTTCTTCGTTTCGCCTCCTTATCTTTCCCCGATGCCTCGGGTTGATCAAGGTGTGGGGGCTTGAAATACCGCCCACTTCTAGTCATATGGTCCACCTCCTCGAGGTACTGTGTGTCCGTTCGCTGGCCACCGCCTAATCTTCGTCAGTGTGGGCAAGATACAAGTCGTCATCTTCCCACCACATTCCATTAGCATCTAGCGTGCATCCGTCTGTTCTCGTAAGTTTACGCTCTCGCTTTTCATTCCGTGATGCCCACAAGATTCGGTCTTCGATGCCCGCAAAGACTCTCAACTTCCTCGTGATTCTTTGCTTTTCGGGCTCTCGAATCCCATCTTTTTCCTTGTTCCTCCAACAATAATCGCGGTTTTCAAAATGTTTTGTTCCCGAGCGAAATTTCAGACCGCGCTCTCCGCAATGTATCGATCCTCGCCCTTCCGCCACAAATGGTACAATATCAGGCTGATCATCCAACCACCGACGACTTCGGCTGACTCCTCATCTTCGAACCAGTTAATCGATGCATCCCCTGATTCCTGCTCATAGATTTGAAGGTTGGCGAAGTCCTCTTCCACCGCAGTCAAATCATCCCTGATTCAAGCTTGTCCCCTGATCATACACACAACTCACCTCTTCCCAAGAACCCCATACTCGGCTTAGGCGGCTCATTGACAAGATATATCCACTGGATCATAAGCTCGCCCTAAATTCTCGATAGCTCCACCCTGATTCAACTGCTTTTGCTCCTCGGCTCGCCTGCTCCATCCTCGGTGGTCACCACCTTTGGCTCAGGTTGGGGTGTAGAGGTGTCCATCATGCACAAGTCCGTGCTATCAGGGAGGATCACCTCTGGCTTGGGTAGGTGGAAGGGAGTGATATAGATACTGGGATCATATGAAGCGACCCCAGTATGGATGAGGTTGACTCTTTTTGGTGGATCTTGGTTGTGTTTGGGGAGTGGGTTGTTTGTGACGTTGGGTCCTTGGGGAGGTAGAATGATGTTTTTGTCAATGAGATCTTGAATCTCATGACGCAGCCTGTAGCATTGGTCGGTGTCATAACCATGTCAAGGTGGTATTGGCAATATTTGGTCGGGTTATGGGAAGGGGGAGTGGATTCGGTAGAGGCCTTGCCCAAGGGTTTCAGTGCCCTTTCGACTAGAACCCCGAGGACTTTAGACAAAGGCATATAGAGTGGGGAGAAGGTTCGTTGACCCCTGGGTTGGTATCTTGGGGCTTGATTACTGCTCCCAGAGGCATCAGAAAAAGGTGTGGCAGTCATGACCTTGGTTGGGGAGGGATTGGTGGTGACCATTCGACCTCTGAAGTTCTTGTATTGGAAGAGCCACTCGGGCCTGCATTGGTATTCCGGTTAAATGTTCTCCGGGGTTGATCCCGATCTTGGTCGAACAGACCCTGTTTCATCGCATCCTCTATTTGCATCCCCATATCATGCAGATCTGCGAAAGTTGGGAAGGGAACTACAATCATTTTCTTCATTAATGCCGGCTGGAGATTGCGCACAATCATCCGTATTTGATCTCGATTGGCCTTAAGGTCATCATCGATACCTTCGCCCTCCACCGGGTTACAAAGTCAGAAAAAGATTCTTTGGGCTCCTGCCTCGTTGTCTCGAGATCCCGAGTGGTGATCTCGATCTGCGTGTTATATGAGTATTGCACGATGAAGGCCTCGGCCATCTCATCCCAGTTTGTTTTCACATCATCATCGAAGTTTTGAGTACCAAGTGGATGCCACACCGACAGGTTCGACCAACAGAGAAAGCTTTTGCTCGGGTTAGGCCCATTGGTCTTAGAACGTCCGAGAATAGCCGAGGTGAACCATAGGATCCGGATCCATCAAAGCGATCGATCCGGGGCATCTTAAATCTATCCGGCAGAGTCACGGCCACATCAAGATAGCCGCCTTTCAATATCCGGATGGCCTTCACCCCTTGAGACTTCTTAAAGAGCTTCTCCAACTTCGTCAATTTCAGAGCTGTCTTGTCTACCTCGAACTCAAATGGATAGTCCGTGGTTAGGTAATGTTTTTGGACAGTTGTAGAAGGGGCGAGCCACCGCTGAAGACCCGTGTCCTCTTGAATGTTTTGTGGGTTGGGCAGAGCATTTTGTGGATTTGGGAGGGTAGCTTGGGTATTCGGCAGATTTGGAGGGGCATTCTGGGGATTTGGGGAAGGATTCTGCCCAGTAGATGTTTGTTCGGGCAATGGAGCCCCGTGGAGGGACTGGTGCGGCAGATGCGGCGTTTCATTGCTGTAATCTGGCGATCAACTCGCATCAAGGGGCCATGACAAGGGCTCGTTGTTTGAAAATTCCGGGCGGATAGCATCATCTTGCATTTGCTTCATGCTTACCATCCGGGCGATCATCGCCTATTGTTGGATTCGTTGTTCCATCTCAAAATCGCAAGTGTATCTCTATAGCGTAAGCAGAAGCTCAACCCGACTATCTCGACACTATAGTAGATCATTGCTCGTGATTCAGGTTTCCGATATATCAGGCCTTCTCGCCTCCTTCTCGATATGAGGGGTAGTGAGTGAAACATCGATGTCCGTCAACTAGATCCTGGACGGTTGAGTCGGCGACCTCGTGTCCAGATTGTTTGGGGGTATCGACGTTCGAAGCAATTGTGCTACAAACCCTAGCAAAAGGATAAATAAAGCGAAAAGAAATAAATAACCGTAAATAAACGGGCAAAGATAACGGCTTAAATTGAATACACCACACACACGGTATACAACAACACACGCTTGGTAAGTTATACACCGTCCTCAAATCGGGTCAATATTCTCAGATCAACGTTTCGATAAATCGAACTGATATCCGCGACAACCGATTCCCAACATCGGATAATGCCCGCAGGCCTGATTCCCAAAATCAAAAATTGATGCCCGCAGTTCGATGCCCAAACTCATCTCGATACATGCATTCCCTCAGAGGCACACTCTAACAAGCACATAGCAGATAAGTGAGAGCCAAAACACCCCTATGTTGGGGTAGGGTTTCCGTCCTATTTTGTCAAGAGCTAGGGGTTCACCACGCACACAGCGGCTTCAAACAACCTATATCGGGTAAGCAACCTGTCCTAGTTTGGAATGGTCACTATGGATCCAAATACGCACTAGGTCGAATGGTCAAAAAGGGTGCCCCGGTAAAACCGGGGTTTGTGTTCCCATACTGGCAGAGCAGTGAACCGATCAGCCTTTTATGGACATGCCTTGACAAGACAAGCCTCCCAAGAAACCGCCAGAATAGCAGATGGCAAACACGGTCCTAGGGCGACCGATGCAAATGCAATGCAAAGAAACACACAAGTGTAGTCAAAACAGATATCACGAGTTCGAGTTAAGTTCTCTAAATCCTCAAATGAGTCGCCAGAATCAGAATAACGCCATGGGGACCTCGCCATACTGACTCGATTTTTGTTGCGGTTCTAAATCTCGAACCAAAGAGTCCAAATCCGGCAAATCGTTTTGAGAAAACAGATTTTTTTTGAAAGAAGTGCCAAACATAGACTGCTTTGCCAGATAACAGAGTCGCCACCTAAATATTTTAAAATGGGAAACTTAGGAAACCCTGACTCGGTGCCGAAAGGCCACGTGTCTGTCATCACAAAGTTGGCTCGGGAACTTGGGTACGATTAGGGAAGGTCACATCGTGAGCACCCCCTCTCGCCCGGTCAAAGACCGGCCTCTACTAACCATGATATCTGTCTTTGAAAACTTTGTGAGTTCTTATTCTGATTATTAGCCTAGGTTACTATGTGATGCTCGCAGCAAACAAGTATAGACTGAATCGCCTGAATTGGAACTAAACATCTCATGTTTGTTTGTGAAAGATGGTTTGCTACCCGCAGGTAGGCTTAAAATACAGATTTTGCCACAATCTAGTGGGCTTAACAAACAATTGATGAATTGCTCCAATTCAGATGACTCAACCTCCACCCACAGGCATTCAAGGCAGTTATATCACATAAGCATGTAGCCTCATGGTAAGCATGCTATCATGGCAACACTCAACACTCACACGCATGCAAGGATACTAAAGCGTAAAACTTACAGAGTACTCCAAGCCAAAACAAAAGCTGATTAGAAATCATGCATGATCCCAAAAATATACAGAAATGCCTAATGCAACACATGCAAAATGCAACTATAGCGGGCTTGGCTATTCTAAGCATGGTATATGAAATGCTACAGCTATCAAGTACTCAACTTGGAATTGAAATACAGATGCAGTTTGTATGATGCGCCGAGCCCGGTGCGTGCAAAACAGATGAATGATGCAAATATGTCATTACATCAGATGCTAATTGAAATATGCCCTATATCTAACCATCCAAAGCGGGTAAATAAAAGGGAGAAAGAAATGGGGATTGGAAGACATACATCGCACTCACACACCCATATTACAATTATGCCCTCGCGCAGAGGGTCCGAATGAATAATAATACAGACCCGAATAAAAGAATATACAGTCCGAAATAATACAAATTCTAATTAATTAACAAATTAATTAATAAAAGCGGTAAAACTGGCGTGCAAGCCAGGGACTGCCTTGCTCCTGATGAATGGTATATGCTGGGCCGCTTGGCGCAGAAATCCACTGGGATGCCCTGATTAGCCTCTATTTACAATTTTCTCGAAATGCGTGCCAGCCTCCGAAAAGTTGTTGATTGTTGATTTTGCTGCAACAGAGAGCAGGAAAAGGGCATAGCAATGTATTTCACAAATATATGCATGCCTCGATCCTCGTGCCACCAATCACGCACATCGATGCATGATGGCCGAGGAATCGAATTGCACAACTCAATATGGGATGAATGCATATGAATGGTATAACAAAGCCCAACTCCATCATGGGTAACCCGGAGTGTCGGTGACTTGGGAATTGAGACCCGTTCACATTTGAGTCTGAAACGCCGCCTCGCTTTCCGTGCAAAATGCAAGATATGTATGAAATGCAACTAATATACAACCTAGCATGCTCAATGCTATGAAAATGAGATGAAATGAGACGCCTAAAAGCGTACCGCGCACGCAAAATCGAGGCGATGATATGAAATGCAAATCGGAAAATCGAAAATCAGCGAAATGCGTGCACACGGCACGCAAAACCGAGGCGATGATGAAAGAATGAAAATCGGATAAACCGGTGCCAAACGCTGCGCTCACAGCGCCGCAAATCGAGGCGATGATGAAAGAATGAAAATCGGATAAACCGGCAGTTTCAAACGCGTGCCCACAGCCGCGCAAATCGAGGCGATGATGAAAGAATGAAAATCGGATAAAACCGAAGTGCCTCGAAACGCGTGCCCACAGGCGCGCAAATCGAGGCGATGATGAAAGAATGAAAATCGGATAAAACTGAAGTGCCTCGAAACGCGTGCCCGCGGACACGCAAACCGGGGCAATGATGTAGAAGCGTGAAAATGCAAATTGGGCTTATGCCAACATGAGATAGCCTCACCACGCCACATAGGTCAGGAATGATAAGAATGAGGTGCCGAAGTGCGTGCCCATTGGCACGCAAAACCGAGGCAATGCAAAAATGATACAAATGGCATGGGAAATGATATGCAAGCATGGCAATGGAATTTCAGCACCTAAATAAAGGGAAAACAGCCTCAAACAATTCAAATGACACTCGAAGCATGCATTCGTCCCGAAAGTGTGAAATTAAGCCCCGAAATGGCCTATAGCCATGCCATACATGCAAAATATGATCATGGCAGCAAGAACAGTAGCAAGGCAGTCCCAAATATGGCATTTTTCAGTAACAAACATGGCCAAAATGCAAGCATAGATAGATCAACAATAGCATGCAAAGCTAGTGGCCAAAAGAGGAGTATTGAGACAAGTGACATATGAAAACCCCAAATGGAAAAACTTTCTTCTACAACAATGAAGATGAGCTAAAAATAAGCACAATTGCAGAAGATGACATCCTCAAAATCAGAATAAAATCATGCTAACAATTCCGTGCAAAAATGGAGCTCAAAAGAGGCTATAACAAGAGTCATGCAAAGCAAGCACCAAATGACAAAATTTTCCTCATGAAATGTGTAAAGGGGATCAAAATAAGACCAAAGTCAGTAGGGGTCGAATTCCCAAAAACAAATAGAAATAGGTCAAAAGTTGCATACAAAAATGGGCACACTTGATGGAATTTGAAGGAAGTGGTGGATAAAATGGCCAAATGAAGTTGAGCCCTTCTACAATGTTGTAGAGGGGCTCAAAATGAGCACAAAACCAGTAGGGGTCGGACCCATAAAAACAAAAGGAAATAGGCCTAAACTAGCATGCAAGATAATGGCATAAAAGCTAGGTATTGAAACAAGTATATCATGGAAGCCTCAAATGAAGTTGAGCCCTTCTACAAAGTTGTAGAGGGGCTCAATATGAGCACAAAACCAGTAGGGGTCAGAGCCCCAATTCTCAACCAAATAGAGTATAGAAATGAATCAAGAAAAAGCCCTAAAAGTTGGTTTTGAAGACTTACCCTTGAAGACTTGTCTTTCTTTGATTCTTGGCTTTGATTTGTTGCTTCTTGACCTCTGAAGAACACCTCCTTGCTGCTGAAATGGTAGTAGGGATGGTGAGGCTAGGTGTTGATGAAGAGAAGACCTAGGGACTTAGAAGCTTTTTTGAGGTTTTAAGCTAAGGAAATGGAGGTTTTTGGAGAAGTGTTCTTGAAGACAAATTTTCCCAACCTCAAAGAAAGGGAAGGAGGGCCCTTTAAATAGACAAGAAATAGGGTGTAAAAGGAGGAAAGCACCCAATCTTTCCCTCCGAAATATCCCCGGATACCCCGGATATGTTGGAAAGATATCAGGACAGTGGACAGTGAAAAGCAAGAAGTCGGCCGGCCAGTAAATTTAGGGAGGTGGTCACGGCCACCCCACCGTCGGCCACTACCCCTCCCGGCCGCCGGCCATGGCACAAAATTGAAGTGAAGATTTTCCGCCGACCACCATGCAAGTGTCCTCCCAAGTGTGTAGAATAAGGTCCTGTGGTCGAATCGCAACGCCAAGGTAAGTCACAACATAGAGCTTGAAGAAGAGGCTCAAAATGAACTCAACAATTTCGCCGACCATATACTTTTGTGTCCTCTAAGATGTGTAGAACAAGGTTCCAAGGTCGGAAATTGGCAACATCAAGGTGAGCCACAACATAGAGCTTGAATGAGAGGCCCAAAAATGAAACCACAATTTCTGGCCGACCACCAACCCTTAGGGTCCTCCTAGATGCCCTCATCACAGATATGTAGCTTTGGTTGGAAGAAAATACCCTAGGGTGTTCAACATTGGCCCTATGAGAAAACGGGCTCGGGAGGAGCTTAAACCGTTATCTGGGATAATTGCTGGCTTCTCCCCAAAGGATCTTCCCGATGTTGAAACAGAGGTACCGCCAAGTTTGAACAAAAACTAATGAGAAATGAACGCCGAGCTAAAACCGAGCAATTCGATCCCGAAATGAGCCGCGGTGCCTAAGTGGTATTCAGCAAATAAGTGGGTATCTGCAACCCAGTGTCCCTAATGACAAAACAGAGGTCCCCGCCAAAAATCGAGAAAACCGATGCAAAATGAATGCTCGGGACCAAACCGGCATTAGTCCCGAAAACCTACAGTAATCGAAGTGGCATACGGCCACGGCGGGCATCGGGGCCCTGTGGTTCCTCGAAATGTTAACAGAGGTCTCCGCCAAAACCGGAGAAAGCGGATGCGAAATGAATGCTCGGGGCCCAAATCACGCAGCCGGTCCCGAAATGGGCCGCACCTAAGTGGTGTTCGTCAAGTGGGCATCTGGGGCCCCAGTGTTCCTCGAACATTAAAACAGAGGTCTCCACCAAAACCGGTGAAGTCGGAGATGGTTGGGCGGTCCCGTGCCGAGGCACACAGTCCGACGGCCTCAAAAACCGGGAACCGGGCTCCGTACTGGGCAAAATGGCCTACGGCCACGAAAAGGAGGCCACGGCCACCGGGAGTTAATCTACGGGATCACTCCCTTCCCTCAGGAAAGAAAACAGAGAAAACCGAACCTAGTTCGCAAACCGAGGGAAGGTAGAAGATGGTTCTAAGTCCGGAGGCAGGGCACGCGGCCGCGACTATGAGACTTCTGAACGAGCACAGTATGCAACATCACCGAGCGCTCAACCGGTGACGTCTGAGTCTTAAGGTCGGTCAAAAATGGGGTGTCTACACATACAATTACCCACTCGAAACATACGCTCGAGTTAGACGTAATGCACTTCGCTATTCTTAGTGTGTGTTTATCTATTTTTCTCATTATGGAGTCTTAAACATGGCCTAGGAATGCCTAGGATGAAATGAGAATACAAAAATGCCTTAGAAAATATTCTTCAGAATTTTCAAAAAACAGGGGTCCCGCTCGGGCGTGGGTTTCCCCACTCGAGCGGATATGCAAACAAAAGTCTCCACTCGAGAGTAAACTTTCCCGCTCAAGCGGTCTGTAAAACATGACAAAAGTACTGGATGGGTGAAAATCACGCTCGATGGGTGCTCGACCCCCGCTCGAGCGTATGACTCAGGTATCCGCTCGAGCGTTCATTCCACTACTCGAGTGGATTGTAAAACAATACAAAGTGCTGGGAGCACAAATTCTACGCTCGAGCGCCAATTTCTCCGCTTGAGCGTGAGTCCAAATTCTGGAAATTCCATATTTGAACCTCAAGCTCAAAACCAAGTTTTAATGCACCAAATTCGATCCCCTTGGGCTAATTTTCTAGAAAACTCTTGAAAACCCATAGTACAACATGTTTCAAAGCTCAATTTGTAAAATTAAAGCCCAATGGTGAATCAATTAAACACAATTTCAAATAAAACTTCAAGAACATGATGAACACATAACATGCAAGTGTTCTAATGATTTCCAATTCTCTAAAACATGACCAAATGTAAGATTAAGCTCAAGAATAGGATGAATTCATGGATTATAACAAAAATGTGGACATGCAAGTGGAAATTCATGAAGAACAACTCCAAAATCCAAGAATATGTGCATGCATAGATGAATTAAGCTTAAGTTCAACATGTTTAAACTACTCCTTAACTCTAGGCTCAAAATTAACATGGACCATGCAAGACACAACTTCAATTCATAAACCAAAGGATGAATTTCTTACCTAGGTTCCTCAATTTCAAGCCTAAAAGCCCAATTATGCAATTAACCTTCAATTCCTTTAATTTCCAAGCAAAATCTCCAAGTTGAACTCAATCTCTCTCTCTCTCCCTCTCTCTTAGTTGGTTTGTCAAGGAAATGGGCTGAGGAAAATGTTGTATCCAAGGCTCCCAACAAGTCTCAAGTAATGTTGTAGAGATAGGCCACTAAGTGGCAAAATGGTAATAAGGCAACTAATGTGTTTTAGCATTATTTAATCTAACTTAATCATACCAAATCACATTTCAATTAAACATGCCATAAAATCACATAAATTCTAACTAGTACATAACACTAATCAATTTCGAAATCGGGCGCCGATAAGGCTTTCAATTCGCAGTTTAAGATCATATCCTGAACAGATCATTTTACACCGAACAGATAGAAACACATAAATAATGCAATACATATGCAAATTAATCTCAGATGCCATCTAAATTACTGTTAGGCATAATTAATCATGTTTTAGCATTAATCAGAGGTCGGGGTTATTACAAAAGACCATTAGAAACACTCTCGAAAAGGAGGAAAGAAACTAACACTAGAGTGCCTTTACGCGTAGAACCCGTTCGGGCAATATTCCTACTTCCTCATTCTACATTTTCCATAGCTTTTTTGAGGCAAAGCATTTCTATATCTTTATCCTTTGGCCTCACTCTGTGTCTTCCGCATCTAACCTTTAATTTGACCCAATTTCCTTTCCCTAAAAATCTAGCTACTCCTTCCCCTCGTGAGGAAATCCCGGTTATTACTTCATCTCCGGTGATAGCTGATTTCTTTAGAGAAGACACTGGTAGCTCCAGTTCCTTGTCCACTAACCTTATCTAGCTCCAGTCCCTCTTCTCTTGACTTACTGGTAGCCAAAACTATGGAGACTGCTAGGGATACTTCACATTCCTCTCATATTCTTATGCAGCCATCTCTTCCTTCTACCAGAGTCCTTTCTGCACCATCCATGTCAATGGAAGAGGTGGACATCTTTGAGGCTAGGCTAGGTAGTCTTTTTTACATGTCTTCTACCATTCCAACTGCTAGCAATGAAACCGAGCCATTAATTCCGGCTGATTCTCGCTTAGAAATTTTTGAGAGCTCTTTCTCCACCAATAAGACTTCCTTGCCTTCATTAGATTTGGACAGTTGTTTGGAATTGCTAACACTCTTTTCGAGGATCCCCTTCGAAGCCTTGCAAAGGCCTATCAGTGCTGCAAGGTTGTTGAGCAATCCAGTATGACTATCTCGAGTCATCTATCTCAAGCAGCAGCTACCATTGACTTCTATATCAACATCTGTTATGTTGCCAAAGCTACAGAGGAGAAATTGTTGAGAGAATAGAAATTCATTTCCCAGATACATGCTAAAGTGTCTGAATTGAAAGAACAACATTCCTCTGTCTCCCAATTTCGAGCTCAACTATTGGGAAAGAAAGCTTAGCTAGAAGAAGAGTTATCAGCAGTCAACCTGGCTTTGGATCAAACTGCTACGAAGCTGCAGATTACTAACCAAGGATTGGCTAACCGAAAGCAGGAGATGACTATGGCCATTTAGTTGTTCCCATCTCTTAAGAGTAGAGAGTTAATTGTAAAGGAGCAACTGAAACATTGTACTGACTTTTGGGCCAATCTATGGCTGCATGTATTCAACTCCTTATGAAATAAAAATCTTTATTTATTATCCAAGTATTCTATGCTTCTTTTATTTAGCACTTACTATACTCCTTGTGTTTCCCACACAGTTGGATAATAAAGTTTCAAATACCTGCCATTAATTTTCTTATGGTGTACATATCCATTCAAATTTCTCAAATGATATGCTCCCCAAGGAAAAACTCTATGAACTTGATATAGTCCTTCCCAATTAGGTGACCATTTGCCAAACTTATGGCTTTTAATACCTATTGGGAGTATTGTCTTCCATACCAAATCCCCTTCATCAAAGCTAATGTGTTTGACTTTCTTATTATAGTTTTTGGCTACTTTCTTCTTTTGGAAAAGAATGCCATTTAATGCCAAAATTCTAGCTTCATTGACATTTTCTAATTCCAAGCACATACTCTGATAATACTGCTCAGGAACTAACTGACCCTGACATCTCACCTTCAAGGACTTGATGTTAACTTCTACAGGTAGTACTGCATCATGCCCATATACTAAGGCATAAGGAGTAACTCATGTACTTGATCTTGAAGAAGTTCTATAAGCCAATAATACATCTAACAGTAAGTTATGCCAATCCCTGGGATTGTTTTCCACAACTGTTTGTATTCCTTTTTTCAAGGATTTATTTGATGATTCTACTTGACCATTTGCATGTGCATAATAGGGGGTAGAATTAACAAGGCTAGTTCCAAATTCTGCCACAAAAGACTTTATCATCTTCCTATCAAATACGGTCCCATAATCAATAGTTATAGTCTATGGGATACCAAATCTATGAATCAGATCTTTAATGAATCCTATAACTTCGGTCTGGTCTATAGCCTTATATGGTTTAGTTTTGACTCACTTAGTGAAGTAATATGTGGCCACTAAGATGAAACAATGATGCTTCGAAGAGGATGGATATATTTTTCTTATCATGTCCATTAGCCATCCTCAAAACGGTCAAGGCTTCACAATCACATGTAGATCAGTTATGGGTATATGTCTTATCATGCCATGCTTTTGGCATGCCTGACAACCTCTAGCATATTCTATGCAATCCTAAAGGATGGTTGGCCAATAGTAGGAATGCCTTCGAAGCAGCTATCTCATCTTCACACCAGGCTGATGAGCACCACAGATGCCTTCATGTACCTCAACCATGGCTGTCAATGCCTCATTTGGCCCTAAACATTCCAATAATAACCCGTCTACCCCCTTTTATAAAGAGCATTACCATACATTATGTATTGCATAGATTGCAATTTCATTTTTCTACTGGCTTTCGAAGATGGGCCAGCTAGATACTGCATTATTAGATACCTCCAATCTTGTTCTTGTAAGTCATTATGATTGAGTTCTAACACCACATTACTTTTAGTTAAGGGTGGGATTACTTTTTGTAACAACCTCGCCATCAATCGATTAACTTGCCATCGCTAAATCGAAGTCTCGACATTACGATAAGTAATCAATCAATCAAGTATCGAATCGACTAATCAAATCTGGAGCTAAACTGATTGAGTATATCTGTTTAATTGTATTTCTATCTGTTGATTGTTAAATTATCTGTTCGTGTCTTTATGTTTGAACTGCAAATTGAAGGCCTTATCGGCCGCCGAATCCGGAATTGATTAGTGATATGTGTTAATCATAATTTATATGATTTTATGGTATAATTAATTGAAAATTTATTTGGTATGATTAAATTGGATTAAAATAAGCTAGATTGCATTGTTAGACTTATTTACCAAAATGCCACTCTAGTGGTCCACTATCTCAACACCTTGGTCTTCACATTACACTTAGAAACAAACATTTCATCAGCTCTTTTGAACACCACAACCGACCAAGAGAGAAAGAAAGGGAGAGTAGTGAATTCAACATAGAGAATTGGCTTGAATCTTGAGGAATTGAAGTGTAAATTGCAAATTGAGCTTGTGTATCTTACATTGAAGACCTAAGGTAGATCATTGACCTTCTTCATTGTGTATTTGAGTTTATTCTTGCATGATTAATGGGTCTTTAGTGATCTAAGGCTTGATTTGGTCTTGTAATGTTGAATTGTAGCACATATCATGCATGCATGTCTACATTGTTGCTTTTTGAGGTTGATTACATGGAAATCTTGCATGCATGTTCATGTTCATATGTTAAGTCCATGATTTTATCTTATTTTGAAAAGAATGAGCTCATTAGAGCATGTATTGAAGCTTTGAATTGATTTAAAGTCTTGCATGTCATATTTGAATATTGTTCATGAAAATTGGTTTGAAATTGAGTTTGAATTAAACACCATTGGGCTTTGATTTCTCAAATTGAGCTTTAAATCATGTTATTCTATGTATTTACAAGTGTTTTCAAGAGATTGGGCCCAAGAGGTCGAGTTTGAGCTGCCAAAACTGAGTTTTGAGCTGCCAAAACTTAATTTTGAGCTTGGAAGTTCAAATCTGGCAATTCCAGATTTTGGACTCCCGCTCGAGCAAGGAAGATGGCGCTCGAGCAGGAAATTCGTGCTCCCAGCATTTTGTTGTGTTTTACAGTTCGCTCGAGCTGGGTAATTGGCGCTCGAGCGGGACCTTGTGCCTTACACTCGAGCGGCTATCGAGCGCCCAATCGAGCGTGATTTTTTCAAAGATCCAAAGACTTTTGATCGTTTGCATTTCCACTCGGCGTGGAAGTGACGCCGGCGTGAACCTAGTCAGATGTCCGCTCGAGTGGAGTAACCGACACTCGAGCGGGACCCCTGTTTTCTGAAATTTCTGAAAATGCTTTTTAAAATGCATCTTTGCATCCTCATCCCATCCTAGGCATTCTTAGGCCTAGTTTAAGACATCTTAATGAGGATATAGATGTAGAACACACCGAGGCAAATTAGGGCTTAAGTTATTATCTTTCCCAACTGTGTAGCTTATTGTGTGTTCGATCTGTAAACTGTGTAGGGTTGGCATCAGGAGACGCGGTCTAGCCTAACTGTAGCCCAGAACTCTGTGAGTAACAATTGTGTAAAGATATGTTCAAAAATGATTATCTTCTGAACAACTGAACTGTACTATTTTCTGAACTGATACTATTAATTGAATGAATGTATGTCCTATATTCGAATCAGACAGGCATCCTTAGCAATTACTATTTATCATTATCACATAGAGATCTCTCGCCGGTTCCCTTATTGGAACCACTATCACATCGATTGATGGCCATCATTGACTGCTCGGTCTTTTAAGACACACTGCTTTATCGTCATATGCTAATGGATGTACCACATATGACTGTTTACTATACTGAACAACTGATATACTGATTGAAATGAACTATTTTCATTACTGTAAAGACATTTATTCTAAACCCCTTTACGCATTATGTTATTCACTGGGCTTTAGCTCACTGCTCATATATATAAGTAGGCGTACAGGCACCAGACCGGAGCTAGGAGTGTCGGGGTAGACTCCCAGTTTTGTCAAGCCAACTACTGTGCCTCATTGCGAGGTTCCGAGCCGGCCAAGCTATGGCTTAGGGGTGTTTTTATTTCCGCTCTGCTGTGGTTCTGCTTTGTTATCTCAGATAGATCTATCGTACTGTTTAAGAGGGATTTAGTCCTTGTTCTGAATAATTGTAAATGTTGTGTACACTGTTTTGCACTGCTTGTACATAGGTATGAAAAGTATTTTTGCATACAGACTATCACAGCTCATTGGACATTGTATATTTATTGTATTGGCTTCTTCCATGTCCTCGTACTGCTTTTATCGCCTTACTATTACAGCCTTCGTGATCTCTTGACATCGCCGTTACATTTGCTAAACCCATAGGGGCGGGTTTGGGTCGTGACACTTTTTGATGTGTTGTGTGGCTTATATTCATTTGAGTGTTATCCTTTCTCTTGAAATTCGAAGCTTTCTGAGCCACATCATTAGCTTTGTTATTTATAAATCTTGGGACATAAGTCACATTTGTTATCTGGAATCGAGAAAGCAAATGTAATGTAACAACATAGTAAGGCAACATGCTTGCACTTGATTAACCACCAATTGAGAATCCCCAAATATATCAACTGCATGAGCTTGCAATCTAATAAGTATTTCTAATCCCACTATTAAAGCTTCATATTCAGCTTGATTACCACTCTGAAACCATGTGTGGTTTCTACCCCTTGTGGTGACTTAATCACCACACCAATTCCAGTTAGACCGTTGGCTTTTGATCCATCAAACCACATTTGCCATGGTTCAATACTGACCATACCAAGATCCATTATCTCTTGGCTTTCTGTTTGACATGGATGGTCTGTTAAGGAATTAGCTAAAACTTGTCCTTTCACTGCTTTTTTGGGGACATATTCTAGATGAAATTCTGATAAAGTTAGTATCTATTTGCCAATTTTTCCTCTCAACATAGGTTTAGACAACATATATTTAACCAAATCTATGGTTGCAATTACCAAGACAGTTGTAGGCAAAAGATAGTATCTTAGTTTTGTTGCAGCAAAATACAATGCAAGGCACAACTTTTCTACAGCTGAATATTTACATTCATAAGAATTTAAGAATCTACTAAGGTAATAAACTACTTGCTCTTTGCCTTCTTCATTGTCTTGGGCTAAGAAAACTCCCAGTGAATCTTCTGTTGCAGCCAACTTCAAGGGTTCATCACCCTTTGGTGGCATCAGCACTAGAGGCTTGGCCAAATAGGCTTTGATTCCTTCGAAAGCAGTTTGATGCTCTGCTATCCACACAAAATCCTCTTCATCTTTCAACCTTAATAAGGAAGAAAATACTTTAGTTTTCCTTGCAGTATTAGAAATAAATCTTCGAAAAAAATTAACCTATCCAAGGAATTTTTGTACTTCTTTCTTACTTGATGGAGGCCTGGCTTCAATGATAGCTTTGGCTTTGTTTTGATCAATCTGTATTCCCTTCTTGTGTACTACATAGCCCAAGAAGTTTCCAACTGATACGCGAAAAGCACATTTGAGAGGATTAAGCTTCAACTTGAACTTTCTCATTCTGTCCAAAGCTGCTTCCAAGTAAAACAAATGTTCCTTCATGGATTGAGACTTCACTACAATGTCATCAATGTAACACTCTAAATATCCTCCAATGAGATCATGAAACATAGTGTTCATAGACCTTTGATATATAGCCCCAGCATTCTTCAAACCAAATGGCATTTTAACACATTCAAAAATGTTCCCAAAACATCTGAATGTTATCTTATGGATATCCTCTTCTGCAATGCAGATTTGATTATAACCAGAGTGCCCATCCATCATTGATAAAATCTTGTGCCTTGTTGAACTATCCACCAACAAATCTACTATGTGCATGGGATACTCATCTTTTGGAGTTGCTAAATTCAGGTTTCTAAAATCGATGCATACCCTTATTTTACCATTCTTCTTAACTACAGGCACAATATTGGATAGCCATTCAACATACATGGCTATCCTAATGAAGCCTGCCTTAAGGAGCCTAAGAATTTCCTCCTTGACCTTCTGAATCACTTCAAGACTCATTCTTCTTGGTTTTTGTTTGTATGGCTTGAAATTAGGCTTCATAAGGAGCCTATGTTCTACTAATGACCTATCTAATCCTAGCAATTCATTATAAGACCATGCAAAACAATCTTTATACCTCTTTAAGACCACCAACAACTGGTCCTTGTCAAGAGCACTTAACCAAGCACTAATGTAAGTGGGTTGCTGTGTAGAACCTTCCCCTAAGTTAACCTCTTCCAAGGGGTCATGTATCTAAGAACTCACTAATGCTTCTTTTTTTATTTCTTCTATCTTTGAAGCAATTTTCTTGCTTTGTTCTGCTCCCAGTTTCTTTGATTCAACATCTTTGCCCTCCTCCTCATAGACAAAGTCTGTCCATAAGGCTTCTTCTTCCTGTATCTCCTGGACTTTTGTTTCAATGTCCAACGCACAGTATTTATCAAAGGCCAAAAACCTAACCTGTTGCTGCTCCAGCTTACAGCCAACTACCATGGCTTATTTCTCTTGCTCTTGAACCTTCTGAACTATTGATTTTATGTCCAATACTGAGAACTTAACTAAAGCCACAGATTTGGCCTCCTGGATTTCATTTTTTTACCTACAACCAGGCATCATTGTCATCCTTGGCGACAAATTCTTCTTCAGCACTTTCCTGGACTAAGTGCTTCAAGTGTGCTAATTCCTCATCAGCCGTCACTTTGGCTTATCTATCAGGTTTTCTCAGTATACTGAGTGGTGTCACTCCTTCAATATACAATTTGGCCTTTGCAAAGTCAGCACAAGATATGAAAGGTTGAGGGTCTGCATTGATCTCCTCTGTCTCTCTATTGCACAAGGTCATCATTATCTTCTGATGTAGAGAAGAAGCCACACATTTGTTGGTGTGAATTTAGTCCCTATGAAGTAAAGCATTATACTTAGCATTGCTGTCAATGACAAAAAATGCTGTCATGTAATCTCTGGTTCCTACGCTCAGGTTGATGGGTAAGATACCCTGAGTCATCCGTTTACCTCCAGCAAAACCAGCAATGATTGTGCTGGTTGGGATTAATCTGGGGTTCCTTTTCCCTAGTTTCTTCAAAGAAGATTTCGGAAACAAGTTCACCGCTACTCCATTATCCACCAACACCCTATTCATCTGTATCCCGTCAAAAAAAGCCTTGACATACAAAGGCTTGACATTCTGTGTCATGGATTTTGTAGAATACTCAAAAGGATATGAGAGATTAATACTCACCTCTTCCTCACTCTTGTCCCCGGTTTCCATTGGTGTGGCAACTTCGGATTCATCTTGAACCATACTAACTTGTGAATCTTCACTAAAAACTGGAATCGGGTCAATCTCCTAACCTTTTTGGTTCCCATCTTCAACCTGGAACTCCTGTGGCAGTATGTGCACTATGTTTACTAATACTGGAGGAAATGAGCCAAACTAAACCTGTGGCTCCACCTGTTGCTTCTCCAAGCTAATTTGTTCAGTTACTTCGGAAACATCTTCCATGCTACACTCTGGCACTTCAGTACCAATGACTTCCTTCGAATGATCTATTCCTGCTAGTTTTCTGACCAGAAACGTCTGTTCAGCCATAAAGGCTTCAAACATCTCCTCCTGAACCATCTCTTTCCTTTGGCCTAGGTCAGCTTCTCCCCCTATCTCACTATCGTTTTCCATCAAAGCCTTTTCAAGACTTGCCAAACTGGATCTCTCCTTGGCTTTTAGTTCAGCATGAACTTTAGCCAACTGCTTCTTACTAAAACTCTTTATGTCCTGAGGAGTCGATTTTGGACTATGATCCAGCTTTGAACTTCCTCTTTCCTTTGTCTGGCCTTTTGGCTAGGCCAATGAAGAACTCTCCCCGCTTTCTTTCAAATCATTCTGGTACTAAGTGTACCTTCGCTGGATCTTCCTCCTTTGAGATATAGAAATTACTAGAACCATATTTGGTTCCTTTGTTTTTGGATGCTTCAGTAACATCCAATTATTAACCATCCTACCTTGGTCTCCAATAACACTTCTCTAGGTAAGGATTTCCTTAGGCTTGTTCTGCATGACAAACCAATCTGGAACCCCAGGAACCCATGAACTCATTAGCTCAGTTGTCGAACTATCTCTTTTTGCCTTTGAGGCCAGCTTCGAAGCTGCCTGTGGAGGCCACTGCTTGGCCCTGATCCCCTGTCTTGAGCTTAATTCAAGCCTTACATCAGGGTGGCTACTTTTCATTTTATCTAAGGCTGGTCTAGAGGGCCAATCTCCGGCCTTAATTCCATAACTTGAGCCCACTTCAGGCCTCCTCTCAGGATGATTGCCCTCTATCCTATAATAGTTGGGTTGTCTAAATTCATGTAGAGGTCTCTTGCCCTTGAAATGCATTCTAGTGACTGTTGGTTCAACCAAAAATGGTTGCTGTCTAGGACCAGTTAGGTACGGCCTTTTATTGTGAGCACTGGTTGGTTTAGGGCGCCTCTACACATCTTTGTAATACGGCTTCCCATCAATTGGGAGCCCTTTCAACTATTTATAACGCAACTTACACCTGGGACACATCCTTTGCATAACAGCTGGTTCTAAAGAGTCATCATCCAGTGCCTCCTCACTAGAGTCCTCCCTCTAGTCTGCAAAGCCTTGCCCATTCGCTGGTGAATTTTTGGTATCTTTCTTAATAGTAGTCTGGCTGGCAACATGCATCTGCACATTAACCTCCTCTAATTCCTTCAGTGATAAGTTCTAGAATTCTGGTACAATAACATTGACTGCAGCTTCGCCAATCTCTGGGAATGGGTTAGTGTCAATCCCCATAGCCTTTTCTGCTTTGGTTGGGAACTTCAAACTCCCCTTTCGAATCTGCTCTTGGATCCTATCCCGAAAAACAATATAGTTTTTAGTTGAATGAGACCATGAATTATGCCATTTACAATACATCTTTCCTTTAAGTTCTTCTGAGGAAGGAATTTTGACCCCCTTTGGTAGTTTTAGGAAATTTACAACAAGTAAATGATCAAAAATGTCATCTGTCTTTGTTAAATCAAAAAAATATTTCCTATGAAGGTCTTCCTTTTTAAACTGATGGTCTATTGTAGTGTCCTTATGAATTAATGCCTCACATATCACAGGCTCTTTTCCTATGACCTCTGCTGCATCAATTTCATAGTTGGATCTCTATAATAAGTCTTATATGATGCATTACTTCGATCTTGTTCTTCTTCGAGTAATGATTCATACCTAGACACCTTATAAGTTAATTCCACGAAGTCTCGAAACTCCGTTGAATCAAACTTCTTTCGAAACCTAAACGCTAAGCCATTTTGAGCCAATCTCACAAATTTAGGCTCTGGTAAAATGACTCTACATTTGTTTCGTGCTCTTTTGAATCTAGCAATAAATTGAACAGCCTTCTCATCAGGCCTTTGACTTAACTTTGCCAAGTCTGCCATGGAAACCTCTGGCTCTGTTTGGAAGAATTAGGCATGAAATGCCTCCTCCATTTGGTGCCAAGTTTGGATAGAGCCTGGTGTAAGGTTAATATACCATACAAAAGCTACCCCATTTAGAGAATTTGGAAAAAGTCTTAACTTCATGTACTCATTATTGGTAAATTCACCACATTGGGCAGCGAATCTAGCAATATGTTCTACTGTTGACTGGTTTCCATTCCCATAAAAAGAGCAAAGTCTGGTATTCTAAACCCTCTAGGGTATTCATGTACCCTATCCATCCATTCTGGATATGATTTCCTGTACACAGGAGTTTGAACCCCCCAAGCCATAGGTCCACACATTTCTCTAACAATATCAGCAATTTGGTCCCTAGGGACCATATTTTGTGCTTGTTGAACCACCACTGGAGAAACAAACACAAGATTTGGTGGAAAACCCTGTGCCTGAGGTCCTCTTGGTCCACAAAGAGGTATATTTGGGACTGGCTGTCCCTGTGGTGCTAGCTGTTGTTGAGGATATGGTTGACCTGTTTGAGCCTGTCCTGCGAAAAGACCTGCGAAAGGTGCTGGAACAGGTGTTGTGTCTCTTCCAGCTGCAGGAAACCCTTCCAACCCCCCGGGTACAAATTCGAACAAAGGATTAGTGAAACCCCTTGTGCCAAGTGTGGCTTCAAACATGAGATTTGGAAACATCCTTATGCCATTTTCTTATGTTGGCCCAAATCCACCGATTTGCATGGCTTCACTGTTAAGTAATGAGGCATTTTGATTTATCATAGGCCTTTAAAGAGGCTCATACCAAGATTGAGGTGATGGTCTTTCATAATTTTGCTTACTAGTTTGACCATTAGTATGTCCATTACTTTGCATAGGTTGTTTATCTCTAGCCAATCATTGCTGAGGGACATTTGAAATTTCCTCTATAAGCCTTGTGTTAGTTGGTCGATAGGTATTCATCCGATCCATAAAGGATATTGCCCATCTTTCTATTGTGTTCATTAACTGCTGTCCCATGGCATCTACTAGGCCTCCCCACAGATTCATTGGCTTAGTAAAGGGAACAGTCGATGGTCCAATTCCATGGTCTCGTCCACTATTTTGGACACATGGTTCATGTTCTGCATTACTAGTCTGTTCAACCATAGGTTCTGATGAGATAGGTGCTTCCATAGGATGTGTTATCACTTTATCCTCTGGAGTAGGTATTTCTACCTCTCCCCCCACACCTTCTTCCAAGCGTTCATTTTCTCCTCGTCTCCTACGTCTAGCCATTTCAATGAGTCTCACTAGGCATGCCAAAAATATATGTTGGCTTTTTGGCTTTCGAAGGTTAGTTTTCTAATTTTAAGTGTACCAGCAAGGATTAATTAGTCCTTACAGAAGATTAATTGCCAACCAATTAAAGGACGATTGTGTTTTAGTTCTTTTAGCCTCAATGAAGAGAACTTTTACTGGTGGCTTGTTTAGGAGAATTTAGTAAACAACAATTAAATAAAGAACAATTGCAGCATTTCATTGAGTAAAAAATGAAAAAACTTACAATGATCTGACCCAACCTCATGAAAGTTTACAGCAACAAACTATTTGAAACTACTTCTATGAATGAAGTGTAATACAGGAATTTAAAGTACAAAAATGTAAAAAACTGTAAAACTAGAAGGAAATAAAGTAAATAAACTTGTTTTTTGATCTGACTCTGGGTCCTTCTTTCTGGGGCCTCCTCTGCTATTTATACTTTTCAATGATAACCGTCGAAATGGACTTCTAACCGTTGAAACCTCCCTTCATGATCGTTGATCATGCTCTCTCACAATTAGCTCCATTACGCCATGTTTGCAGTTAGACTTCCCTTCTGATTTTGAATTTGAACCTTGTGAGTAACCGTTAGGCCACATCATCTTATATCGCTCAATCATTCCAGTGCTGCGCAAACCCATTATTACCAATATAGGTTGACACGTGTCTGACTATGGTTGGCGATTTATATTACTTTCCTAAATTGCCCTTCTCATGCCACGTGTTAAATTGTGATTGGCTTATACATTTTATACAACCAACATTAGATAGTTGGCCAATAGTAGAAATGTCTTCGAAGCAGCTATCTTATCTTCATACCAAGCTGATGAGGACCATAGATGCCTTCATGTACCTCAGCCATTGCTGTCAATGAGCCAAACTGAACCTGTGGCTCCACCTATTGCTTCTCCAAGCTAATTTGTTCAGTTACTTCGGAAACATCTTCCATGCTACACTCTGGCACTTCAGTACCAATGACTTCCTTCAAATGATCTATTCCTACTGGTTTTCCGACCAGAAACGTCTGTTCAGCCATAAAGACTGCAAACATCTCCTCATCAACTATCTCTTTTCTTTGGTCTAGGTCAGCTTCTCCCCCTGTCTCATTGTTGCTTTCCATCAAAGCCTTTTCAAGACTTGCCAAACTGGATCTCTCCTTGGCTTTTAGTTCAGCATGAACTTTAGCCAACTGCTCCTTACTGAAACTCCTTACGTCCTGAGGAGTCGATTTTGGACTATGATCCAACTTTGAACATCCTCTTTCCTCTGGCTCTAATTCCATAACTTGAGCCCACTTCAGGCTTCCTCTCAGGATGATTGCCCTCCATCCTATAATAGTTGGGTGGTCTGAACTCATGTAGAGGTCTCTTGCCCTTGGAATGCATTCTAGTGCCTATTGGTTCAGCCAAGAATGGCTACTGTCTAGGACCAGTTGGGTACCGCCGGTTTGCATTGATCTCCTCTGTCTCTCCATTGCACAAGGCCATCATTATCTTCTGATGTAGAGAGGAAAACACACATTTGTTAATGTGAATCCAGTCCCTACCAAGTAGAGAATTATACTTAGCATTGCTATCAATGACAAAAAATGATGTCAAGAAATCTCTGGTTCCTATGCTCAGGTTGATGGGCAAGATACCCTGAGCTATCTGTTTATCTCTAGCAAAACCAGCAATGGTTGGCCAAGCCAGAAGAAGAGATCGTTGTCTTCTTTTTCTTTTTCTTCTACAGTGGTATTTCCTGCTATTTCTCTGTCTCTTCCTCTACAATCTAAGACTCAGACTCTTTAGGAGTGAATAGTAGTTTTTTTTTTTCTTTCTGTGCTGGTGTTTGTCTTTGAGAACAACTAGAGCTTCAGCTCTCTTTGGAGATTCTTCTTGTGGAGACCCTACACCAAGTAGTATGAATATGAAGGAAACAAACAGAATATTCTGAAAGGAATGAAACCTAAAAGTGCATACCCTTCTTCGAAGCAGCTCTGGTAACTCTGGAAGAAGGGAGTGAGACTGCAGGAATAGTTTTAGTAGTAGTAGAAGGAGAATGGATGGTCCCAGTTTCTTTTGGTTGAACCTTAGAAGGCACATCTAGCCCTACTAGTAAATCATAAGGATGTATTGCTAGATGCACTTCCATATTAACTGTCCACCAATTTTGAAATCTTTTTACAACTGAGCCAGATTGGAGGAATTGAGTAAATTTAAACTCACTCAAATCTTTCAACAGTTTAAATGTTGCCTCCTCTAGCTTAGGTTTGGGTACTCTCAGGTTTCTAGCTGTAAGATGGGTATTTGAGAGACTGCAAAGTGGAATGGGAATTCCTTGGGTAAGCCCAAATTGCCTGGCAAACTGGGAAGGGCAGTATACCTCAGATATGCACTTATAATCTCGAAGGTTTAAAGTACCAATAAAAAGTTCCCTCGGCAACAAGATAGAACCCCAGATTAATCCCAACCAGCACAACTATTGCTGGTTTTGCTGGAGATAAATAGATGGCTCAGGGTATCTTGCCCATCAACCTGAGCATAGGAACCTTAGATTGCATGACAGCATTTTTTGTCATTGACAGCAATGCTAAGTATAATGCTCTACTTGGTAGGGACTGGATTCACACCAACAAATGTGTGTCTTCCTCACTACATCAGAAGATAATAATGGCCTTGTGCAATGGAGAGACAGAGGAGATCAATACAGACCAGCCCAAAATCGACTCCTCAGGACATAAAGAGTTTCAGTAAAGAGCAATTGGCTAAAGTTCATGCTGAACTAAAAGCCAAGGAGAGATCCAGTTTGCCAGGTCTTGAAAATGCTTTGATGGAAAGTGACAGTGAGACAGGGGGTGAAGCTGACCAGACCTTCATAGGAAATATTATTTTGATTTAACAAAGGCAGATGACATTTTTTATCATTTGCTTGCTGCAAATTTCCTAAAGCTACCAAAGGGGGTCAAAATTCCTTCCCCAGAAGAACTTAAAGGAAAGATGTATTGTAAATGGCATAATTCTTGGTCTCATTCAACTAAAAACTGTATTGTTTTTTGGGACAAGATCCAAAAGCATATTCGAAAAGGGAGTTTGAAGTTCCTCACCAGCGAATGGGCAGAGCTTTGTAGACCAGAGGGAGGACTCTAGTAAAGAGGCACTGGATGATGACTCTTTAGAAGCAGCTGTCATGCAAAGGATGTGTCCCAAGTGTAGGTTAAGTTACAAATGGTTGAAAGGGCTCCCAATTGATGGGAAGCAGTATTACAAAGATGTGCAAAGGCGTCCATTGTAACGCCCCACTTTTTTTAATTACTCGGAATCCATTACCAAATTCATTAAATTAAATCAATTTCAGAGATAACATGTGGAACATCCTTACATCACGAGGAGAAATAAATCAAATTCTCTCATTCGAATATTAAATGAATGCAACATAAGTATATCTAAATAAATTGCCCGAAGGCTTACATCTTAAAAAGTAGGAAGAGGGTTTAACCCTTTTACATCAATGGCATTCCACCTACAAATAAAAGACCCCGTGGCCGACAGGTAAAGAAGATCCATGACCTTGAAACACTTCTCGATGTTCACCTGAAAAAGGATTAGCAACGTGGGATGAACATAATGTCCAGTAGGGATCTCAACATGATCCTAAACAATAACAACTTATAGATAGCTATAATCATGAATGCTTAGTCTCATACTGTACAAATAATGTGATGGTTTATACAGAAATATATGCATATAAGTACTTTTCTCAAAATCATTCATTTCATTCCATAACGTAAGCAAATCATCTTTCTTTCTTCTTATTACCTTTTCACCAAAATTAATATGACAATAACAATTTCTAAAAGAAAGAATTTCACTAAAATCTTTTTACACTTTCTCCCACTTTCCAGACTTACACCTGATTTGACTCTTCAAAACATGTTCACAAGTATCCGATGTCCTTCACATTTCTTACTACCTCAATATAGTACTTGCGTCCATTTCCAACACATTTGTATCTATACATGTATACCTTTAGTACAAAAGGAAACAAAAAGCAACCAATGACTATTTACTCAACAAATGAGGCAACTCGGCCTTCACTAAACATAACCATCACAATCTGCAGTGAAATGCTAATTTACCAGACACCAGCTGGAAGGTAATGGTACCTCTGCCAATTCTCCAAGCACTAGCTGGAAGGTAATGATACCTCTCATTCTTAGCGCAGCCAATTCTCCAAGCGCTAGTTGGAAGGTAATGGTACCTCTTATTCTCAGTTCAGTATACATTTTCCAAACATCACTTTATACAACACTATAATTAATTCGAGCGCACTACATTCACATAATCATTTCAACATTCACAATGTCATCCTCCATTGATGACCAAGGACAAAACCTGTAAACAAAATGTATTCAATACACATAATACAATCATCCAATTTTCATGAGGCATTAAGTCCAACAACACAATAATGTTTCAAGGTTTTCAACTTCTACCAAGGTTCTTTCTTAATTTGCAAAAGAATTATAATTGTCTCTACATTCCAAGGTAAATTTCTAAAATTTCCAATCCACAAAACACCAATTATATATATACATATCCATATATAAAATAAATGAAACTCATTTCCTTCATTTAACCAAAAACCCAATTCATGGATAATTAAATCAATACTTACTCAATTTCAACTTAACAAAAGTATAACCCAAAATTTTAATCTCATGATTAACTCTCTTTTTGCAATTTACAAGTTACCAATTAATTACACTCAACTATGAACAACCTAACACAAGGTAAAATGCTAAATTTCATGAGGCCCGACTAATCTCAAACTAATCAACAATTCATTATTCAAGTCCTTTCGTTCATAATATGATTATTTCACAATTTCAACCCTTTTTATCTATTAGGCATTATATAAAAAGAAATTTACGGCTTCACCTCTTTCTCAACATAAACATGCTAGCCACTCCCCAATTTAACCCAAACAACAACCAATTTCACAAAATTTCAATCTCAACTACCAAATCTTAGATCCTCCAACATGATTTTTTTGAAAAATCCATAACAACATCATTTTTATGCAATAAAAACTTACCACATGTCTATCTATAGACGAGGCATTGAAAAAGATCAAGGAAATCCCTACATCAAACAGAGAATAGGAGAAAAACCTAAGAATCAACTTTGCCGGAATTCGATCTCCACCGGTCAAGACGAAGCCCTTGATATGCTCATCATTTTGGTATAAGGAACTGGTACCAAAATCTCAATGGATTTCTTAAAATCAAAGAAAATGCAAAGTTTTGAGGGTTTGGGTAAAGAGAGATGAGAGAAAAAGAGAGAAAGATTGTAGAGAGAGAGATATAATCATAAATGAGTAAAAATGAGGCAACATATGCAATACATAGCTGAAATGCACGAAAAACGAGATCAACACGCGTCAGACGCATTTCAACCTCCCGCACGCAAGGCGGTCTCTCTTGCACCTGTATATAATGCAGTGTTGCACACACAGCCTTCCCCTATTTCTTGCATGTGCAGCCCCTCTCCTGCACGTGCCGCCCAAGGCCTTGCACATGCGGCCCTGGCCCTCCAGCTCGAAAGATATTCAACTCAACTCCCGATACTCCGGACCCAACCTCGCTCCCTCCGAAACAAGAGAAAACTCGAAATTGAAACAAACAAGAATGAAAATTTTGAGAAGTTTTCAAAAGTGACGAGCCCAACCATTGACAGAACCACACTTTAAAACCTAACATTTTAACGAAAGTAAATCCGACATAACTCAAGAGAACAAGACAACTTACGTACCGGTCATCATTGGAGCAGAAAAAGAAACTACTTTTTATCAAATTTAAATTTGATGACAGTTTTGATACGCCGTTGAAGATGGTCTTAGCAGTACATATATTATGTGCATTCTACTAAAAAAATATATAATTTTATTATAAAATTTTATAATATTAACCATAAAATGTATAATCTCTTCATAAATTGGCACAATAAAATTTTGTAATTAATATTGCAAAAATGTGTGACTTGATTATGATTTTTTTTATGTCAATTTATGACGAGATTGCTCATTTTGTTGTTGATGTTACGAAATTTTATAATAAAATTATACACTTTGTAGAAGGGTGCATATGATATAGCATTTCCCATCCCATTTATGTATATCAAGCAAAATGTAAATGTTATATGAAACATAGACTTGGGTGCAAAATATTAAAATAAATAAAATAATCAATTAATTATATTTTTAGTTCCCATATATAAATTTTGTATTTAATTTTTAATGTTTAAATTGTATTAATTTAATTTTCAGTATATAAAATTATTTTCATTTGGCCTTCAATATACCAAAAAAAAATATTTAAACATAATCTCTCAAATGCCCACTAAAAAAACTAGATTGTGAAAGAAGATGCATGGGGAGAGAGAGAGAGAGAGAGAGAGAGAGAGAGAGAGAGAGAGAGAGAGAGAGAGAGAGAGGGCCACGTGGTAGGTGCATGTGGTGGGACATTATACTCATATTATGGAGTGTTTTGGTAATATACTAGGGTTGTTTTGGAAAGTTGGTAAAAAGTTAATTTTTGATTTTTTATCAAATTTTTTGACTTTTTTGGAAGTGATTTGAAAAGTTGATAAAAAACTGACTTTTTACTTTTTAGTTTAATATTTATTTATGGTGTCAAATCAAATTAAAATGACCAAAATACCCTTACCCAACATAAGAGAGTTATTTTTTTATTTATTTTTCATAGGCCCTAATTTGTAATTTTAGGACTGCGTTTTTGGCACTTGCCAAATGATTTTTCTGGAGTTTTTGGCAGCCACGTTTTTGGACATTTTGTCTAAAAACGTGACTTTTTACCATGTTCCCAAATGACACTTAAAAAAAAAAAAAAAGAAGAAGAAGAAGAAGATTAAAAATTAACTTTTAATTCATTTGGTGTCACATCACCTTTCAAATAAAATAGTGAAAAAAAGTTTAAAAAATAAATAGTCAGCTTTTAATCATCTTTCTAAAACACCCCTATGTTATTTTATTTTCTCTGAAAACTTAGGATTTATATAATATCTAAAATATTTGCTTTTATTGAATTTAATGATTAAAATTTTTCTTTTTTTATTGATTTTATTTCAAAATAAATAAATAAATACTTTAAATTGAAAATAAATAAAAAGTTCAGACTTTAAAGTGATAAAATTAAAATTTCAAGATTTATTTTATTATAAGGATCAAATTTTAGAATTTTTTTTATTTTTTTATTTTATAATTTCTCCTATTTTTATTTAACACATACCTTAGCATCTCTATTGTAACGTCACTTACTCAAAATTAACAAATCTTAACATACAAAATTGCTCTTCACTTTTTTAATTTTTTGTTATATAACACAACTATACAAAATTTTAACATTTATATTAGAAATGCTCTTATTGCATGGATAAGGACTATAAATTTTTTTCCAATTCAAATAGTGTTGGATTGATGGGTTTTTCAACACCAACCAGTATCTTCCTGAGAAAAAAGCCAAAAAGATTAGTGTGGAAAGAAACGCACCACTAGCAGACATTCAATGAAGGGTGTTTGGGATTGATTATTTATTTATTTATTAGTGAATTTAAAATATATATATATATATAGATTTAAATTTATGGATTTTATCCAATTAGACGGATTAAAAAAGTATTAAACAAAAATTGGAAAAAAGTCCATAAAGGATATTTTTAAAAAAAATAAAAAATAATTGACTTTTTTAGTTTATTTTAGTGTTTAGTGAATTTTTTTTAAATATTTTAAATTCGTCTAAACAAGTCCTAAAATGCAAAAAATATCGACATAACTTCGAAAAAAAAGATACTTAAAGACAAAAAAATGTTTTAAAAAAAAAAAATTGACTTTCCTAAATATATGCCAAACACCCCATGAGGTAATTTAAACTAACTTTCTTTGAGATTTGGAAAAAAAAAAATACATCAACTTCTATAAGTTTAATATAATTACACTTAAAAGCTTATAATATTTTAGGGTTTAGTTATGGTGTGCAACTTACATCTTACACCTTACACCTTACACTTACACCTTTTGTAAAAAATTAAACCTTACACTTACACCTTTTTTGAGGTTGCACACCATATGCAACCCACTTACACCTTACACTTACACCTTACACTTACACCTTATACTTATACTTACACCTTACACTTACACTTTTTGTGTAAGTGACACATGGTGTGCAATTGCACACTTAAGAAAAGTCCAATATTTTAAACCATCGAAATCTTGTATCACTTTCATCAGTATATCATTACTATAATATTGCCATCTTTTTTACTTAAAAAAATATACCTTGCCTTTATTTATCCTTATATGTATATGTCATTTGCATGAGTTCTACCTGTTTTGATTTTAAAAGTTGATGTAATTTGTAAAGTATGTTATTTTATTTTACTTTTTTTAAATTCAAAAGTAACCAATGTAATTTACCCAATTTTGATGGAGTAATGTTAAAAACTCACATTTTAAGATCACAAATTTACCTATAATTTCACCCACAATGATGTAACAAAGAAGGTAGGCTTTATATAATTGAGCGAGTAACTAATCAAAAATTGACACTTATCATACTTTTTCAGTGTAAGTCAAATTGGGAGAACTTTTTGTAAATCTCAAACATTTTCCAATTTTGATGCCACCAATAGCAAGTAATGGAGAGCCTTTGAAATTTTACACCAAGTTTGTAGTCATGTCACAAATAAATTTAAATCATTTATTTATGTGGAGACTATGTAAAAACCATAAAAAGAAAAAATCCAAAATTTTTTTTTATGATTGTCATGGGTAATTCTATTTACACCTACCATCTTTCAATTTTTTTTATTTATTTATTACACATTTATCCCTTAATTAAATTATTCTTTTGGACAAAATTCTAACCCTAATTTGTAAGTACATAACACCAACCACCGGCCCCACCTACAGCTCACCTCCAACTCCAGCTTCGGCACCAAACCCTCCCCAGCCACCGATGCCAATCATAAAATGCACAAGATGAATTGAAGGTGGGAACCATGAATTTATTCACTGAATTTAATAGATACAACATGTGCTCCAAAATCAAAGAGAGACACGAGAAATGGAATTGATATCCACTGTTTGATCGAGCTAGAGAAACATTTTCAAATAGCATAGAGAGGACAAGAAGAATGAAATAGCATCAAAGGGCATCATCCTATCCTATCTTCGTGCAGAATAATCATCTAGAGATGTAACAAAATGTAGCAAACTATCATTATACATGGATATCAAATATGCAGTCTCAAACACGTCAAATTTCAACATGTCCTGGAAGTTTGGCACGACAATGTAATAGATGAATTCTATGTTATAGCAATTTTAAATATTTGAACAAATTGTAATTGTGGGCCAAAAACAAAGAGAATGTAGTGGCAGTTTTTAAGAATCCATTTGTCCAACACATTTGCTCCTCTAACTTGGTTTTGCACTTTTCTCTTCTCATCAACAGACCTAACCACACACTGATGTCACCCCACATCTAGGGCAAAAGGTCCAACAGGACTAGATCCCACAACAATTACCCAAAAATAAATCAAATGCAAAAAAAAAAAGCCCCATGTTAACAGAAATAACTTCTCAAAAAATGAAAGCAAACAAATCGAGAATTGTACCAATTCATTGAGAATTTGAGAGGAAGGAAATATTAGATCTTGTTAAGCAAAAGCATGGCAAACATTGCGAAGCAGCCTACAAGCTACACAAACAGAACTCCAATTATTTCCATTCCATCCCTTAACAAGGATAAAATTTTGTACTAACACCCAAAATCAAAAGAAATAAAAGACTAGAACACTTGTTTTTTAAGGATAGTATAGGCAAATGAAATAGGATTGAAACTCAAATCACAGGAATTCACTAATATTTTCCAATAGATGGTTATAGATTTACTCAATTGCAAGAAAACAGGAGTCAATCTTATCAGCTTCTTTATCTGGAATCTCTAGCTTGAACTCCTCTTCTAGAGCCATTACAATCTGCATATTGTCTAAAGCTATCCAATCCCAAATCTTCATGAAAATGGATATCAGGAATCACCTGCAGATAAAGGCAGAACAAACTGTAATTCCAAATCCAATAACAACTCCCCATGCTACTAGTAGAGCCAGAGATATATGAGAATCCCATGCTAGACATAATTATGTAACGCTGACAATGAAATTTGCTGATGAAAAGAATTGCGGTATAAATTTGACGCTCAATCAAGTCAAGGAAAAATTAAATTCCAAAAATCTGAGGTCTAAAATAATTTTGTTAATATGGAGCCTTCTAGTTTTATCTAGGTCTTCTTTTTATGAAATTATAAAGCATCTTTATAGTTCTATTGTTCGCTGCCAACACTTCTTTGTTGTTTTCTCTAATGCACAGTGGTTGCCTTTAGTAAAATCTACAACACAACTATACAAAAATAATAATAAATTCAAAACTATAATGCAGGATGACTTTTGGGGGGAATGTTGGACAACAGTCACATGACTCACATTGCTGAAACAAGCTCAAATAATACTACATATAACAGTTGAATACTGATGTTCACAAATTAAAAAGAGACCAAACAAAACCACAATCAATGGTAGAGTCAAAATTAGGATAAATTGAAAACCAATTACAATTATATCTGTCATTCATATGCTACCAAAAGCACAAAAAAACTAATTTCCAATGCTATGTAAACTGTAAAGGACAATAGCCTTCTATAAACCAAATGCATTGCAGTAAGTAGCATAAACAAATGCTCAATTTATTTATCTGATTGAGTGACGAATTGACCTTTGTAGAACATCAGTGCTGATTGTTCAGTTCTTGTTGTCTGAATCCTATGATAGAAACCAAACTCTCTACATAGTGAAAAGCTTCAAACTGAACTCCATCAATTGGAATATCTTTAATCTCTCCATTTTGGGGGTTGTACAAGAATATCCTTCCCCATGCATCTGCTGCTATAATCTCACCATTCTTCGTCCATTGCAACAACCAAAATGGTTCAACACCCAAAACTGGTCCAATCACAAATTTCTTACACCAATTGCTCTCACCGCCACAACGATCCTCTATCATCCACACATCAACAGATTGTTGGAGAGAGATTCAGGTGATGGATTTGAGCTTTTATATCCATAAATTGTCTTGTGAGGTGATTGTCAATGGAGCTCCCTATTGGTTGCTCTCAACTCCTTCAAATCATTGTCTTTGCTTCACATGGTTTGATGTTCAAAATGAGGCTTTTGTCATGTTGCCGGGGCTTGATCTTTCTCAGTTCTACATCGGGACTTCTGTCCCCTCGACTCTAGTGGATTGGAAAGATAATGCTGCTGGGTTGTGTGTTGTCCTGGAAACCCACCTGTTGATGTGTAGATGATAGAGGTCGTTGTGGCGGTGAGAGCAATTGGTGTAAGAAATTTGTGATTGGACCAGTTTTACCTGAATCTCTCTCCATTGAAAGAAACTATCCTGACGACCTTGTAGTCACTGGAAGAAGTAGTAGAATGGAATTAGAATCCGAACCCGAGAGAGAGGTGAAAAAACATAGGAGGAATTTCGATGGTGGGAGGGGGAGAGATTTGAAGAGTTTGGTAGCGGAGTTCCAGAGGAGGAGGAGGATACGTCGATGGCAATGGAGTGGATGGTTCGAGAGACAGACACAGAGACAGAGGAGGCCATTGATGGAGCCGATTAGGTGTAGATTGCGAGTGTGATTGGCAAAGGGGTGGACCAGATTGATAGGGTTTTGAGACGATGAGGGTGATTGTAACAGAGAGAGGGAGGTGGTGGTGCCGTGTGTGAAGGTGAAAATGGTGGCGGCAGAGGTGGTGCAGTGGTGGAGGAGGTGGGAGGAGATGATGTTAGGGTTAGAGATGAGGGGGCGGAAGGTTTTGCTTACGCACCTGAATCGAAGGAGAGATTTGACAGGTAGACGATTGAGAATGTCGCTGATGTCCATGGGGAGATAGAGATTGTAGTCCGAAGACGATGACATTGCATCATCGGTGGCCTCTGTATTTCTTTCTTGATTCGCCATTGTTGCTTCTTTCCAAGAATGGGAATACAGAGAGAAGAGAGAGGAAGGGTTTTGAGAGAGGTTTTACACACAAGATCAAGAAATGAATAGAAACTGTTGGAAATCAAGCTTATTTTTCTATATGAGCAAATAATGATGTCTGGGGGCATAGTGCTACGTTAGTGCTTAGTATATTATATGTAATATTTTAGGGCCATTTTGGGAAGTGATAAAAACGCTGGGTTTGTGTTTTTATCCAAAAATTTGATTTTTACCAACTTGTTCATTTGGCAAGAGCCAAAAAGTTGGTGGCAAAATTACATAATTGCCCTTAGTGTTTATATTTTGTGAGTTTGGGTGAAAAGTAATTTTTTAAGTTGGGTGAGGCTATTTTAGTCATTTTAGTGTAGTAAAAAGTAACTTTTTACCAACTTCCCAAATCACTTTAAAAAATCTTGGTTAAAAGCAAAAAAGTTGATTTTTACCAACTTCTCAAAATAGGCCTTAATATATGTATACAGTTGCTAGCCTAGATAGATAGAATTGTAATATAAGATTCCTTTCTTTTGCTTTTTTTGCTTTCGGTTGCTTTCCGTCGCCTTTCATTATTCTATTTCATTTGTATCATCATACTATTTTGTAACAACTCATATATAATGGAGCTTCCATTTAGTTTCTAAGATATTGAACAACAGAGCTTATTTGCTCTTTCAATCACTCTCTCAATATTTCTTTTCATGGTATCAGAGCAAGTGTAATCCTGTCTCATCATTTTCGCCTCTTCAGTCAGTATTCGAGTTTTCTGTTTTAATTTTTTGTCTCTCTCTTCTACTCAAATCTATCCTTCTATTTCATTCTTAAATACGGTCCAGCTTTTGAAATGGCTATCGACTCATCCTCCTCTTCTTCTGATATTATCATTTCATTATCTTCATCCTCTCATCAAATGGAAACCTCTCATCTTCCGATCACCGCCCATAAACTAAATGGGCAAAATTATTTGCAATGGTCTCAATCCATATTAATGTTTATACGGGAAAAGGAGAAAGATGACTCCATCACCGGAGCCTCAGCACTACCAGAAACCACAACATCAACCTACAAAAGGTGGATAGCTGAAAATAATATAGTCATGTCATGGCTCGTCAACTCTATGACCACTGACATTGGCGAAAATTTTTTGTCATTTGATACTGCCAAAGAGATCTGGGACATGGCGAAAGAAACATTTTTGGACAAGGAAAACACATCTGAAATCATCCAGCTTGAAAGCTTCCTCCACGATTTACATCAAGACAATCTTACGGTAACTGAATATTTCAATACCCTTACTCGTCTATGGCGTCAACTTGACACGTTTGAGGTTCATAACTGGCAGTGTGTTGCTGATGGTTTGTTGTATAAAAAGATTGCCGAAGGGAAGCGTGTGTTTAAATTCTTGTTAGGATTGAACACAAATCTTGATGAAATCAGAGGAAGAATTATGGGAGTAAAACCGCTACCTAGCCTTAAAGAGGCATTCTCTGAAGTCCGTCGCGAAAAAAGTCGGAAAAAACTCATGATGGGATCCCATCAACAACTGAATATGGCAGAAAGCTCGGCTCTTAAGACTCAATTTGCTCCTATTGACAACCGTCAGAAAAATAAAGGAGGTAGGCCTTGGTGTGATCATTGCAGAAAGTCGAGTCACTCGAGAGAAACTTGCTGGAAGATTCGTGGAAAGCCAGCAGATTGGAAGCCACGTTAGCCTCTTGAGAAAGAAGAACGAAATAATCATGCAGGTACCAATGAACTATCACCACAACCTGAAGCAAGCCCTTTCACCGAGGAGCAAATGGAGATGCTCCAGAAACTACTGTCTCCTATTCTACAGCCACAATCTGGTTCGTCTTCCAACCACATCATTGGATCCGGAACCTTGGCTCACAAAGGTAATTCTTTGAATGCCTTTACTGTTGGTAAGAAACGTAAAAAACCTTGGATCGTGGACTCAGGAGCATCTGATCATATGACGGGAGATGCAACAATTTTTGATACATATAGCTCATGTCAAAATAATTTAACGGTCCGAATAGCAGATGGTTCACTATCAAAGGTTGCCGGTATAGGTTCAGTTGTGCTGTCTAGGAATCTCATTCTCAACTCTGTTCTCCTTGTTCCTGACTTGGACTGTAATTTATTGTCAATTAGTAAACTCACTAAGGAAAAGAGGTGTGTTACTAATTTTTTCTCCACTCATTGTAAATTTCAGGATTTGGATTCGAGGAAGACGATTGGTAATGCTGAGGAATGCTCTGGACTCTACATCCTTAAGGAACGCCACTATCCACAGGAACAACCTCAAACGGCAATTCGTGGTAGTTCTTTTTCGGTTTCATGTCAAAATAACGATAGAGCAATTATGTTGTGGCACTATCGCTTAGGTCATCCTAATGTTATGTATCTCAAGCATTTATTTCCTTCATTATTTAATAAAAATCCAAAACCTTTTGATTGTGAAATCTGTCAATTTTCTAAGCATGTTCGGTCCCATTTTCCCATTCAATCTAATAAAGCGTCTCGTCCATTCTCACTAATTCATAGTGATATCTGGGGTCCATCAAGAATAAAAAATGTAATTGGTACTAGGTGGTTTGTCTCATTCATAGATGATCATACTAGATTAACCTGGGTCTTCCTCATGAAAGACAAATTTGAAACAAGCCAAATCTTCAAAAAATTTCAAATTATGATTCAGACACAATTCCAGTCAAAAATACAAATTCTAAAGTCTGATAATGCTCGGGACTATTTCAACTCCATTCTAGGAGAATTTTTAGCAAAAGAAGGGATAGTTCAATTAAGTTCATGTGTTGACACCCCACAACAAAACGGCATCGCTGAACGGAAAAATAGGCATTTGTTAGATGTTGCTAGATCGCTAATGTTTTCCACAAATGTTCCACAATTCTTCTGGGGAAGTTGTTTACAAAGAAATTTCACCTTATTAATAGGATGCCATCTAGGGTACTACAATTCCAAACCCCTTGTCAACTTCTCCTAAAATCCTTTCCTACTACTCGCCTCATCTCCACCATCCCACCAAAAATTTTCTGGTGCTCTGTCTTTATTCATATCCATCAACAGTTTCGAAGTAAACTTGATCCCAGGTCGCTCAAGTGTATCTTCATTGGGTATTCGTCACATCAAAAAGGGTATAAGTGTTACTCTCCGGTCACAAGGAAATTCTACAATTCCATGGATGTCACATTTTTTGAAACCCAGTCTTACTACCCTAAAATCGTTATTCATGGGGAGACTCCAACCCAAGAATATCAATTTTGGACCCTTGAGTCATTTAGTGAGCCATCCATCACCACCAAAAATCACACACCTCCAGAGTCATTTAATCAATCTTTACCTGTCGAAAATTCTGAGTTCATTGTTGACTTGCGGGATAATGAGCACATCCAAGAGGAAACGGAGGAATGAGCGCTTTCTCAACACTCCCATGAGGCTGAACCGGGTTCTAATCCAAACAATAGCCCAGGTAACAATATTCCTACCACAGATAGTACTATTAATTCTGAGTTAGAAAATAGTATTCTTAATATGCCCATAGCTTGGAGAAAAGGAGTTAGATCATGTACTCAGCATCCCATTGGGAACTTTATTTCTTATGATAAGCTATCACCTTTGTTTCGTGCCTTCACTTCTAGCATCACGGAGATACCCATTCCTCGGAATATTCAGGAAGCCTTCAAGTATCCGAAGTGGAAGGCAGCAATCAATGAGGAAGTTCGGGCTCTGGAAAAGAATGGTACTTGGGTAATTACTGATCTTCCAAGAGGTAAGAAACCAGTTGGGTGTAAATGGATTTTCACAGTAAAGCACAAGGTAAATGGTAATGTGGAACGTTATAAAGCTCGGTTGGTCGCCAAAGGATTCTCCCAATCTTATGGCATTGACTATCAAACAACCTTTGCTCCAGTTGCCAAGCTCAACACTGTTCGTGTACTTTTATCCTTGGCAGCTAATCTCGATTGGTCACTTCACCAACTTGATGTGAAAAATGCCTTCCTCAATGGTGACTTAGAGAAAGAAGTTTACATGGACATTCCTGCTGGACTTGAGACGACATCAAATTTCAACAAAGTTTGCAGACTCCAAAAATCCTTGTATGGTCTCAAACAATCTCCCAGGGCTTGGTTTCAACGGTTCACTAAGGCAGTGAAAGGGTACGGCTTTGTTCAATGTCAATCCGATCATACATTATTTGTGAAGCACTCCCTAGGAGGGAAATTGGCAATTATCATTGTTTATGTGGATGACATAATTCTAACAGGTGATCATGAAAAGGAAATTGGCTTACTTAAAAAATTCCTAACAAAGGAATTTGAGATTAAAGATCTTGGAAACCTTAAGTACTTTCATGGAATGGAGATTGCTAGGTCAAAGAAAGATATAGCAGTCTCACAACGTAAATACATTCTAGACTTACTGAATGAAACAAGGATGCTAGGATGCAAGCCGGCAAAAACACCTATGGACACAACTATCAAACTGGAAGACAGTGACGGTAGTGCACCAAGTGATAAAGGGAGATATCAACGTCTTGTGGGAAAACTCATTTATCTTTCTCATACAAGGCCAGACATCGGCTTCTCTGTTTGTGGTCAGTCAATTCATGAATAATCCAACTGAAAAACACATGACTGCTGTGACCAGAATATTGAGGTACCTAAAAAAGACACCGGGAAAGGGTCTCTTCTTCCAAAGAACAACAAATAGAAAAATTGAGATTTTTTCAGATGCAGATTGGGCAGGTTCAGTGACTGATCGAAGATCAACTTCTAGCTATTGTTTGTTTGTTTGGGGGAACGCGGTTACATGGCGAAGCAAGAAACAGTCAGTGGTAGCCCGTAGTAGTGCTAAGGCAGAATTTCATGCTATGGCACTAGGTATCTGTGAGAGAATCTGGTTGAACAGGCTGTTAGAAGAATTACAGATTCCATCTGAGCATCCCATGGTTTTATACTGCGACAACCAAGCCGCTATCAGTATAGCTAAGAATCCGGTTCATCATGATCGAACTAAACACGTGGAGATAGATCGACACTTTATCAAGGAAAAGATTGAAGAAGGAGTTTTTCAAGTCAGCTACACCCCAACAAACTGTTAAAAGGCTGACATTCTCACAAAAGCTCTTGCTCGAGTTAACTTCGAAGATCTGACGGAAAAATTGGGAATGATTAACATCTACAACGTAGCTTGAGGGGGAGTGTTGGAAATCAAGCTTCTTTTTCCATGTGAGCAAATAATGATGTCTGGTGCATAGTGCTCTGTTAGTGCTCAGTATATTATATGTAATATTTTAATATATATATACAGCTGCTAGCCCAGATAGATAAAATTGTAATATAGGATTCATTTCTTTTGCTTTTCTGCTTTCGGTTGCTTTCGGTCGCCTTTCATTATTCTATTCTATTTGTATCATCATACTGTTTTGTAACAACTCCTATATAATGGAGCTTCCATTTGGTTTCTAAGATATTGAACAACAGAGCTTATTTGCTCTTTCAATCACTCTCTCAATATTTCTTTTCAGAAATAGACCCCAACCAACTCCAGATAAAGTGGATTAGTTAGAGCAGTTTGTATGTAGACTGTAGTGCACCAAAGACAAGTTATTGGTCGTTGTTGGCACCGTTATGCGTATCCTAACAGTTGTGATTATCACGTAACAAAAAATAATTTTTTCTGGACAGAAAAAATTATTGGTTGGTCTCATGGCATCACGTAACTATATCTCAAATTAATCACAAATTTTTATGTTGCTTTATGTTCCTCAATCATTCAATTTGAAATAGTAAGTCATATTTTCTCCATCAATTACAATGCATGTAGAGCGCCACATAGTACTTCCTTAGACCAACCACATGAAAAAATTATTAGTTTGTCATGCAGTGTCCCGTGATTATACTTCCAATCAATCACCAATTTTTATATTTCTCATATTTTTTAATTATTTAATATAAAATTATAAATTCTATCTTCTTTACTGATCACAATACATACTTATGAAACGTCATGTGGAACTACTCAATTTCACTGTCACCTAAGCAAGTCGGGATGTAATGACCCGGAACTGTATGATGTGATTATCAGTAATTAATTATGTGTTAGTATGATTTAACGGAAGACTACCTGTTTGAATTAGAAAATTTTATGTTGAGACTACGATTTTGGGATTGAAATTGATGACCGTAATGGGTACAGAAAACGAAATTGAATACGTCTATGTAATCCCGGAAATTTGTAGAACTGTTTGAGAAAATAATTTGAGGACTGAATTTCGTCTGCATCGCTAAGTCTTGTTTGGCTCAAATGTTTTGATACAATTGTTATGATTGATAAGGGCCATGTTTGGCTTACATAATTTGGGCAAGGGATTATTTTGTTGTTATAGATAAGGATGTATGCCTTTTTGACTCATTTACCTCAAACACAAGAGAAAGAAAAATCTAGAAAGAGAGAGAGAGGGAGAATACGGGAAGGAAGGAGAGACCAAGGGAAGAAGAAAGGGAAAAGGGGGAAATCAAGTTGAATCTACCACAAATTGAAGAATTAAGGTAAGACTTTCTCCGAATTTCTTGAAGTAAGGTTGTATCCTCCATGATCTCATGATAAATAAATGAAAAGGGAAGAGAAGTGATGTTGAATTTGAACACATATGTTATGAATCAAGTTTATTTGGTATGTTTTGAGGGTAACCTCCATGGATGTTGAAATAAGAAGTTTTAATGTGCATGTTCATGAGTATTCATCTTGATTGAGGATTGATTTTGGTAAAAGGTGCATGTAGGTTTTGTTCTAGTTCCTAATGTTCAAGATAAGTTGGTTTTGAGGTTTGATTTCATCAATGGGGAAGTTGATTTTGAAAAGGGAAAAGGAAGCTTGGAAGAAGAACGAGATTTTCGATTTGATCTCGCTCGGCGGAGGGAAGCCCTTCGGCGGAAAATCAAATCTCTCAGCTTTTGGGAATTATTCCGATCGGCGGACATGTGGGCGCCGAAAGGGAAGGTCTTTTTTCAGAAAATTTTGGGAAAGTTGTATTCTTCATTCTATTATGTTAATTGCATCATTTAGCATCTCATGAGCATGAAATGAATATGAAATGAAGTAAAGAATGAAAGAATGACATGAAATAAAGTGAAGGAAAGAAAAGAAACATGAATGATTTAATGTATGAGGATCATGAATGTTAAGAAATGTTTATAATGTTAATTGCGGCGGTGCCTCGAAGACCGTATAATAACCGGTATTGGAAACCCATGTGAGTAATGTTTTTGTAAAAATACGTTATTATGAATTATGTTTCAAAGTGATACGTTCTGATATGATATGTTTGAAAGGTGATTTTTAAACTGTGAACGAATGCCTTTATTTGCAAATCTGGTATGGCATCCATAGATAGATTGGTCATGGGTGGGACATGAACATGCAGCCCATGATCGATCGATCATGGGTTAGGGTATGAAGATGGAGACCCATGGCGATCCACGAGATCTCGTAGACTAGAACGTGAATGATAGACTTATGAAAGATTATGGAAGGTTCTGGATTATGCCATTATATTTGTTATTTGTTTATGACTGTAATTATGAAATGTTGGTATTCGTTCACTAACCCTTTACTTAAATGTTACTTGCTGAGCTTTAGCTCATTATTTGTACTTATGTATTATAGGTGAGCCTTCAGGTAGCCGAGCCTAGGCGGAGTCCCGAGCCGAGCCGCCGTTTTGAAGCCTACCAAGTTTTGAGTGCCTCTGAGCTGGGGCTAGGCCTGGAAGGCCGTGAGAGAGTTTTGTCTTTTTGGTTATTTTGTAGTTTGTACTTATGTGATGTTTTGGAACATGTCATGTAAAATACAATGTAATTATTATTTTGGCATGTATATACACTTGTTCATGTAAATGCAAAGCTCTTGGACTATTAGTTTTTGCATGTGCTTCCGCGAGCCCCTTTTTTTTTTTATTATATTTTGTACAGTAAGGCCGGAGGTAATTTACGAATTACTGGCCGGTCACGTCACCGAACCTCTCGGGGCGGGTTTGGGGCGTGACACGGGACCACCGCTAAATGGGGTTATTGTTTCTCCTCGTTGACCAACGAACGAAAGCAGTTTAAGTTAAGCAACTAACTATGGTTGATTGGTTAAGTTTTGAATTTATTTTTTTATTTTTATTTTTTTGTAAAAAATGGGTTTGACAATCTAAATATTAAAAAAAATATTTTAATTCAAAAATCAAAAATCAAAAATATATTTTAAAATAATAAGATTTTTTTTTCATTTTTTTTGCTAATTAGTTTTTGATTTTTATGAAAATAAATTCGTAAATAAAGTTTAAAAACTCAATCAAATAATGTGTAAATTGCTCATCTATCTAATATTAGTGATAGGTGCACATATATCTTTTAAAGTATATTTAAAATATAAATTGTCTCGTGTGATTTAAAGAATTATAAATATTTCTTTATAAGAATTTTTTATTAAACAGAAGTAATTAGAAAAATGAAACAGTTCCGATTGGTGGCTCGAAATTAGGAAGGCTCGAATGGCTCGAGTCCAAAACAACGTCGTTTTGGATTTTTTTTTTTTTCCTTTTTCTTTCTTGTTTTTCTGAAGATGTAGTTGATGAAGAAGAAGAAGAAGAAGAAGAAGAAGAAGAGGAGGAGAAGAGGGAGCTGGGGAACGCATAGACAAAGAATCAACAACAACATCTTCATCAACACATCATCTTCATCAACACATCATCATCATCAACAACATCTTCATCAACATCATCATCTGTAACCAAAAAAAAAAAAAATTCATTTATCTTTAGATCCAGATCTACTATAGAAAAAAAAATAAACAAATAAATAAATAAAATAAAATAAAAAATAAAGAGTAGAGAAAACAGAGCGCCGCCACCGGCAGAGAGCCATCATTGTCGATCTTCCTTCTTTTCCTCCTCCGTCATCGCCTCTTCTCTCTTCTCTTCTCTCTCTCTCTCTCTCTCTCTCTCTCTCTCTCTCTTCTTTTCTCTTATCTTCCCTTCGTATGTGAAAGCAAGAAAAAGAAAAGAAAAAAAAAAAAAGAATACCCATAACGTCGTTTTGGGTATTCGAGCCACTATTCGAGCCACCTATTTCGAGCTACGAAGTATTATTGAAAATGAAATTTGTAATTATTCTCATATATAATAATAAAATTATTTGAATTATTAATTAAAATATATTTTTAATATTATTAAAAACTGTTAATTAATTTAATAAATTATTGACAAAAAAACTAGTTTGTTATAAAAATTAAAAACATGAAGGAAATTGATTGGAGTAGAGACCCTAATAAGAGAGAGAAAGAGAGAGAGAGAGAGAGAGAGAGAGAAAAGGTTGTGACAGAGATTTTACACAAAAAAAAATTGATTGGAGTAGAGACCCCAACCAAATGGAGTTCAGATAAAGTGGGTGCAGTACCGTTTGAGTGTGCAGTTCACCAAAACGACAGCGGATGACCGAATGCCATATTCACTGCCACCTAAGCAAGTGGGGGCCACTGCTAATTGGTGTCGTTGTCTGTTTCTTCTCGTTTGACCAACGAACAAAAGGAAATAAGCAAATATATTGTCCTGTTTGGCAAATGCGATTTTACTTTTTTAAATAATTAATAATATAAAATATCATATGAAATTTATAATTATTTATTTTTTTTCTCATAAATATCACATTTAATTATAAAAAAAAGTCTAATAATCTTTCTAAACACAAAATTTTTAACTTATTAAAATAGTCAAAAATTAAAATAAGCTACTGAAATAGTCAACTTCTCAAACGATGCCATTGTTTTGTTTCACTTTTCCAAGATTTACTTTTCAAAAACTTAAAATTTTTATTTTTCATTATTTTTACTTGATTTTTTTTTAATATTTTAAGAAATTTTTTTAATTTATGAATACACTTAACATAAATATACTTAAAAAAATATAATATTTGTAAAAAAAAAGTTTTAAAAATTTACTAAATACCAAAAATACAAAAATAAAAAATAAAAATTTAGTATATTTTCGTAGTCTTGTGTATTTATTGATTGGTTAAAATAATTTCTTACAATTTTTTTTAGATACATTTAAGTAAAGTGCATCTAAAAAAGTAAAAAAATTGTTTAAAATTTTAAAAATATTCACTAAAAACAAAAAACAAAAAAAAACACGAAAAATAAAAATTCAATTTCCAAAAAAATCAATTTTTTTCTTTTTTCCTTTTTTTGTAAAATGGGTTTGACAAAATTAAATATTAAAAAATATTTTTTTAAATTATAAATTTGATTTTAACTCAAAAAATAAAAATACATTTTAAAATAGTAAATATTGTTCAGTGTGTTTGGTTTGAGTTTTTTGGATTAAGGTTTTTGAAAACTGAGTTTTTTAGTTTTCGTGTTTTTTTGTTTTTAGTGAATATTTTTTAAAATTTTAAACATTTTTTTTACTTTTTTAGATGCACCTTACTTAGATGTATCTAAAAAGTAAAAAATTTGTGAAAAAATATTTTTAAAAATTAATAAATACATAAAAATATAAAAATTGTACTGAATTCTCGTATTTTTTTGTATTTTTGGTATTTAGTGAATTTTTAAAAAGGTTTTTTAAAAAAAATTTTACTTTTTAGGTATATTTATGTTAGGTATGTCTAAAAATTTTAAAAATTGCTTAAAATATTAAAAAAATTCAGTAAAAACATAAAAAATAAAAAAAAGAAAAAGAAAAAACACACAGAAAACAATAAAGCAAAATTTTCTGAAAAGTGTTTTTGGAAAAGACTAACCAAGCAAATTTTTTAAGGAAAAAAAATTTAAAAATTAAATTTAAAAACTCAATCAAATAACATGTAAATTCCTCATCTATACATACATACATACATACATATGTATAAATATATAAGAATCGTTTAGTTGCTTGAGATCCATCTTTTCTTTTTGATTTTGGCCTTTTGTTTTGAATAATTTACTAACGGTGGCCTATATGTTGAGTGAAGATTTTTTTGTAATTACGCAAATATTTTTGGTCAATTATGCAACAGGCTTTTCGTAATTGCGCAAAGATTCTTGGTCAATTATGAAACATGTCTATCCGTAATTACGCAAACATTGTTGGTCAATTATGAAATATAAATCTTTTATTTTTGGATAATTTACCAGCCAGTCTCCCTTTCTAGCCTTATTACCTATTTGGTTCTGGCTTATATTTTTATGTACTATTAAGCCCTTAGTTGCCTATAATACCCTCTTTTAGGGGTGTTCACGGATCAGTTATGCACGGTTCAGGTGGCGGGTTGGACTCGCCCGATTGGGTGCAGGTTAGGAAAAAATGAAACCACGTCCGCCGGCAATGCGGGTTGCAGGTTGCACGGGTGGGTCGTGCGATTGTGCAGGCGGATATGGGCGGTTTGTAATTTAGAATTTTTTTTTTATTTATTTGAAAATTTTATTCTTGGCTTTGCTTTTGAGGCCTTCTCCCCTTTCTAAGATATGCTTTTGGGTAAAAAAAAAAAACATAAAGCAAAACAAAAATTTCATGGGAACCAATTGGTTTGTTGATAGTGTGCTACTTACAAACTAGGTAAATTGACTCACAATCATTCCCAAGAAAAAGAAATGACATCTCTTTTGTACAAACCACGTAACAAACTAGGTAAATTGCAGGCAACCCAGGTAACAAAACAAAACTGGACATACCAGGCCACCAAGCAAAGCAAACCCGCAATCAACAAACCATAAATAAATGAAGATGGGGGATTTCAAATCTGGGACTCATACTTTGTGTAATGAAACACTTTTTTTTTTTTTTGTGTGCAGTTTCTACATTTTCTAGATTTGGAAATCTCCAAATCTAGTCTACGATTGACGACGGCGACAAGGAGAAAATGGGGGGATCGCAGCGAGCAAACAATGGCATAGTTGGGTAATTGAAAGATGGAGTGGCAATGCGAGAGACAATGGCATCACAGTGACAAGAGAGGAGAAAGATGGCGACGGGGAGGAGAGAAAAGAGACCGTGAGTAAGGAGGCGACAGATGGTAGTGGTGACGACGATGGGGAGGAGAGAAGAGAGAGGTCCGTGAGATGAGAGAGAAAGAAAGACAATGGCAACAAGAGAGAGAAAGAGAGAGAGAGAGAGAGGAGTACCAAAGAAATGATTTTTTTGGATCAATCTGGGAGTGGGTTTCTATTCAAAACAAAAAAATGTGGGAGTGGGGTTCTATTTTAAATATAATTTGCGAGCGGATACGGTTCTCTGCGGGTAGGGTCAAGTCTGACCCGAACCTGATTTTGGGCTGAAAAATAGACCCGCACCCACCCTATTTATGTGTGCGAGTAGAGTCGAATTTGTGCTGGTAGAGTTGAATTTGTGCTGGTAGAGTCGGTTTGGGCAGGTTGTGCGGATTGGATAAACCGTTGCCCACAATTTACTAATCATTAATTTTCTCAACTTTTATTAACTTCTCTCTCTTGATTATTTTTTCAGAACCCTTCTTTTCTCTCTCTCTCTCTCTCTCTCTCTCTCTCTCTTTCTAGAAAATACCATCACCGTTGCCATGGTCATGGCCATGGCCATCCACCTACCACCACCACCATTGTCTATCATTGACCACCACCACCTTTGCTGGCCACTACCACCACCATCGTTTACCAACCATCTCCACCATCGCCGATCTATACTTCACCAACTCTAATTCACCGCTACTGTCTACCAACCACCTTCACAATCGCTGATTTACACTATGCCATCGTCGATCTATACTTTGTTCTAGATCTACATTGATCTAGTTGTTTCTATTGTAAAATCAACTTCAAACGACTACAAACAATATTGATTTTCCAAATCTCGCCTTATACTCCATCCTAGATCTACATTAATCTAGTTGTTTCTACTGTGAAATCAACTTCAAACAACTATAGACAACATTGATTCTCCAAATCTTGCATCTCTCTCCCTCCCTCACTCTCTCTTTATTTCTCTCAAACCAAATCTGTTGCAAACAAGGGTTTAATATATCAGTGATAAATTTATAACTAATATATGTCTTTGATCTTTTGTTGATTTGTTACAATAATGATGAGATTTTCTTTTTGTAATTTTTCAACAAATAGTCAGTGAGAAATGTATCAATGAATGTGTCTATCAGTGATAAATTTATTACTGAATATGTCTTCGAATCTGTGTTGATTTGTGACAATGATGACAAGATATATTTATTTTTTTAATTTTTTAGCAAATAGTCAGTGAGAAATTTATGTGAAAGTATCTATTAGTGATAAATTTATCACTGAATATGTCTTTGAATCTTTGTGTTGATTTGTAACGATGATAACGAGATTTTCTTTTTATAATTTTTTAACAACCAGTCAGTGAGAAATTTATCAGTGAATGTGTCTATCAGTGATAAATTTCACATTGAATATGTCTTTAAATTTTGTGTTGATTTGTGACAATGATGACGATATTTTCTTTTTGTAATTTTTTAACAAACAGTCAATGGTAAATTTATCACTGAATATGTCTTTGAATCTTGTGTTGATTTTTGACGATAATGATAAGATTTTGTAATTTTTAACAAGCATACAGTGGTTAAATTTATTACTGAATGTGTCAATTATAAATTTTTTTACTATATTTGTCTTTGATTATTTGTGTTAATCTACGAATGTGAAGAATTATTTTGTGGTAAGGATTCCTCATCTCTCTCCTTCATTTTCTTCATCTTTATTCTTCTCTTTTTCTCTTGTTGCCACCTTGTTTGAAGAGGTACTGGCGGTATTGACATGGTGGAGATGGAAAATGGCCACACAAAAAAATATTGTCAAAGTTCAAAGGTAGTTGTTGGAGGTTAGTAATGGTTGCCGGCAGTCAAAAATGAAGGCCAAAGGAGTCATCGGAAGTCAATGATGCCGGCAATCAAAAGTGGCCTTTGGTGACAATTAAGAGAGAGAGATTCAAACAGTTGTGACAGAGAAAGAGAGTAGAATAGTTGAGTAATTTCTTTGTTTGGACTGAATATCAAGGGTAAAATGAGAAGATGTGCTAAATCTTTTTGAGTCAAGACCTCATACGAATTAAGTCTGGTTCAAAGGACCGGCCCATAACTCCCCTTTTATTTTTTAACAAATTATAAATACACCCATAAGGTTAGTTTAAAATATGAATCAGTCCTATAATATTAGAAATTACAACTTTCATTTATTATAAATTTTAATTTAACACAATACTCAGGGAGAAAAAAAAATCCTATGCAATAATAAATTATCAAAATTATTTATTGAAAAATATTTCTCATATCATTAAAAACTGTTAATTGACTTAATGATTTATTTATTAAAAAAATGATTAACTGAAAAATATTTTCCATATCATTAAAAATTGTTAATTTATTTAATGATTTACTTATTAATAAAATTAGTTATTTGTTATGCGAGTATAATTTATATATTAATAAAATTAGTCATTTGCATATATAGGTATTTTCTTCTACTTTTTTATTAGTTCAATAAATTATCTTAGTAGTCTTTTTTAGATGAGAGGATGATCTTAGTATTTGTTTTATATTTATTTATTGAGAAAAGTTACACACCATAATTAATTTTTTTTTTTATAAATTTGGAAGAAATATTAAAAACCCATAAATTCACACAAAATGATATGATAATATAATTAGAGTCTACATTATTGGGTGTATAATAAAACAAAAAATAATATGTATCATACCATATAATTCTATCATTTATCTAATAATTTGTTCTATTCAATTTCATAAAATAATATTTTAATTTTTAAAAATTTATCAAAATACAAAACTTAAATATATTGTAATAATAGCACCTATCTTTTGAAACTAGCATATATATATTAGGGATGAGTGCACACGGTAAGTATGCACAAATTTATATTTAAAATAAGCAGTTGGTAAATGAAAAATATGAGTTGGTTTTACAATGCTACTTTTGAAAAAGGTTAATCGGTGAAAATCATACAATTGTGAGACCATATGTTATTTAATTAAAGATTTAATCTTTTTTGTGATAAAAACAAGAGTTGAAAGTCATTGAAATTTCACAAAGAAAATTGGCCAAAAAAATTCTTAGAAAGTCAATGATGGTTTGCGACAACAAGGTGAACAGATATGTGACATTACACAAATATATGACACGTATATAGATAGATAACATGTATACAAAGGTAATATTTGAACATGTGACATTGGACAGACCAATGTCATTTTGGCTCAAAAAGATTTAAGTCTAAACATATTGACCCAAAAAAATTCACAAATGAACCTATGGACTAAGTACCTTCTGAAGAAGGAAAAACAAAACAAAACAAAACAAAACAAAAAAATTAACTATGCCACACAATTTTGGTTTCCCAAACTGCCCATGAAATTTAGATAACTGTTAATCACTTTTTAAAATCAATCCATATTTCTCATCCAACAATTGTTCAAAAATTTAAATATAAAATTGCATATATTCATAGCATGGTATCACTGTTGCATTGATTTTTTATTTTTTATTTTCGGGTCCATATCTTGGGTAAAAGGTCTCAATAGGACTAGATTCCATAACAATTACCCAAAAAATAAATCAATTCAACAAAATAAGAGGATTATAAAAATCATACCAAACCAAGCCAAGGTTTAACTCTCATCAAATGAGATCGGTTACATGAATCATTTTTCTCTACTCAACTCTATCAAAAGCCATTGATTAGTCAAATTAAAAGATTTATATCTCTATTTACTACCCTAACCCATGTCAATCTAGGTCTATCCCTTCCCCTAACATTTTCCTCTACCGTCACTATATTGTATCTCTTCATTACTGCCTATGTTGGTCTTCATTATATATGACCAAATCATCTCAATCTATTATCTCTTATCTAATCTTCTATCGTTACAAATTTTACCCATTTACGAATGTACTCATTCATAGCTTTGTCTTTTCTAATCTTGCCACACATTTATCTTAGTATTCTCATCTCAGCAACACTCATCTGATCTACATGTTGTTTCTTAGTTGCCCAACATTCCGTCCTATAACAACATTGTTGATCTAATAATCATTCTATATACTTTTCCTTTTAATCTAGTGGATACTCGTTTATCACACAATACCCCAAATGCATTCCTCCACTTAAACCACCTCACTTTAATTCTATAGACCACGTCTGCTCCAATCTCCCCAGCCGTTGTGATAATCGATCCTAAATAACGAAAAAAGTTCAATTCTAGGTAGTTCTTGGTTCTCAATCTTCATTTCTCCTCTGTTTCCATTGTTACTATTATTAAAATTACACTCCATGTACTCTGTCTTAGTTCTACTTATCCTAAATCCTTTAGATTCAAGTGTTTCTCTCTAAATCTCCAACTTAGTGTTAACTCATTCTCTAGTCTTATCAACTAATATGATATCATCTGCAAAAAGCATACGCTATGGTACATCATCGTGAATATTACTCGTCAACTCATCCATAACTAAAGCAAAAACATGAGAACTTAAAATTGATCCTTATTGTAACCCCAAAGTAATTGAAAATTTACTTGTCTCTCCAACCGGCGATCTAATAGTGGTCACCACACCTTTATACATGTCCCTAATCATCAATATAGCATTTTGTCACCCCTTTCTTTTCTAACACCCACCAGATTATATCTTGAGGCACTTTATCATATGATTTCTCAAGATCGATAAATACCATACGAATGTCTCTTTTCTTCTCTCTATACTTCTATATTATTCTCCTCAAAAGATAGATCGTTTCTATTGTTGACCTTTAGGGCATAAATCCAAATTGATTCTTTGACACCTCTGTTATATCTTGCAATCGACCTTCTATTACTCTCTCCCACACTTTCATTATATGCCACATCAGCTTGATTCATCTATAGTTGTTACAATTATAGACATCTCCTTTATTCTTATAGATTGATACTAAAATACTCTTCCTCTACTCTTGTAGCATTTTCCTAATCAACAAAATCTTAATAAATAACCTAATCAACCAAGTAACCCCCTTCTTATCCAAACATTTCCAATTTTCAATAGGGATATCATTGGATCCTAAAACCTTATTCGATTTCATCTTCTTAAATGTAATCTCTACTTCAAAGTTCTTAATTCTGCGATAGAACTTGTAGTCTTAATTTTCCGTATTACTGCCACTTCCTCCCCTTTTGACCTTCCTTTATGTTCCTTATTTAACAACTTCTCAAAATAGTTCTTTTTCCTCTCCTTAATCTCTTCATCATTCACCAACACCTTACACTCTTGATGCACTTCACCTAATAAAAATCTCTTATTTTCCTCTCTTGTCATAGTAAGTTTGTATATTCTCTTCTTTATCTCCTTACTATCTAATCTAGTGTATAGGTCATCATAGGCTTTCAACTTAGACTTTCTCACTACTTTTTTGACATCCTTATTAGTCAATCTGTAATTCTTAAGGTTTTCCTCAGTTCTATCTTTCTGCCATTTTTTAAAGCACTCTTTTTTCGTCTTTACTACCGCTTGAACCTCATCCATTCACTACCAAGTTTCAAGTTGGGTCCCTTTCCTTTCGACTCTTCAAGGACTTCCCTTGAGATTCTGCTCATACAATTAGTCATCGAGTTCCACATAAGGTTAGCATCATCTTCCAAGTCTCAAGTACCTTCTTCATCCATTCTATTCTTAAATATTTCTAATATCTCATCTTTTAGGTTTCACCATTTCATCCTACGGCGCCCACTATCTTTTCTAGCTTTGTGTTGCCCTTTAAAGCATAAATCTAGCACAAAAATCTTATATTGAAACATTAGGCTCTCTCCAAAAATCACTTTACAATCGTTGCATTTTAGACGGTCCACTTTTCTTACTAGAAAGTAATCTATTTGGCTCCTAATTAACTCACTCTTAAAAGTTATCAAATGTTCATTTTTCTTCTTATACATAATATTGGCCACCACCAGGTTAGAAGCCAACATAAAATCTAAAATACTATCTTCAGCGTCATTTCTATCCCCAAAAACATACCCACCATGCATCTTCTCATAATCTAATTTATTTATTACTGTCGTTGAAATCTCCACTTATAACAAAGGGTCTCTCATATGGGTATCTTCTGTAATACATCATCCATTTGGTCCCAAAATCTCTCAGTATGATCATCTAATCCTTCTTGGGAAGCGTATGCACTAATAACATTTATTATATTCTCTCCAATAATTAGTTAACTAATATAATCCTATCACATTTCCTAATGACCGCAACTACATTTTCTACAAGACCTTTGGCAACTATTATTCTTACCCTATTCATTTGTTTATCCTTGCCACTATAATATAGTTTAAAACCGATATTCTCTATTTCCCTAACTTTTTCACCCATCCATTTAGTTTCTTGTATGCAAACTATACTAACCCTCCTCCTAATCATGATATCTAGTAATTACATAGTCTTAGCAAAACTAACATTATACATGGATATAAAAAATATAGTCTCAAACATGTCAAATTGGTTAATGCTTGAGGCCTCGAAATTCAAATTTTATTTATTTATTTTTTTTTCTTTTGCTGTGTGTTTAGTTTTTTTTTTTTTTTTTCCTTTCTTTTTTGCAAGGGTGGTTATGTGTATTAGACATCTCACACTAACTCAACCTGTATGGTTTGATAAAGTCTAACCCAACTTACTCACCTTATCAAACTACATAGGCTGAGTTTTTTTTTTTTTTTCCTTCTATTTGTTGGGCTATGTTGGTTTATTTTATTTTATTTTATTTGTTGGGCTATGTTAGTTTGGTATTTTTTTTTTTTTTAAAGGTGGTTATGTGTAGGGGTGTACCAAAAAACTAAACATTCCGCACCAAATTAACAAAATTTAAACCAGCAGTTTAACCGATCAATCAATTAGGTTGGACTGGTTGAGTGATAGAATTGACTGATCAGTTAAGCAGTTGGTTAAATTTTGTTAATTTCATATAATTTTATACGATGAGTTGGTGTGCAATGTCTAATTTTTTGACACATTCCTACACATAAATCACCCTTAAAAAAAAAAAAAAAAAAAAAAAAAAACTAACTAACTAACATGGCCACCATCCCAAAAAAAATAAAAAATTTTGTTGAGGCAAATTCGAGGCCCCGATAGCACCGCTGTTTCAACAAATCCTGGGCGTGTGGCACAACAATCCCAAATTATCTCATTCTTCTGAATATAAGAGATGAATTCTACGTTAAAGCAATTTTGAATATTTCAATAGTTAGTTACTGTGGGTCAAGAATGAATGATCTTTACATATACAAATGTAGTAGCAATTTTTAAGAATCCTTTTGCTGAACACATATTGCTCCTCTTAGTTTTGCACTTTTCTCTTCTCATCAAGAGACCTAACCACACACTGATGTTATCCCACATCTAGGGCAAAGGTCCAACAGGACTAGATCCCACTACAATGACCCAAAAATAAATCAATGCAACAAAAAATACAACAATTAAAAAGCCCATCTGAACAGAAATAACATCTCCAAAAACAAAGCCGGCACATCAGGAATTATGCCAATTCAATTATAGGAAGGAAATATTAGATATTGTTAAGCAGAAGCATAGCAAAGCAGACTACAAACTACACAAACAAAACTACAATTATCTCCATTCCATCCCTTCACTGGGATAAAATTCTGTACTAACACCTAAATCAAAGAAAGAAAGTACTAGAACAATTGTTTTTGTAGTATAAACAACTGAAACAGGATTCGAACTCAAATCAGTGGAATTCGCTAATATTAACTAGCCATTGGATGGTTATAGATTTACTCAATTGCAAGAAAACAGGAGTCAATCTTATCAGTTTCTTTATTTAGAATCTCTAGCTCGAACTCCTCTTTCTAGAGCCAATACAATCTCCACATTGTCAAAGCTATCCAATCTCAAATCTTTTTGAAAATGGACATCGGGAGTCATGTCACCTGCACATAAAGGCAAATGAGCTGTAATTCCAATAACATCTCCCCACGGTATAGGTCAAGCCAGAGATAAGTAACACCAGGTTAGGAGAATCTCATGCTAGAAATAAAAACGTAATGTTGTAATACGGAATTTGCTGATGAAAAGAATTGCTTTTGAAATTTGAAGTTCAATCAAGTGAAGAAGAAAGCCAAACGATATTAATGGCTTAAAAAAAAATTAACTTCCAAAGATATGAGGTCTAAAATAATGTTGTTAACAGGGAACCTTTTAGTTTTAATTTTAGTTTTTGTTTATATATATACAAATATTATCTAGGACTTCTTTTTTCATGAAATTATAAGGCATCTTTATAGTTCTATTGTTTGCTGCCAACAGTTCTCTGTTGTTTTATCTAATTCACAGCAAGACTTTCTTTAGTAAAATCTACAACATTACGCTACAAAAATAAGAACAAAAATAAAATAAAATAAAATAAATTGAAAATTGTAATGCAGGACATCAGTCACAGGACCCACATTGCTGAAACCAGCCCAAACAATACTACATCATAAAGCAGTTGAACACAGATGTTCACAAATAGAAAGAGAGAGAGAGAGAGGAAACAAAACCATAATCAATGGTAGAGTAGAAATTAGTTAAATTGAAAACCAAATACAATTATACATCATTCATATGCTACCAAAAGCAAGAAAAATTAATTTCCAATGCTATGTAGACTGTAAGGCTATGTTTGGATCAATGATTTGAGTAAAGATTCGGAAAGGGAAAAGAGAATGTCAGAGAAATGGAAAACAAATTTAGCTTATATTTCATTAACATTTTCTCACTTTTTCTTTTCCCTATCCAAATCTTTAACCAAATCCATGATCCAAATACAGCTGAAAGCACAATAGCCTTCCATAAACCAATCAGAGCATTGGGAAGTTTAATCAGTTCAGTATGACCATAGCAAAAGAAACTGGGCAGCAATCCAGTGAAAGAAGGAATTATCTTAGCAAAGGGTTGTCAATGAAAATTATAGTATCTAAAACATTTACTAACATCACACACAAATGCATTGCAGTAACATAAAGAAATCAAATGCTCAAGTTGGACAAAAATTCATCTGATTCAAATGACGAATTGACCTTTACAGAACATCTGTGGGCCAAGAATGAATGGTCTTAAACATATACAAAAACAAAGAAAATGCAGTAGCAGTTTTTAAGAATCCATTCATCCAATACATATTGCTCCTCTAAGTTGGTTTTGCACTTTTCTCTTCTCATCAAGAGACCTCACCCCACATCTAGGGCAAAAGGTTCAACAGGACTAGTAGATCCCGCAACAATCATCCAAAAATAAAAGATTAAAAAAAAAAAACTATCTTAATAGAAATAACATCTAAAAAAATGAAGGCAGACACATCAAGAATTGTGCCAATTCATTGACGCTGTGTATGGTTGGGAAATTTGAGAAGAGATTTAGACAGGGAAAGAGAGAAGGTAGCTGAAATATGAATAAAATATATCTACATTTCACACGCCTTTTTCCTTTCTCTTTCCAAATTCCTTCCCAAATCCTTCAACCAAACATAGCGCATGAGAGGAGGGAAATATTAGATCCTTTTAAGCAGAAGCATAGGAAACATTGCAAAGCAGCCTACAAACTACACAGACAAAACTCCAATTATTTCCATCCCATCCCTTAACTGGGATAAAATTCTGTACTAATACCCAAATTTGAAGGAAAGGACTTGAACACTTGTCTTGAAGGAAAGTATAAGCAAATGAAACAGGATTGAAACTCAAATCAGAGGAATTAGCTAATATTAACTATCCATATTGTCTAAGCTATCCAATCAGAGGAATTAAAGGAATATTAACTATCCATATTGTCTTAACTATCCATTTTGTCTAAGCTATCCATTCATATGCTACCAAAAGCTCAAAAACCAAATGCATTGCAGTAAGTAGCATAAACAAATGCTCGAGTTATTTATCTGATCGAGTGACGAATTGACCTTTGCAGAACATTAGTGCTGATTGCTCAGTTCTTGTTGTTTGAATCCTTTGATCGAAACCAAACTCTCTACATAGTGAAAAGCTTTGAACTCAACTCCATTGATTGGAATATACTTAGTCTCTCCACTTTGGGGGCTGTACAAGAATATCCTTCCCCTTGCATCTTCTGCTATAATCTCACCATTCTTCGTGCATTGTAACAACCAAAATCGTTCAACACCCATAACAGGTCCAATCACAAATTTCCTACACCAATTGCTCTCACCGCCACAAGGATCCTCTAGCATCCACACATCAACACAAGGGTTGCCAGGACAACACACAACCACAGCAGCATAATCTTTCCAATCCATTAATTTCCAGTCAACAGAAGTCCCGTTGTAGAACCCAGAAAAATCGAGCCCCGGCAACATGACAAAAGCCTCATTTTGAACATCAAACCATGTGAAGCAAAGACAATGATTTGAAGGAGTTAAGAGCAACCAATAGGGAGCTCCATTGACAATCACCTCACAAGACAATTTATGGATATAAAAGCGCAAATCCATAACCTGAATCTCTCTCCAACAATCAGAAATTGACGAGTAGACCTCGACTCGGGTCTGTGACTTGAAAGAAACTATCCTGACAACCTTGTAGTCACTGGAAGAAGTAGTAGAATGGAATCGGAATCCGAACCCGAGAGAGAGTTGAAAAAACCTACGAGGAATTTTGATGGTGGGAGGGGGGAGAGATTTGAAGAGTTTGGTAGCGGGGTTCCAAAGGAGGGGGAGGATGCGTCGATGGCAATGGGGTGGATGGTTCGAGAGAGAGACAGAGACAGAGACAGAGGAGGCCATTGATGGAGCCGATTAGGTGTAGATCGCGAGTGCGGTTGGGAAAGGGGTGGACCAGATTGATAGGGTTTTGAGACGATGAGGGCGATTGCAACAGAGAGATGGTGGTGGAGGAGGTGGTGCGGTGTTTGAAGGTGAAAATGGTGGTGGTGCGGTGGTGAAGGAGGTGGGAGGAGATGAAGGTGGGGTTAGAGATGAGGTGGCGGAAGGTTGTACATACGCACCTGATTTGGAGGAGAGATTTGACAGGGAGACGACTGAGAATGTTGAAGATGATGTCCATGGGGAGATAGAGATTGTAGTCCGAAGACGATGACATTATTGCATCATCGGTGGCCTCTGTGTTTCTTTCTTGATTCGCCATTGTTGCTTCTTTCCAAGAATGGGAATACAGAGCGAAGGGTTTTCAGAGAGGTTTTACACACAAGAAATCAATAGAGACCCCAACCAACTTCGATGGAGTCCAGATAAAGTGGGGTGTATGCAGTGCATCTTGTATCTAGTTCACCAAAGAGAAGTTATTGGTTGTTGTCACCGTCACGTGTATCTAGTGGTGTTGTGTTTAGTGGGGGATAGAATGTGATCAATTAGTCACGTGATGTCTCTGAATAAAAAATAATTTCTTTTGCACAAAAACAATAACGGATGGATAAATTATTAATTCGTCTTGTGACACTTAGATCACCACGTTTGAGGCCAACTATGGGGTATTTTGAGAAGTTAATAAAAAAAAGTTAATTTTTGATTCTTTATTAAGTTTTTAAAATTTTTTAAAAAAATTAATTTAAGAAGTTCATAAAAATTAACTTTTGACTCTTACATTTAATATTTATTTATAGTGTCACATCACATTAAAATAATCACAATACTCTTAACTTAGAAAATTTACCTTTTGGCCTTTTTGGATCATTTTGTTAGACCAAAAAGGGTAGTAATGTAATTTCACGCTTGACATTTTGCAAACTTCCCAAATACTCAGGGAGAATCTATTTACACACACCAACAATGATAGAGACTACTAATTTTGGAACTCTACAAAAACTACTAATGACATGACACACAATAAAAAAAGAAAAAAAATACAACACCAAGACCAAAATATCAAATCATTCACGGTGGAATCCACTGCCACATCATTAGTGGTAGCACTAATTAGTGCTCTCACTCATTTTCCTTACACACACATATCTCTCTCTCTACACATCCTCAACACACACCTCTCTCCAACACACTCTCTCATTAAGTGTGTGTGGAGAGAGTGTATGGTGTGTGCAAATAGCTCCTCCCAAATACTCATCCAGCTTTTTGCAATTTCCTCAAGTTGCGGTTTTTGTTGCAAAAACGCAGTTTTTATTTATTTTTTTAAAAATATATTATAAACTCGTTTGGTTAATAAAATAAAATTAAAAGTTATTATTTTCATATAATATATTTTTTTTGAAATGAAAATTGTTTTTTGAGAATTTCAAAATTATATGATTTTTATGTGTTTATTTCATTAAATTAATTTTTATATTTAAAAAATAATAATTTGAAAACATAACTAAACATAGTAATTACTTTTTATTTATTTTAAATTTTTATTAAATATATTTAATATTAATCTCATTTTAAAGATATATTTTCAATGATATTAATTTTATAAAATTAAAATTTTATATTAAAAATTATATATATATATTATAAAAATAAAATAAAAAAGATTAAAATAATTTTTTTAATTTTTTTTATTAGAAATAAGAGAGGGGGAGAGAGAGAGAGAGAGAGAGTGAGTGTGAACTGGTGGGACATAAACGTGTGTCAGCGAGGGAGAGAGAAAAGCAAAGTCAGAGAAAGGGAATGAAATTCAGTGTGAAAGTGATTTGAAATTTTTTTTTGTTTAAAGAAACAAATGTGAGCCATTCATTTTCTTGCAGGTGCCGTGACCTAGAAAAAGGTTGATGAGGATCTGGACTCTCCCAACCTGCCTATCGAAGGCGTTGTTTGAAAATAAATTATTTTAATAATTTTTTAATTTTTTACGAAAAGATATATAAAAAATAATAAAGAAAGTAATATAACAATTTATAATAATTTTTTGACTAAAATATATAATTAACAAACGAAGCCTAAGATAACTATTAATCAATTTTTAAAATCAATTTATATTTCTCATTCAACATTGCCCAAAACAATTGCATATATGTATAACACTGTTGCATTTTTTTTTTTTATTTTTTTTTATTTTGCCATATCTTGGGTAAAAGATCCCAACAGGACTAGATCCCACAACAACTATTACCCAAAATAAATCAATGCAACAAAAATAAAAGGATTACAAAACCATGTAAATGAAAATAACATCTCCAAAAACAAAAGAAAACACAACAAAAGATCGTGCCAATTCATTGAGAGAAGAAATATTAGATCTTGTTAAGCAGAAGGATAACAAACATCCACTCATCAAACAAAACTCCAATTATTTCGACCCCTTACCTGGGATCAAATTCTGTACTAACACCCAAATCAAAGAAAGAAAGGACTTGAACAGTTGTTTTTGAGGAACAATATAAGCAAATGAAACATGATTGAAACTCAAACCAGAGGAATTCACTAAGATTAACTAGCCATTGGATGGTTATGGATATACTCAATTGCAAGAAAACAGGAGTCAATCTTATCAGCTTCTTTATCTGGAATCTCTAGCTTGAACTCCTCTTCTAGAGCTATTACAATCTCCACAGTATCTAAGCTATCCAATCCCAAATCCTTCTGAAAATGGACATCAGGAGTCACCTGCAAATAAAGGCAAAAGTAACTATAATTCCAATAATCTCTCTCCATGTTACAAGTGGAGCCAAATACAAAGTTACACCAGGTTATGAGAATCTCGCGACGACATAATTATGTAATGCGGATTAGATTTGCTAATGAAAAGAATTGCGTTTGAAATTTGAGGTTCAATCAAACCAAGAAGAAATCCATATATGACATCCGTCCCAAAATATTAGGCTCTTTTGGAGAAGGGAAATCCTACTTGCACAACAAAAAGACCTCATTACATCCCTAAATTTTCAAAAAATACTATTACACTTTTGCCCCTTAACAAAATTACCAAAAAAACCCCTAAAACCTTAATTTCCCAACAATTTTCCTTTCATCATCATCTCCACAGCCCACCACCACTACCACTGCCACTGTTGCTGGCGACTCTCTTTTCCATCGTCGGCCAGCCACTCTACTATTTCTGCTGCCGCTAGACGTCAAATTCCATCAAAGATAACCCTCCCCAACCCCCTGTCTAAACAACGATTGAGAGAGAGAAATGAAAGAGAAGTCAACCCCTTTTGCTCACCACTGCACCTACCGTGACCCACCACCATCACAACGGGACAAAAGGAGAGTGAAAAGTGAAGAGCTAATGGTGATGTCGAGGTTGAAGGATTGTGATCGCGATGGCTAGGGTCGTGGATGGCGGTCACTTGCAGAGGTAGGGGCTACGCAATGTCAGTGGGTGGTCGGCTATCGTAGGGGACTGCGATGGCAGTAGACCGGCTGTTCTGAGGTCTGCGATGGTGGTGTGTCAACAGTTGTGGGGGGCTGCTAGGCAAGTCACAGGTGGGGGAGAGCAGCGAGAGGCTGTCAAGGTGGCAGAAACTGGCCGGAAGTGAAAGAAGTGGTAGCCGATGGTGGAGGAGGCTAATGGTGATGGTGGTTGTCAAATTAGGGTTTAAAAAAAAAAAGAAGAGGGGTAAAATTAGTATATTGAAAAGTGTAAAAATTTAATGGATTGTAATGAGAAAATAGGTGTAAGGAGACAGGAAAGTGGTGTAAGTAGAATTACTATTTGGAGAATTCAACTTTTTTTTTGTAATACAATTATTACACTTAAAAAATATTAACTTTCCAAAACTACCCTTTGGCAGTACATTTATTACACTTCAAAAATAATATTAATGAATTTAAAAGAAGGGTAAAATAGGAAATTTATGTTATTTTAGTTCTTAATTTTGAGAAGTGACTAATTAAATAGAATAAGAGACTAATATTTTAGGATGGAGGGAGTAAACCCTAAAAATCTGAGGTCAAACATAGTGCTGTCAATATGGAGCTTTTTAGTTCTCTTTTTCATCTAGGACTTCTTTTTATGAAATTATAAGACTCTATAGTTCATCTAGTTTGCTGGCAACATTACTTTGTTGTTTTCTCTAATGCACAGTGGTATTCGAGTCTTCTTTAGTAAAATCTACAACATTACTCTACAATACATGTGTGTGTGTGTGTGTATATATATATATAAGAGTATAATAAAATAAAATAAAATAAAAATTGAAATGTGGGATAATCTTTTGTGGAAAGGTTGGACATCAGCCACATCACTGAAGCCAGCTCAAATAATAGCACTTAATAAAGCAGTTAAACATAAATGTTCACAAATTACAACACCAAACAAGACAATTATCAATGGTAGAGTAGAAATTAGAATAAATTGAAAACCAATTACAACTATACATCATTCATATGCTACCAAAAGCACAACAAACTAATTTCCAATGCTCTGTAAATTGTAAAGCACAATAGCCTTCTATAAACCAATCAGAACATTGGGACATTTACTCAATTCACTACTATGACCATAGCAAGGGAACCTGGGCAGCAATCAAGTAGAAGTTAGTCCTAGAGGAGAGAAGGAGGTTGGATGGGATACTCAAATTTTGTTCTCTTGTCTCACTAATTTATAATCTTTTACTTAATTCAATATTTATTGTCTTAGCCATCATTAATTACCCGTTTAACTAGTTTGTTATCTTACTTGATGAGTATAACTCAAGGGATTAGTTAACAATTTGTCTTAACCAATCATCAATTATCCCTTTAACTAGTTTGTTATCTTACTTGATGAGTACAACTTCAGGGATTAGTTAACAGTTGTTACCTATCTTGATTCAAGATCAAACAGTTAATTTATCAATTTATCCATTCAATTCCTAAAGCCTCAAACTATGTTTTTCATATCCCCAATTTATTTTAAAATAAGAATGTGGCAATTCATCAATCATCCAAAATGACATACAAAAGCACTCATCTCAACATATCAATGTGCAAGTATACAAATTAGAATGCAAATACTAAAGAGATGAAGATTAAGATTCATAGATAAATAGATGAACACCAAGACTGACAGGGTTATGGCAACTTGCCTATGCCCACTCCTAACCTTCCCACCAGCATTATCCAGTAAGCAAATGGGTTTTCTCCAAGTAATTTAAACATTTACATCCACTTCTTCAAGGGTTTTTACAAGGATACCCTCAAACCTCTACCACAATCATACAATGGTTCAGGTTCACCCAACGAAATAGAAACTTCCACCAACACTATGCTAGATTTTATAAGATCTAAAAATGGACTTCGAGAAGGGGAATTGTACCCTTTGCCGCAATATAGTCTCTATGTGAGACAAGTGTAGTATGTTATGTGCTAACAATAGTGAATTTGCTATACTAAGGGATGCATATTGTACCTTCCTTCGTTGCATGGACTCACATACGAACATTGGGTGCGGGTGCACATCTAAACATCAAACCTTCCTAAATATAAATATTAGGATATTGGATATGTATCCAAAAAATGGGTACAAGTATGCGGACATATCATTAACACATAAATATTGCATATTGTATAATATTATTAGAAAATATGACGTAAATTATTTAGATATATACTTGAAATTAAATAGGATGCAAGAAAAATAAGAAATTTCTCTTTCTCCTGCATGTGAAAGACAAAATATTTTTTACTAGCAATATGAACTTTTGCGAATAGCATATAAAATTAAAGGAACCAACTGCCTACATTGGGTGCAAGTGTCAAAACACATATCCCACACCCTTACTTTTGTCATATCTGGTGGACCCAGGTACTATGAGGGAAATAGAGAGTTCATGTAACAATGATGCCTTCCACAAGCAAAGAACTTCAAGGAGTCCCTTGGAGCAAGCTCTTCCAAGACTTGTTCAAGACATGACAACTACACTCTCTATCCAAGGTAGGATTTACACTCAAAATCTGTATGAGGACGTATAAGAGTTGTGATATAGCCCTTTGTGCCTTCCACTCATCAAAATACTCCTCATGGTTGTTGAGGTTTATATTGCCAAGTTTTCAACGGCTACCTAACGATTTCTTTTTTTTTTTTTTGTTTTTTTTTTCCTTTTGAAAGCTTCCAAAACGTGGCCAACCATATTTCGTCGGGGTCAACCATCTACCACTATGGTTGACCACATCCACTAGGATGGTAGAACTTCAATAATATGATTAACCGTTAAAAAAAATATATACAATTACAGTTGTTGAATTTCCTTTTTTTTTTTCCCCCAATTCTCCTTTGTTATTAGCTGCATCTAAAGCATTTTTATGGATGTATTAAAACTCATTCGGCATTCTTTCCACCAAGATCCTCAATCTAAGAAACTTCAAGTACTTAGCTGATTATTACCCAACTTCTCAACAAGGCTACTTGTTATAGTCATCCAAACAGAAGGATGTCTAAATCTATTAAGCACAAAGTCCACATTTTTCTTCAGGTGAGTGACAGTTGTTCTAAAGCACAGATGTCCGGAATCTCACATCATCAGTGAGTCATTTTTTCCATGTGTATGCAATGCAATGTAATGTAATTGGTTTGTTCTTTCATTATTCAAAGATGGTGTTAAGAGACAAGTGATTGGACAATAACGAATATTTCCCAACTTCTCAACGAAGCTATTTATTATAATCATCCAAACACAAGGACGTCTAAATCTATTATGAAAAAATTGGATGTTCAGAGTCTCACATCATCAGTGAGTTACAAAGACTTCATTATTATTATTATTATTATTATTATTATTATTATTATTATTATTATTATTATTATTTTATTTTTTTTCATGTGGATGCAATGCTAATGGTTCATTGTTTCTTTGTTTAAAGATTGTGTTAAAATCCAAGACATTGGACCGGAAACAAAATTTCCCCTGTTACAGAAAGGGCATACCTCCTGATTTGCTCCTCCGAAATTAAATAAGACCAAGTACTGCATACACAGTCTAACAGCATGGCATAGGCAACCAACCATATCATAAATCCCAGTACTAAAATCATCCTGATTTGCTGGGCCAGTTATTGTTGGAATTTTTACATCTAAAATCATCATAAGGAAATCTTCTCCAATATGCTTGACATATCAAATAGTAACTACTTACACGACTTGGTCAAGTAAAAAGTAGCCAAATCCTATCACAGCCTAGGTATTATCAATAATAGTGGAACTAAACTTCAAAACTTTACCTTGGGCCATCTCCAACCCTTGTACTTTTACTCAAATTGAGTAGAAGTTTGAGCAAAAAGCTTCATTTGAAAATTGCCAAAAGTATCAATTTTTGAGTGGATGCTAGGAGTTGGGAGTGAAGGAGAATTGGAAAATTTGGATAGAAGCATCTATGTGTCAAGTTTCGATTGGATAGAAATTTGAGTAAATGAAATCGGTCTCCCTTGCTTTGAGTAAAACTCAATTTGGTATAGGTTTGAGTAAAAAAGTAGAGGGGACTTCAGTAATTTTTACTCAAATTTAAGTTTGAGTCAAGATTTGGGTAATGGGGTTAGACATGCTCTTATTATTCTAGGGTTTCCACATTCCTTTGTTAAAATCAACAAAGATTCATCATTAATATTATCAACACACACACACACACACACACACATTTCATAGCAATGAGGCTACAATTCATTCAAAATAAAAGATATGAGATCTCATTTCTCGTCTTAATTTACAGGGAAATCTCAGACAGTTGATTTCATTATTATTTTCGTTTTTTTCTTGATTTCCTAGGTGTTCTGAGCAACCAAACAGGGACAAAGAGAGAAGGGGTTTGACTGACCTTGGAAGGATCGACTTTGGGGAAGCTCTTGACGACGTCGAGGACTCTGTCGATGACCTCTTCCTTGGTGATGTGATCGTCGTGAGACGACATCGATCGGACGGTGCTGCAGAGGCTCAGTTTCGATCCATTTAGGGTTAGGGTTTGAGCAACAGGTACACGAATGCGTCCAAGGATGGCTGCTCTCAAAGCCGACGCCATCTCTCTCTCTCTCTCTCACTCTCTCGATTCCTAGTTGGAGGCAACAGTGACTCAGAATGACGACAGTTTGGGTTAAAAATTGAGTAATTAGGGAAATCTTAATCGCATCTACCTAAAATTTCATTACTCATTATTTATGTTATTTTTAATTTTTTTTTAATAAAAATCAAATATATTAAATATGAATGGAATTGATATTTAAATCGCACAAATGATATATATTAAAAAAATTTGAAATGTGCAAATAAAAGTTCTCATTATTCACTGTAATTTAAGTAGGTAACCCATTTGTAATCCTCCAGCACAGAAGCATATACTCATGTAGTAGTTCAAATCAATGGTATAATGTGGTTGTTTGGGATTTTTATTTTTTAAGGAAAGATATGTAAAAAAAATAGATATAGTGCTAAGACAATTTATATGACTTTTATTTTTATTTTATTTTTTTATTTTTTTAGGCTCTCTACCAACTTAGCTTGAAATATCTTATGAGTAGAATATGTTAACTTACTTTTATTGAGTAATTAGAAAATAAAGATGACCTACGTAAATATATTTATAACATTTCATTTGTCAAAAAAAATCACGTAAATACCTACTACCAAACTGTAAATAAATTTTGGAATACCTAATCTTGCCATTAATAATACTCAATAATAATTTTTTTGGAACCTTACACTACTTCTAAGTATAAGAGGATTTGATTGAAGTACATCCATTAATAAAAAATTTAATTTTAGAACACCTCTATTTGATATGTCAAATTCAATATGCCAATTCAGTAGGTCTATTTTAACATATCAAATGAATTTCACCTGATGTATCAAAAGCTGACATGAGTTTTGATATTACTCATTTGTATCAATTTTGACATGAAGATCACTTCATGCGTTTCCTTTTTTCCATCAAATAAAAGAATTCAAATTTTAGAAATAATAAATTGACATATTGGGTGGAAAGTTTCAATATCAAATTGACATATGCTAATTTGCCATCCAAATCTTCAAAAAATTTTGACATACCAAAATTTGAAAATTTGGATGAAAATACTCTTATAATCAAAGACTATTATCATATATAAAAAAAATAAAAATAAAAAAACCTTTACATTCATTACCCATCCAACCACCACCACTTCCATATTAGCACCACATCCTCACCACGCCCATTGGCCACCCTCGCGACTCTCTTGCCTTGAAATTCTCTCTAGAAAAGAAGAACGAGAGAGGAAAGAAAAGAAGGCCAAAAAAGAAAAGTGTTGGGTAGAAAAAGCAAGGGAGTGGTTAAAATTGGGAGTGTTTGCACTGGCAGAGGAATGGTGAGAAAGGTGTGTGGGAAGGACTGGGATGGCAGTCGGAGGTGTAGTAGGTGTTGGTTGAAATCGATGTGGGTTAGTGATTAAAATGTCAAGAATAAGGACAAAAGAGAGACGCTTTCATTGGAAACTGAAAGAAAGGTATAAATAAGGCAAATCCCATGTCGACAGGGCTCAATTTAGACAAACTAAATCAACAAAAATGAGACTTGGAGTCTCATATTTCCACCTTTCAAGTTTCAACAAAGTGCCCATCTAAAAATAAAATAAAAAAAAAGTTTCAACAAAGTGGATCTTTACAAAGAAAAGCTGTAAACTCATTTTTACTAATTTGATCGACCATAATTAGTCAAGAACAAAAATGACCACCAATAAAATTGACATAAAATGAGAGGAAATTCGATACAATGGTTATACCATGACATAACACCATCTAGTAAAAATATTAGTAGTAGTTGTGATTGTCAATTATATTTGAATAGTAAGATTCACCATTCCAAATTTCATTTCATTTTATTATTAACTTTTCACACCGCATGTCGATTATAATGTGGTATTACCAATTTTTACATTTTGTTATTAATTGTTCATACCGCATGCCGATAATAATGTGGTATTACCAATTTTTACTCAAAAAGAGGTGTGGAGCCTTGAGGATGATGAACGTAACTAGTTTTGGACTGAAGTTCATATTCAAGATTGTTGAAGAAGTTGGGAGCCACCTTGCAAGGTTTGTGGATGGCTCGTGGATTGTTTGGCACAATTTTTTCGCTGTGTCATCTTGGAGTCCAATGCTCAAGAAGCATTGGATATTGTCAATGCTCCAAACACATCTCGTTCGAGTCCTTCACATCATGCATATTTCGAAGCAATCCCTTTACTTGATCAAGAAGCAGATTGAGTAGCTGTATGCATTAATCCAATGATATGTTAAGCTTCAGCATTCAAATTATCAGCTTATGATTATTAGTTTTTAATTTGTTAGAAGCCATGCCCAAACAAGAATTATCTCAAGTTCTGTCACTCTCCTGTTGCAATTAGGTTGCAACATTGCCACAATTGAGGTAAATCCAATACAACTAACCAGTTTCATAATCACTGCAAACTACAAAAGAAGGAATCTTATTTGGATATTCATATGATGTGATTGGGAATTGGTTAATTAACCATTCCATTAACAGCCTAATATGCAACTAGATATTGACTGTAAAAGCAATATTGACAAACCCAGCAACAAAATAGAACGAGTGCAGGGAATGGGTTGTACACATCAAAGCTCATTTCATCAATCAATTAACTAGCTAAACTGAAGAACCCTTTTGTACCAAGTGTGTAGTGATGCTTCGAGTTTCTGTCTGACATATCTACAATGGAAACTTGTCCGCTCCAAATTCTTTCCTTCTAGTTTGGCTAAGGATCCTCACACAGGGACTCGTCTGCCTCTGCTCCTCTCAAAGAACTGCAAATACAAAACAAACAAACAAACAAACAAACAAAAATTTAGCTGCAAGTCTTAAATCAGTACAAGTGATGATAAAGCATGCAAAGTATTGGTTCGGAATGCAAGATGCAAAACAATGGGGAATGAATTTTGATAAATGCAATGATTTAAAAAATAAATAAATAAATAAATAAAAATCACATCTAATACTGGTTGGATCAAACTATGTAATGGCCTTAACATGGGAAGCGCCATGCCATAATCAACTGAAACAAACCTGACATTCTAAACTTACTCATGCATGGTTGTTAGAATCATACAATTCAACATGAATTTTAGCCAAGAGATTAAAATCGTGTGGTTGAATAAAAAATTGAATGAATCATGTAATTCACTACAATTTATTGCAATTCAATTCTTTTTTGTTTTGCTTACATAATGTTTGAAACATCGTTTTCGCCTTTCCATCAAAGATATATATAATTTTATGTGTTTACATATCTACAACTTAATTTTATTGTTATTTACTTCATTTCAACATTATATATGTACTTTTATATTTATATACATATATAAAATTATATATTATATTAAATAAAGTAAATTTTACGATTCAAGATTCATTATTATAGCAACCCGATTCACAATTTGATAACAATGCTCATGCCCTAGTCCATGCACCAATGGTCTCAATTTGAGATTATCTAAATATATACGAGAATAAAACATTCTATGAAGCATACAATCGAAAAGCACCACAATTTATTTTTGTCGAGAAAAGTATTCCAAGTGTTGAATGTTCATACCGATGTCACAAATGGTTGTTGGAACACCCAACCAACAAGAGGTAACCTCTGCAGAAAAACAGCCAGTGTTGGCCAGAAGCCGCTGCATAGTAGTATATTTCGTTAGAACACAACAAAATTTGAAGTTTGACATCAACTAATGAAGATCTGGGAACAATCAACAAAACCTGAAAAGGACGATAAAACCATATGTCTCCACAATCATGCCAATCATAGGCCATCCAATAAGGACGAAGAAGAAACCAACACCAAATGAAACTGAACCCTGTCAAGAAAAAGAGAAGCGTGTTAGCTTGAGGAATAAAGCTCTGTTTGTTTCGGTGGAAAACATTTCCCAACAAAAAATATTTTGTGGAAAACTTTTTTTGAAAATGTATTAGTGGCAGTGAGGTGGTGGCAGCAGGGCAGAAGTGGCGGTGGTGGTGTGGTGGTGGCAACAGTGATGGGGTGGCGGTGGCAGTGGTAGCGTAGTAGCAGCAGTGGCGATGATGGTGATGGTGATGGTGGCAGAGGAAGTGTGGTTGCATTGGTAAGACGTTAGTTCGAAAAACGTTTCCACCTTTTAAAAGTGGAAAAACATTTTCCCCTCAAATAGGCTTTCCGTTAGATCATCGAAAACATTTTCCGTTGTACCAAACGCCAAAAATGTGGCCCAAACAAACAGAGCATAAAGAAAAGAAAGAAAAGCAAACAAACAGCAAGAGAAGAAGAGGGGGGTTCAAAACCTTGAAGTTCTGGCGTTTCATGAAGAATTGCAGGGTGGATTTCACGCCAATGGTTAAGGTCACTCCAGACAAGAAGAGGATCTGATCATCAAACACAAGTGACCAAATTTTAAGGAGGCAACAAACAAACAAAAATAATAAGAAGAAAGAAAAGAAGCATAATAAGAAAGGAAATGTCAGATATAGATGAGAAAGGATGATTTCCTTACATTTCCCATTGCAAGAAATCCCTTGTCAAAGAAGAGTAAGATTCCAACGAATGTGAATATTATGCCAAAGCCAGTCAATCCTAGCCCGATCTCTGTTTCATGTGTTTTAAGGATGTAATTACTAATCAAGAAAACAGCCTATACTAACAAAACTTTTGGAACTATTACTAATCTAATAAAGTAGAAGGTGATACCAAAATATCATAACAATTTCAAGTTAAAGTGAAAAATGTTAGCAGCATTTGGGAGGTGAACTGTAGAGCAAAAGTAATATAATTCAATAATGCGAATCACAAACCTTTTGCATAAAAAGGCTTTGTTGATGCATGTTCATCTATATTTAACAATAGTGATATGCAAAGGAAAGTTCTATAAAGCTTATAATCTCTCCAGCCACGCCATGAGATGGAAATATATGTTATAATACAAAAATAAATAAAAAAATAAATAAAAATGTTTGCTTCTAAAAGCTTTTGCTGATGCATATACATATTCAGAAAGATATACTCAACTGAAAGTTCAATGATGCTAATAATCTCTAGAACCACACCATGAAATTGAAATCTTTCAATTAAGTAATAGCTATAATTCTCTCTTACTAGGCCCACCAAATCTATTTCTTTTTGGCTTTCTCTCCATTTCTCAACCAAACAAAAGAAAATAATTAGGCTTTCTCTATTTTCTCTCCTTATTATTTTCCCTTCCTCTCTCTTCCCTTCCCCAAAGCCCAATACCACAAACAAACAAACAAGTTATGTCTCAAAGGTCCATCTTGCAAAAAGTAAGGTGCCCCCATATACCCATACCCAACTTTTGGATGCATATCTCAATATCCCAAGATTTAGGTGTAGCAAGATCTAATGTTCACACATGCATCCGCACCCGATATTCATACCCGAGTCCGTGTAACATAGCCCACCACTTTATTTTGATTGAAGCAGTTGTTCTCGTGACTCAGCAAATAAGACACTCAAAGGGAATATATCTAATAATAACATCCATTACTGATGCAATGGGAATCAGTTCCTAGAAGAAAACCCAATAGTATTGTAATAATTTATTATTTTTATCACTGTTTTAGCTGTTGTTGTCTTCTCGTTCGCTTCAATTTTTCACCAGTGATCAGTAGCAAAATCAAATGTATTTGCTGTGTTGTTTGGAAACCACTGTCAGCCACCAGCTAAAAGCCCCATAACTTGAACCATAAACTGATAGTGCCTGAACCATGGACATCACTGCACACAACCAACCCAACCACCCATCCTCCATCTTCAATCACCTTAATCATCGCCCTTTGAACTCCACACAATAGCCACTACCATCACCTTCATTACCACAACACCAGTGCAACCTTTCTTTGAACTTACATCAACCCAACACTACTAACCAACAGGTGCAAAGAGGGTAGGGCAAAGGAGGCAAGTCCCTCTAGCTTTCAAAGTCCACATTGAATGGACTCCTCCAAACTGAGGCTTCTACTATATTAGATACAATGGTCCCCCCAAGAAGTGTATGTTACAGTCGATCGGTTTCACATCTCCTTTTATACAGAAGGCAACAAATTGTATGAGAGCAATGAGAAGAGAATGAGGTAGTTTTAAAGTGACCTGTTGTTATATGAAAGTCATAAATAATAAGTTTCTGAGCTTAGAAGTCTCGTTCAATATTGGTTTTTCATAAATAAAATGAAACCAATGAGATACATTGAACTAATATGATTTAAATATGAAGGTCATTTTCTTTTTCTGCGTTGAGTGTTTTGTTCATGGTATAATTAACACAACTCAATCTAACAAATATTCATTACATAAAATACAAAGTAGACTCGCGTAAATTGGCAGACCCAAAAATGTAGGTTAGAGGGGGCCAAGTGATAAGCATGATTACTCGAGTTAATATCAAGGGTACAATTACTATACACACACCTATCATAAGAAAATTTATAAATTTTTGTGGTGCTAATTACTAATCACACCAATTATTGTGTATGTAATTACGAAGGGACACGCTATAAGAAAAGTCTTAATTACGAACTATTATGATTATGTTATAACATTAAGAAGTTGCAAATTTTTGCTGATTAAAAAATATGTGATGAATTTTGTGATTTGGTTATGAATCATTGTGACATAATTACAAGAAGACGTGGTATACACATTTTAGGGATATGTCTAATAGAATTTCCCTAATATCATACGTATCTCCATCAATATATTTATCAAAAGTATTGGTTCACTTTCAAGTTAGAATCACGATTTGCAAATATACATGTAAAAAAAGAAAAAAAGAGTGTTTTTTGTTGGGGCCAACTTTCTTTACATAACGGGGGAGGGGGGCAGTATTCATCATCTTGAAGAATGAAAGACTCAATGTACTGACACTACACAGAAATATATTAGCTTAGGAGGGGCCGCGGACCCCCTCAGCCCCCACTTGGGTCCACCATTGCATAGTTCATTAAGAAATGAAACCAACAAGAAACTTATCAAAAAGGAAAAAAGATGCTTTCACTTAAAAAAAGACTACCATGGCCAAGGTTCTGGTTTCACCGGATAGTGATGCTTGTAAGGCCCACGTACAAGAGAAGACACTAGATTAGGGCAAAAAATACTAGAAAACAATTACGGTGTATTTGTGCACAATCAAGTCAACAAAGCCTTCACTATCATACACAGTCAGATAGAACATAGCATGGTTCTAAATATCAGCCGGTTCGTAGCGAACCAGCTAGTTCAAACCAATTTTTGGCCTTAAGATACAGATACTCCTTGGTATACCATTGTGAATTAATACCATTAGTGAACCAGCATGTTTGTCTCACAAACCAATTTGAATCAGATAAAATCGCCAATATTTCATCGAACTGACCAGTTCACAAAAGTTTTAAATATCAAAAACTGAATAAATTAGCCATGGTCATTTGTGGGCCAGACCACAGAACACTTTTGGCTTGATCAACATACTACACACCTTAGGCCTTTCTTTTAGAAGCATTTCAAGACTTAGATTTTGGTATCTGCACTATGTGCAACACAGAAGCTTGGGGAGCTGCGTATGTACTAGGGGTTAGAGCAGTAGTAATTGAGTTCGACCAATGTGGGACTTGCATCTCTTCATGTGAGTTTGAAAACTTGAGTGGTACTTTGTTTTGGAATCTCATATCACCGAAGGATAAGAAGTAAATTCAGAACATATACCTCATTCTTGATAATATTGTAAAACTTCAGTTAATTTTTAGCCTTTAAATGCAAAATGACAAGTTATAATAAAAAATGCAGAATCACAAGTATAACTTTATAAATATTATGTATAAGGTTGTTGCAAGTGGACTTTGTGTGGTGGATTTCTTGTAATTGATTTGATTTTATTATCTTATCAAGTAAAAATGATTCTATATATCAATAAATTGATAAAAATGTAACAAATTATGTTTAAGAGCCAAAAAATTGTGTATCATTGAATTTTAGGGAGTTGTGGATGATTTTCAAAACCGCACGACCACGTCACTTAATTCTCTTCTCAATACATATCGCTCAATACTTCTAATACCATAATATCACGATCAATATCAATGCGTCTCTCGATACCGATATTTAGAACCACGGAACATAGTGTTAACAACATCAAAACCGCAAATAGAGTTATGTCAAACATATTTGATATAAATGCATAGTTTATGGAGTACACATGGTGCTACCCACAAATATTTATCATGTTCTTCAAATCCTGCTAATTAATTTACTAACTAACCTCTTCTTTTCCCCTTTTGAAATGCTTTAGTAGGAAGGGGATGATGGTGTAAGGAAACTTTTACTTACATGCATTTTACAAAAAATCTCCATTATAAGGATCAAAGAATATAATAAGCAAGCCAATTGAGACAAGTAACTGATTATCAGAAGCTAACTTACAGCATAACCGTTTCCACAAAATACTAGAGATCTTGTGAAACTGAGCTTATTTTCTCAACAAAATCACAAGGCATCCATCTCACATCCTTTTCACCTAAGAGCTAAGGCACTCCCTTAGGAACCAAAGGTGACCACTAGACTAAATTTGCATAGTTTCAACTCAATTGAGACCCAACAATCATGCGCTGCTTGCATTCCTTTTGAAAAAACTACATATGGTTCAAAGTATTCACCTTGTAATTAAAACACTACAGATACATGATATTCTTGCGAAAAGCACCATAGTATAGATTCTTGTTGAAACTCATATTCACAAACAATACGCAAAATTCAAGAAATTATCAAGCAACTTTAGTATATACCTTTTGGGATTTGCTCTCTCTTCTTTCCTTCCTAATCTTCTTCTTTTTTTCTTTTTTAAATGCAATTACAATATGTAAGCATGTAAGAAAGATAACTACGAACCAATCTCTTCCCAAATCATAAGACCAAGTCATGCATAAGGAACACAAATGATTGTGAAGAGGAAAAATGTACAAGGAAGTTGGGATTCACATGCAATCTAAAAATAGAAGAAAGCATCAAGCAATATCATTTTTACCATAATCATTTTTGCAATAATTCTTTGTTCTTTTTTATATTTTCTTTAATTTTTTTTTTTTTTTTTAGTTTAAGCAAATATAATTATAGAACATGAGCATGTCAAACTCAGACATCCCAAATCATATGACCAAAGGCAAAGCCAAGATTTGATTTTTATTTTATTTTATTTTTTGGGGGGCGCAAAAGTAAGCTATTGGAGAGTTCAAGCGGTTGGGTTAGGAAAGATTTAGACATTTTCAATAATTATTAAAATCAACAAATCAGAAATATAAACTAATAAATAATGAGCACACTTTAAAAGTGTTCTAGGAACTTGAATTTCAATGGCTCACCACTCAAAAATTGCAAATTAGGCGTAGTATCACATAATTCACATAGTACTTGAATGGTAGCAATTATAGATTGCACTTATTTAGACGTATTTTTGAAGTTTTCTCATACTAATGAGAGAAATGGTTAAATGAAGGGAAAAATTATAGTAGACACCCTTAAAAGGTGCATACTTTATGCCCACAATGATTTGTAACAAAATTACAATGGTTTGTAACTTTTCTCACCACAATAGTTCGTAATGGTTCATAACTAAGATTTTGTTATCATGTGACCATTCCTAACATAACTACAATAGTTTGTTACCAACACCACCAAAAATTGTAACTTTTCTTACGATAAGGGAGTGTGTATAGTAGGCTTTCTTTTAACTAAAAGATGAAAACACTAATGAGAGAAAAGAGGGAAAAAAAAAAAAAAAAAAAAAGGGAGACAAATTAGAGTGAAAAGAAGAAAAAAGTTGTTTGTCCACTAAATGAGGAAAAGAGGGAAAGGAAAGAATTAACTGTTTTAAGGAAAAATTCCTTTGAAGGAGCCTTGTATATTTAGATTTAGTATATGAATAAAAATATAAGATATTAAGGAGGGGTAAGTATAATTAAACTATCTAAATTCCATATGCACAATAAGGAATGAACAAAAAATGCTTGTAAAAGGGGAAAAGAATGACACTTCCGCTGTATGATTAAACATTAGATTCTTGAATATAAGGTCATCAAATGATACTTCTTCTTACTTCCTCCTCCTTTCTCTTTTTTGTTTGTTTGTTTGTTTTTTTTTTTTTTTTTTTTTTTTTGACGGGGATGATATGGCACTTCAAACTAAACACAGCGAGGTATAATATTGAACATTATTGTCAAATCACGAATAGAATCGTTAATTGTAAGATTCACTTTACTTAGCATACATATAAAACCATGTATATCAATATAATTAGTTGATTTCTTTATTTTTATTTTGTGAAAATGATGTTATCTCATTATGCAAACAAAACCGAATAGCTTGAATCACAATGAATTGTAGTTAATCGCAAATGAATCATAAGATTTAATTGCACGAATCAAATCATTTTGCTTGAAATTTGTATCAAATCGTATCAATTGAATCGTAAATCGTATGATTCTAGCAACCCTGATGTTGACTATCGTGAACAAATATTTACAGAATACCAAACTTTCATCAACAAACAAAGCTCATCACAACAACATTTTCAGATCTCATCATGCAAAATTAACACTACAGCAGAAAAGGAAATAGACTGGACTCACTTTTCATATCACTCGCCTCAAATGAAACCATTTTCTTGACAGCTAAGCAAAACTTCTAACCAGCAAACTTTTCAACCTTGCTGCAGCAGAACATAAGAGAAAGTAATGAATTGATTATTTTTAAAAATTAAAATAAAAAAAAATAATAAGAATTAAAATTAAAAAAAAAATAAAAGTGAAAAAAAAAAACTGTTGATTCTCAGATTTCTCATTGCTTAAAATGCAAGAATTGAAAGCTTTTCAACTTGAGCTTTACAAACTAGTACAGAACATAATAACTTATATGATTTTCCTTTTCTAGAAAACAAGTCAACATAGAACGCATGCAGAATTAAATTTCCTTTTCCTTTCCTCGACTTTCTCGGCAACCAAAAACAATTGAATTCAGCGCAGAGCTAGTTAGGGTTTCAGTGCGTAAAACAACGATTAATGCAACAAGAACGGCATAGAAAATGTCGCAATCTTGAGAAATGAAATTCGATTATCATGCAAGAAATCAACGTGCCAGAATCAGGAAAAATGGAGCAGAAATCATAGAAGATGAAAATGAAATGCAACCGAATCGAAATTGCAACTAGAGTTGTGAGTCTATACATATATATATGTACGAATGAATATTTATACGTATGCATATGAGGAGAGAGAGTGATGCATACCAATTGCAGGAGATTACTCAGGCGACGGAGAGAGAGAGAGAGCCTATGAAGATTTCGAAGTTTTCAGTTCTGTATGAAAGAAGAAGGGACGGGAACGATGCATATATGAGCAATTATTCAGTGCACCCTGCTCTTAATAATTTGTGTGCATATAAAATGGATTTACGGTGCGTTTAGTTCATGAATTTGTGCAATAATTTAAAAAGGAAAGAAAAAAGATAGATAAAATATGAAATAAATTTATATAATAAACTAGGACAATTTTTAAATCTTTAATATATTTTTGTCCTACCAAAATATTTGTCAGATTTTTTTTTTTTTCATTTTTCAAATTCATGTATCAAATGCAACTTTAATAAATTCTTTTAAAATTTGTATCTAAATTTTAGAAAATTCTATTATATACATTACATATCATATGCAACTTTAGTAATGCTATTTTTTGATTTAGTCATGACTAATTTTCTTCTTATATTATTTTAAAATATTTGATTTTTACCTTTTTATATTTGATTATGACTTTTTTTTTTTTTAATTATGACTCAGAAAATTTTAGCCTTCGTTTGGTTCTCTTTCGGAATTGTGATTCCAATCAAAAAAATTAGGTTGCGTTTAGTAAAATTTTCTAAATATGATTTCAGAATAGAGTTGTATTTTGAGTTTGTGAGTTTTGAAATTATGATTTAAGTGTGAAAAATTTGTTTGGTGAATAAGTTTTGAAAAAAGTTTTGAATTGAGAGGGAAATTTTTGATGTAACATATGATATTTGATACAAAAACTTACAACTCATGACCAAATACACAACTCAAAATTCTATTAAAGTTCATAAAAAATTTTTAAAAATTCAGAAAATATTTTTTATTGAATATATAAAAATTAACATGTGTCAATTTTTAAAAAAAAAATTTTGCACTGTTCCGATCAACCGGTGGGACATCTAGTTAGTCCAAATTTTCCCACCTTCGATCGAGTTTTAAAAAATGAGTGTGAAATTAAGGGCTTGTTTGGGGTGTACTAAAAAAGTGTACTTTTTGTCTTTTTGGACTAAAAAAGACAAAAAAAAAAATGGAGGTTTGGGTTAACTTTTTGGATTTTTATGGAAAAATGTGTATTAAAAAATTGTATAAAAAGAGTGTGTAAGAGGTGAATAGTGACAGGTGGGGCCAGCCGTACAAGTCGGCAGCTGTGAAGGTAAGTTGGAAATTATTTGCTATTTTTTATACAAAGCCTGCATGGTTTTGTTTGGTCCGTGGGGGTCATCACGGGTCCCATTTTAATAATCTGAACCGTTGAATGTCTATAACTCGTCGAACACTATGTGCCTATAAAAAATCACGTTAATCGGATATCGATAGCTCTCTGATCAGATATATTTATTTTTCAATCATTAATTATAACACCATCCATTTGCCGTACATAATTGATTTGATCATATAGTTATCGATATCCGATCAATGTGATTTTTTTCAGACATATAGTACTCGACGAGTTCTACACATTTAACGGTTCAGATTATCAAAACGGGACCCGTGATAATATATAAACAGCAGTGTGTGCCAATCACACCCAATCATTTGTTATATGTGCACTGCCGCTGCTGCTTTGGTCAATTCGGTGTGTACGTTTGGCAGAAAAAAAATCTTTTTTTTTTTTTTTTTTTTGAATAGTGATGACTTTTTGGATTTTGGAGTAACTTTTTGGCTTTTTGAGTGAAATAGTTTAACTTTTCAAAGCCACAACCAAACACCATGTGCAAACTAAGAGTTAGAATCATGATTCCAAAGCTCTTCCAAATAGAGCCTTAAATTTTTTTTCAAAACTCATAACCAAACATACAACTCAAATACATATCAAACTCAATTCCAAAACTATTTTCAAAACTTATAACTAAACACACAACTCAAAACTCAATTCAAAATACTTTTCAAAATTTAAAACGAAAATCTTTTCAAAACTCTATTTTAAAAATCAAAAAAAAATATTTTTATTTTATTTTTTAAAATTATGATTTGAGTGTAGAGTCGTATTTTAATTTATTAATTTTGAGTTGAGATTTAAAAAGAAAATATATTTAGTTATGAGTTTTGAAAATAGTTTTAAGTTTTGAATTGTATTTTGGAATTTTTAATTTATTTTTAAAATATTTTAAAATTTTCTTAATTTTACTTTTAGGTAAATATTTGATATTTTAAATATTTATTTATTTAGTTTAATGTGCCTTTATGTTTCATATATTTGTGTCTTTGTATTTTTTAAAATATTTTAAATATTTAGAATTTTAAAAAATTATTTATTTATTTTAAATATTTTAATTTATTTTATAAATATATTTTTAAAAATTTTAATTTTTTAATATTTTAAAAAAATTGGATCATCATATCTATCTAAATCTTAACAAATTATTTGGTCAATACTTAAAAAAATAACAAAATATATTTTTAAAAAAATGAGAATTGACTAGTAAATCCCATTTTGTGTATTTGTAATCCACAAGGTCCTAAATGTTTTCTTGGTGACTGGATGGTCCCTTAATTTGTTTGTTAACTGTTTTGCCACTGCTAGTATTATTAGTTGATTAGTGTGGGTTTGTATAGGGAATGTGAATGGGTGTTTGTGTGTCACGTTGATCGAAAAAGCACATTAATACCTTTTTAATTTAATAGGTTTGTAACACACACATAAGTTGAACATGGTTTCGAATTTCCGTTTTCGGATTTCTCATAACCCGAATTTTGAAACCCACGTTATAGATGGAGTGAGTGGGTTCACATTGCAGTTCATTTCGTTTCTCAATCGTACTCGAACCGGTCACGATTGCTTCAGAGAGGCCCTATGACTCTTCACCAACAGCAACAGAGGACCTATGAAACAGAGTTGGTGAAGGAAATGCAAGGTTCGATTCCTAGAGTTCTTGTCAAAGCCGATTCGAGATTGCCTCCTTCCTCACAATCACCAAGTGAAAACGGATCTATTGATCGGAAGGAGTTAGCAACGACGATCAATTTCATGTGATGATGGCGTCATGCCGAATTCGTTCATGTCGTCTCGGACGGAGACACAAGCGACTGCGGCATTCGATGTCGTTGGCGTTTGATTCTGAACCCGTCATCGGTCATTGCATTGTCGAAGAGTGCGATTCAATGGAGGGTGGTGATTGGAGGTCCCAATCCTTCTTTTCCAATTCATATGATTCTGAAACATTCGTGTGTGTACTACCCATATATCATGCGTCCGAGAAGTCGATTCCTCTATCCATCCTCCTATTTCCAGTTCGGTTCCCAAAGAAATATAAAACCCCCGCAAACAAACACTCCCTTCCATACGTCTCACATTCTCTCTCTCTCTCTCTCTCTCTCTCTCTATATATATATATATATATATTTGTATCTGTCACCATCTAGATGGAAGAAGACACACAGTGGCAACGGCTAGAAATGCAGGACAGTGAAGCTATCACCTTCTGCCCTAGCTTCAACAGCTACTCTTCCAATAAATTTGCAGAAATCGCTGATAAAGTCACCAAAGAGTGTGTCGAGAGGCGGCGATCACGAGACTGTCTCGAAACGAACTTCGGCAGCGATGATGATGATGATTTCAAATTCTCTTTGGTACGTGGTAATTCTGATGTGACAGTGTGACATACCTTACCAGGGCCGACTATGTTCACATCGTCAATAATTGATTACATATACCAAAATAAAAACATAAAAGCCCATAATTGATGTGAGAGCATATTTGTCCACCACATAACAATGTAATTCAAAAAAGGCGTTATCAGTAAGATATCTCTACTATCATGGACTACCCAAGCAAACAAAATATTCGTGGGATCAAATGGAATACAATTTCGCCATATGGGACTTTCTGATAAATTCCCCTTAAAAGAATAAAAATATTTTTCTTCAAAAATAAAAATAAACAAAATATTTTTTTCCAAAAATATAAAATAGAAAATATTTTTAAAGGACAAAATAAAAAATATTTTTTTAATAGAATTTTGAAAAAGAGTTTGGTTATGAGTTTTGAAAATGAATTAAGTTTTGAGTTATGTATTTGGTTACGATTTGAGTATGGAGTTTCGTTTTAAGTTTAAAATATTAAAAAAATTAAATATTTACAAAATAAAATAAAATATTTAAAATAAAAATATAAAATTTTCTTAAACATTTTAAAATATTTTAAAAGAATAAATCCAAAAAAATTCAAAGTACTATTCAAAATTCAAAAACTCAAAACTTAAAATACAATTCAAAACTCTTTTTAAAACTCAAAACTAGTTTCAAAATTCAAAAATTCTTTTCAAAACTCATAACCAAACAAATTTTCTCTGTTTAAAACTCAACTCACAATTCCATACTTAAATCACAACTCAACACTTAAATCATAATTACAAAACTAAATCAGACGGAATCTAAAATTATATTATTTTCTTCTATAGTTATAAATTTTAACCTACATTTTAAAAAACTTAAGACAGTAACTTTTCAAATAACTAGATACAAAAAAATAATAATAATAAAAACATTTGTGAAATCAAAAATTAAATATATTAATGTTGGAGAACACTATTGGGCTCTTCTTTTATTTATTCATTGATATAAAAAATATTTTTTTAAATACAATTTTAAAAAGAGTTTGGTTATGAGTTTTGAAAATGAATTAAATTTTGAGTTATGTATTCAATTCTGATTTGAGTGTGGAGTTGGGTTTTCGATTTAAAATATTAAAAAAATTAAATATTTAAAATAAAATAAAATATTTAAAATAAAAATATAAAATTTTCTTAAACATTTTAAAATATTTTAAAAAATAAATCCAAAAAATTTCAAAGTACTACTCAAAATTCAAAAACTCAAAACTTAAAATGCAATTCAAAACTCTTTTCAAAACTCAAAACTAGTTTCAAAATTCAAAAAAAGAAAAAATTCAAAACTCATAACCAGACAAATTTTCTCTTTTCAAAACTCAACTCACAATTCCATACTTAAATCACAACTCAACACTTAAATCATAATTACAAAACTAAATCAAACGGAACCTAAAATTATATTATTTTCTTCTATAGTTATAAATTTTAACCTACATTTTAAAAAATTTAAGACCGTAACTTTTCAAATAACTAGATACAAAAAAATAAAAATAATAAAAACATTTGTGAAACCAAAAATTAAATGTATATTAATGTTGGGGAAGACTATTGGGCTCTTCTTTTATTTATTCATTGACAAATAGGTGAATAAAATCTTCTTAATTAATCCTATGTTCGGTTGGAAGATTTGCGAAGGGATTTAAAAAGAGAAAGGAAAAATATATATGAAATTCACATACTTTTTTCATTTTTTTTTTCAAATTCCTCCTCAAAATTTCCCAACCAAACACGGTATAACTGATTAAAATAATTGAACAAATTCAATCCAAAACAATGAGTTTTCCTATTTTAATCATATGTAAAGATAGTTTTGTTTAGCTGTTCGGTTGGGATTTCGTCGAAGAAACTCTTCTTATGTTAAAGTCAATAATTCGAGAGGAGGTATAGAGAGTACGAAAAATTTACTATATACACTTCTTATTGTATGCACCCTTTAGTCATGTTATTTTCTTTTTTAGTTCTGATTAATTTTTTTTTTTAGTTATTACTCATGAGATCTTTAGTTATGCCTCATGTGTTATTTAATTATAACATTTTTTTTAATTATAACTCAAAAATATAAAATTATGTTATTTTCTTTTTTTAATTATAAGGTACATATGATGCATCCTTTAAAAATGTGTACCATAATCTTTTCCAAAAGAGTAAAAGCAATGCAAAAACATAGAGTTCAAAGAGTTTCAATATGTTCTTCAAAGAACATGAGAGTTATTTTGCTATCCAAGAACATATAAGGATAACCACTGCACATGCCTTTCTGCTCAACATAGCCAAGTAAGAGAACTGCCATTCTATTAGGCTTAATCTCTATGATGGCAATTCATTACGCTTTAAGATCCTATAGAGTAATGCCCTACAATGACCTCCTACAATGATCTATGGATGGCCGACCGTGTCCCTCACCAAACCAATGGTGAGATTCAAACTCACCAAAGCGATATCATTTTGGTGAGTAAATTGAAAATAAAATAAAATAAAACAAAAAGCAGAGAGAGAAAGAAGAAAAAAGATCTCCGCATCTTTGGCCAATCTCTGTCATGGCTGGGTTTTTAGATTCAAGAAATTGAACAAAACCAAAACAAAAGCCTCATCGTTGGCCACCTTTTCCACCAACGCTCCGACGACTCTCAATCCCTCTGACGACCCATCCCTAGTCATTCTCCTCTTCCGACGGTCCTCTCCCGCCGCACCTCCCATTCCTTTTTTTCCCTCTTCCTTTCTTTCCTTTCCTTATAGATCTAAACAAAACATAGAAATGATATATGTATATATATATATATCAAAACAAACAAATAGACAAACGATTTTATCAAAAAAAAATTAAAATCACAGAAGTGGATTTAATGTGGGTTTGCCTTGTGGGTTTAAAAGTTAGAGAGAGAAGTGGGTTTAATGAGGTTTTGCCTTGTAGGATTGCTTTGCAGTTTTTAGAGAAGAATGAAGGGATTTGCATCATTATCAAGTGCAGAAATTATAAAAAAATATACTTTTCTCAAATCCTTATATGACCACTTTGTTAATTACATCAGATAAATATCTAAACATTGTACATGTGAATCTAAATCGGATAGCGGTGGAGGCGGAGGCCAATGCTCGCCGATGAAGAACGTAAGTGACAATCACCAATAAAATAGATTTGATCATGATCCTTCTTCCCTTTCACATTTCTATGTTTTTTTTTTTTTAAGGAAATATTCACAACCCCAAAATCAACTACTAAATAGGATATATATATATATATATATTCACACATGTATAAAGCCAACACAAGCACAAATCAGAGAAAATAAAAGAATACTAAAGAGAGAATGAAGAAGATGAGAGGGAAGACGAGGGGTAAGGGAAGTAAAACTCAGAAATTTGAAAACCCAGCCATGGTAGAGATTGGGGATCCTTCTCTCTCTCTCTCTCTCTCTCTTGCCATTTTTGTTTTTATTTTTGTTTTTTTTTCAAATTACTCACCAAAACGACGTCGTTTTGGTGAGTTTGAATCTCAGCCCTTGGTTTGGTAAATAGGACACATGTCAGCCATCCATAGATCACTGTAGGAGATCATTATAGAGGCATTACTGTAGAGGATCTTAACGCATTCTTTACCATATCCCATGTGATTGAACTGTTGGCTCAATCTTCTGTGTAAAATAAATAAGTTGAAACCAAAACAAACAAATAAAATAAATTACTTACAGAATTTATTTACCGAACCAAATGAATATTTAAAAGATCAAGTCGAGTGTGTGACACTTTGTCCTTAAGACAGATTCGCCCCGCTATGGTACTTACGGATAAATAGCGTCTATCTCCTAAGATACAATGACCTTCACAAATTGTAGTAGTACTCCAAACAATTTGTACGGCGAACCAAACCTGTGCTCTATATTCTCAAATATTTCCTAAATTTATATGAAGAATATATATGCAAGAGAGCAAAATCTGGACAGCAACAAATGAATTTTCATATGTCGAAATCTACTAGAATTATTTTGAATTTATAGGCAAACTGGAACTTGTTGGACAGATCCGAACATGTAAAAAACCAAATTAAACAGATACAGATTCAAAATGAACAGATGCAGAATAGTTTTGAACAGATAACTGCTAACTGCTGGTAGTTTTAAAACTATCTAACCCTGTCCGGAATTGTTGGACTGTTTTTCAATCTGTTAAATAGTTTGAACCTGTTGAACACCTAGAAAATGAATCTGACAGAAGAAATTGGCATAAAATTTAAATTAATTTTTATGAAGAATTTTTTTGTTGGAAAAATTCAAAATAAATTTTGTCCAAAAAAATATTGTTAGAACCGGCCCGACTCACTACCACATCTCGAGGCTCGACTTCGTGGCGGCATAACGTCTTGCATGTAGTGGTTTGGGTTAAGGCCCACTTTATTCATAACTCCTCTCTTTTACAAACTTGGGGTGTCCCTTGGGACCTAACCCAAGTGTTGCCACCTAGAACTTATATACACATATAAATTCTCTTAAATTTCCAATGTGGGACAAGCCTTAATTGTCCATTCCATGAACCCAAAAATGACGTCAACTTCCTATTCACTCATAAATGGTTTTGAAGAACCATCTTCATCGTGTGACTTGCCATGCGACAAGGAACACGTCACCTCTTTGGACCTACCCCAAAAAATGTGTAGGACCCACTCAAATTTGGCCCAAAATAAACCTACAAAAACCCTAATTTCAATAATCCCCCACATAAATGGAATTTGACGAAGAAAAAATGCAACAACATGATCTAATTACTGAGAGTACAGAAATCGGAGATATTCTGCAAAGGATAGGTAGCTTTTGGCTTTGAACTTTCCATTGTGAGACACTATCAGATTTACTAGCTAACCAGTGAACATGATGTCTTGAACTGTTCAACCATTTGTGTAAACCAAGACAATAGAACTCACACAGCATATTATCAGACACAGTTTAGTTCTCACTATTGTGTTCATTATGGCCTTGAATAACCTGGTCTTTCATGAGTGCTCTAGAGAATTGTAGCCCTTCACAAATCTTATAGAACTGGCCCAGTTCACACTCATGTAGATGATTCTTATGAAAAGTATCCTGCCATACTCCACTAGATATTCCTAGATATAAGAATCATTAAAAGTATTTACTTAACCTAAAACGCTACAAACATCACTATTTAATCATAGAAATGGGTAGGAGTTTGACTCCCCAATGATCCTTATGAGTCATATACAACTCGGTTGTCCTTTGAACCTAAATCTTGAGATCTCCAGTCAACTAAGTTGGGTTGCCGTTGTGGTAACTCTTATTTAATAGGCTTAAGTCCCATTCTCCTCTATGAATTCTCAATTAACTCTCTTGCTGGCCCTTTGGTTAGTGGATCCACTATGTTGTCTTTGGACTTCACATATTCAATGGAAATAATTCCATTAGAGAGTAGTTGTCTCACAGTGTTATGTCGACGATGAATATGTCGTGACTTACTGTTATACATATGACTCTGTGCTCTACCTATTGCTGATTGACTATCGCAATGTATGCATATAGCAGATACTGGTTTTGGCCACATTAGAATATCTTCAAGGAATTGGCCACATTAGAATATCTTCAAGGAAGTGGCGAAGACATTCTACTTCTTCCCCAGCTTTATCTAAAGCTATGAATTCTGATTCCATAGTAGACTTGGCAATGCAAGTCTATTTGGAAGATTTCCAAGATACAGTCGCTCCACCAAGAGTAAAGACATACCCACTGGTGGATTTTGAGTCTCTAGTATCTGATATCCAATTTGCATCACAGTATCCTTTAAATATTGCTGGATATCTAGTATAATTTAGCCCAATATTACAAGTAAATGTGAGGTATTTTAGAACCTTTATAATAGCTTTTCAGTGTTCTACTCCTGAATTACTCATATATCTACTCAATTTACTTACTGCATAGGCTATATTTAGGTGAGTGCAATTCATCAAGTACATTAAGCTTCCAATAATTTAGGCATACTCTAATTGAAAAATACTTTCCTGTACATTTTTAAAAAGAAACAAATTAACATCCACAGGTGTTCTAGCAAGATGATCATCATCTTTGCTGAATTTGTCAAATATTTTCTCAATGTAATGTGATTGTGACAAAGCGTAACCTTCTGATGTTTTGGTAATTTTCATACCAAGAATTACATTAGCAATCCCTATGTCTTCCATGTCAAAATGTTTATTCAACATTTTCTTGATAGTTTTAATCATGTCATTATTACTACTTATAATGAGCATATTATTCACATAAAGACATACTATAACATAATCTTTGTTTGTATTTTTAATATAAACACATTTGTCACATTCATTAATTTTGAAACCATTTGACATCATTGCCTTGTCAAATTTCTCATGGCGTTATTTTGGCACTTGTTTTAAACCATATAATGATTTAACCAATTTACACACTTTCTTTTCTTTCCCTAGAACAGAAAATCCTTCTGGTTGTTCTATGTAAATTTCATCATCTAACTCACCATTTAATAAAGCTGTTTTCGTATCCATTTGATGAATTTTTAAATTGTATAAAGATGCAATGGCAATTAACATTCTAATGGATGTTATTCTAGTAACTGGTGAGTATGTGTCAAAGTAATTGTAGACACCCCATTTTTTATGACCCTTACAACTTGGACATCATCGCTTACATACCTAATGATGAGTGCATATGCTTGTTAAGTGCTCGAAGTCCTTAGTGGAATGTCATAGCTTTGAGCTTTTCAGACCTTGCACCCCTGTTGCCTTGTTTTTGAACCAAACCTAGAAATCTTCAAGTCTACAACCTTTTGTGGCCTACCGGCCATTTCTATGAAATTGCTAGCCATCACTTACAGTTGAAGGCCACCTGTGATGGTCGGCCGACCACCAATGTGTTTGCAAATATTTTGTGACAATTGTGCTAATTGTTTGCATAGATGCTTGCATCTGCTCCCACATGTCTGGTTGGATGTTTTTTAGGGAGATTCATGTTTGCTATACATAGATGACCTCCTCTCATATTTGGAGGTTAGAAAAATTTTAGAGCAAAATTTTTCCTCTCTCTCTCTCTTGCAAATTTCTTTACCTTTGCTTATACACTCTTCACCTTTGCCTATACACTCTTAACCAAACCTCTCCATCTTTGAATTGAGGTATCTTTGAGCCTTGTTTGAGCTCTTGAGGGTGTGTTGGTCTTGTTTTATTGCCTAGAATTGGTTCTTCTCTTCAAGAGGTATAAAGCTTTGCTTCTTTACATGTTATATTTAATCTTTTTCTTATTATTTTCCAACTATTTTTGGACTGCAAAAACTTTGTATTTTTAGACTGAAACTTGGGTTTTAAGGCCAATAAAGGTTCAAGGGTGGCTAACCCTTCTTTACACATTGCTTTCAACGCCTTTACCCTTGTGTTTCCCACCTTTACATTATCTTTTTTTGAGCTTTTAAACACTGATTTTTAGAATTATTTCAGTGGCTAAAATCATGGTTTGAAGTTCAAAATTAGAGGGGTTAGCCTCCCCTCCTTGTGTTTTACTTACTAGCCTAGCATGATCCATGTTTTAGCTTATTGTTCTAGCCAATTTTGTCTTAATTCCAACATGTTTTAGGACTTATTTAAGACTGCTTTAGGACTATTTTTAAGAGTTTGTTGCATTTGAGCTTTGCTTTGCGTGCTTGTAATGTAATCGTCCTCATGAGTTTGGTGTTTTAGGCCTTAGACACCACCTTACTTGAGTTGATTGCATTTATTTATGGCTTTCTATACTTATGATTACCTTTAATCACTTTTGCAACCTCTCTCCTTTCTTGGCATTTGTTTTGTTTTGAAAGTGGTTTCAAATTATTTGTTTGTTTAAGCATGAGATTAGATGTCATGCTTAATGATTTAATCCCTTTGGGGGTTCATTACCAACGGCATGATGTCTCTTTCATGCCTAAAACAACACTTGGTTTGAGCCCTCTTTTCATTAGAGGACTTAAATCCACCTTTGGACTTAATTGACTAAAGAATGGATGGTAATCTAAAATGAAGTAATAAAATTGAGGCTAAAAAAAAAGGTGCAAGATAATAATTTGGTTTTGGGTTCAATCGAACATTAATTGAACCCTTGAGTCTTGAGTCGTTTCATACTCATTAGTGATGAAAACGGTTTAAGATTCATTGTCAACTACTTCCCTTGATCTTTCATGATAGGGAGGTAGTTTTGAGAGTCTTATTTTATCGCATTCATTGAATTTGCACCATTTGGTTCATAAGTCATCATGCAATGAAATTGCATCCATTAATGGTTTGTAAATCAAAATTACTACTCCTTTAAGCTATTCAAATGATGAGGAGGGGTAAACTGTTGGCTCCTCTACCCCGACATCCAATGGAAATCTAGGTGGAACCTCTAGAGGAGCTCCATCGTGTGGAATCTCATCTACCATTTGAAGAATGGGTGAAAAGTAGGTTAAAAAGGAAGAAAATGGAGAAAAGAGGGTAAACTTGGAAAAGTCAACCCTAGGAGAGAGAAATGGAAGAAAAAGTCAAAGCCCGGAAAAGTTCATGAAATCCTAGAGAAACTCGAGGGAACAAGCCTAAAATGGTGGAAATCAGAAAAAGCACGAAATCAAAATCTAATCGTTTCAAAATGTAAAGAACTAAGAGGGTTTTACGTAAAAAGTTCACATGGGCCATTGGCAAACGCATATAAAGCACGAATCTAGAGAGAGCAATCGTCTAAAGAGAGAGGGGGAAGATTTTTGGCCTTAGAAGTGAGAAATGAAGTCTTGAGCCTTATGCTTAAAGACTCAAAGCAAAAAGTCTAATTTGCCCCGAATCTGCCATCGGTGGCTGGCAAGGTGTTTTGATGACCGGCAGGTGGCCAATAGCTTCTTCGGTGGCGGCGGTGGCGATGGCTCTCAGTGGGTCATAGTCGTTACGTGCCTCTTATTCGAGTGGTTTGTGGAAGCTTGTTTGGCTTACAATTGCGTTCAGTCTTGACGTGTCGATTGCTATCTTTGAGCAAGTGTATCCTTTTACATGTTATAATTCCTCACGAGAGGTAAATTGGAAGGTGTCACCGAATATTGTTTTATTCGTTTTGTCAAATTACGCTTTTATTCTTTTAGTTGCATAGAATATGCATTTTACATATATGTATCTTTGCAGCGTGTCTTGCATCGATTATGATTAATACATAGAACATGTTGTCAATTTTGCATAGAATATGCTCTTATTTTATGCATAGAATATGCTCTTGTTTCTTGCATAGAACATGCTTTCATTCTTGCATAGAACATGCTTTCAATTAACATCATCGTCGGTTGTCTATCTTGCATGAAATATGCTTTGTACATCTATCGCACACGTTCATTTTGTGTATCTATCGCACACCTCTCTGTGTTTATCTCGGGACACGTGAAGCGAGCCTTGGCGATTTTCTTGTATCTCATGATCGTGAAGCACCGGCTGAGCAATTTTTCTTGTATCTCGAAGCGTAAAGCGCAACTCTGGCGTGTTTTATCTCGAGGCGCTTGAAACATGAGCTTGGCCGATTTTTTCGTGTATTTTAGGACCGTGAAGCGCCCTAGGTGTGTTTTATCTCGGGACATATGAAGCGCAAGCCCAAGCGATTTTTTTTTATCTTAGGACGCATGAAGCGCGAGCCCCGAGCGGTTTTTCTTGTATCTCAAGACGCACGAAGTGCGGCCTTGGGCATGTTTTATTTCAGGACGTATGAAGCGTGAGCTCGAATAGTTTTTCTTGTATCTTGGGACTCGTGAAGCACGGCCCTGGGCCTATTTTATCTCGGGACACGTAGAGTGTGAGCCTGAACGGTTTCTTTTTTTTCTCAGGACGTGTAAAGCGCAGCCTTGGGCGTGTTTTATCTCGGTACGCATGAAGCGTGAACTCGAGCAATTTCTCTTTTATCTCAAGACATATGAAGTGTGGCCCTGGGCGTGTTTTATCTTGGGACGTGTGAAGCGCGAGCTCAAGCAATTTTTCTTGTATCTCGGGACGTGTGAAACGTGAGCCCAAGCGACTTTTCTGGTTTCTTAGGGCGCGTGAGGTGCAGTCCTAGGCGTGTTTTATCTTGGGACACGTGAAGCGCAAACCCGAGCGATTTTTCTTATTTCTCAAGTCGCGTTTACGCGACCTTGAATGGCTTTTATCTCGGGATGCGTAAAGCGCTAGCCCAAGCGATTTGCGTTCCTCTATTTCTCATGACGCGTGAAGCGTGACCTTGAGCTATTTTTCTTGTTTCTTGGGACGTGTGAAACACGACCCCGAGCGACTTTCGTCTCTCAGTTCCTCAAGATGCATGAAAGCATAACCACTGGCGGTGTTTTCTTTCCTCGTCTTGTGTTTTGGCATGGTCAGATTATGTTTTAGATCTTTTTGCATGGAACCTATGTTGGTTTAAAACGTGAAGCTGCTCATTCATGTGTTGTTATCTTGTTATATTGCTTTTTTCATCTTGCTATTGCTTATTGCATCATCTTGCATGATCATGAGTTTTCAAAATGGCCGACTTCGTAAAGCATGTGAGTCCAGCTTTCAAAGTTTTTTATGTATATCATTTGTATCTTACCCTAAAATTACGTTGGTTTGATTCCTTGCAAAGGGATACATCTGTGACTTCTTGACCTATAACCATTTATTTTTGTCTTGATTGTTTGTCCAAGTCTTACGGCCTTGTCAAAATGGGTCGTCTTCGGGCTTTGACATTCACTCATGTCATTTCATGACTCTAAGTTCTGTCAAAGAAAGGCAACTGTAAACACCCCATTTTTTACGGCCCTTACGACTTGGATGTCATCGCTTGCACACCCAATGATGAGTGCATATGCTTGTCAAGTGCTCGAAGTTCTTAATGGAATGGCATAACCAATGAATATGCAATCAACAGTTTTAGGACATATCTTAGTCTTTTTAGGACTAGGAATAACCACTTTGGCCAAACACCCCCACACTTTTAAGTATTTGTAGGATGGTACTGTGACAACCCTCACCACTGTTTACTGATAACACTACTGATTAGTGCTAATCTATGATTAAGCATGTTAATTGACTAACTAACTAAATTACTAAACTGATTGATTGATTGTGCTAGTTTGAATGTAATTCTATCTGTTGACTGTTAAATTATATGTTCATATTTTATGCTTTAAACTGCAAATTGAAGGCCTTATCGGCAGCCGAATCTGAAATTGATTGATGTTTTGTGCCAATTAAGATTTATATGATTTTATGGTATATTTAATTGAAATGTGATTTGGTATGATTAAATTAGATTTAATAATGACAATTACATAAGTTAGACTTATTTACCGCTTTGCCACTTAGTGGGCCACTACCTAGGACAATATTGAAGCCTCTTCCACTTGATCACACAACATTTCTTCAGTCATATTAAGACTAAACGAGAGAGAGAAAGAGTGAGAGAGGGAGAACTTGGCTTCAATTGGGAATTGCTTGAAGAATTGAAGAGTAGATTACAATTTGAGCTTCTACATCTTGAATTTAAGACTTAAGGTAAAGCATTTGCCTTCTTGTTCATGAATTTTAGTAGATTCTTGCATGGTTCATGTTATATTAAAGAGTAGAGGCATGAATTAGTTTATTATGTTGAATTTAGAGCTTAATTCATGCATGCATGTGCATATCTTGAAGTTTTGAGGTTGTTTTCATAGAAATTGCTTCATGCATGTCCATATTATTGTTATGGTCGATGAATTCATCTTAATTTTGAAGGAATTGGCTCTTTGGAGAAAGTATTTGAAGCCTTGAAGTTGATTAAATACATGCATGTTACATTTAATTTATGTTCTTGAAGTTTTGTTTGAAAATGAGTTTAATTAAACTATCTTTGGGCTTCGATTTCTCAAATTGATCTTTGAAACATGTAATATTATGGGTTTTGAAGTGTTTTCCAGAAAATTAGCCCAAGAGGATCGATTTTGGTACATTGAAACTTGGTTTTGAGCTTGAGGTTCAAATCTGGAATTTCCAGATTTTGGACCTAACTGCGAGAACTCGCTCGGCGTACAATTTGAGATCGCAGCTATGCGCTTTCGGCGAGAAAGTGACACTTTCGAGCATGAAATCGTGTATCTAGTATTTGCATGTGTTTCTGATCCACTCGGCGAGAGTTTACGCTTCGGCGAGGACTGTGTCTTCACCTTTCGGCGGGTCGATCGCCCGTCTAGCGTGAATTTTGAGCATCTAGTATTTTCACTGTAGTTTCTTTATGCCTTTCGGCGACGGAAGTCACGCTTTCGGCGAAGCCTGTCGATGTCCGCTCGGCGAGACCCCTGTTTTCTAAAAATTTTGTAAAGTGTTTAAAAGTGCATCTTTGCATCCTCTTTCCATCCTAGGCATTCCTAGGGCATGTTCAAGGCATCTTAAGGAAGATATTGATGTAGAACTACACCGAGGCAAATTAGGGATTAAGTTATTATTTTCCCAACTGTATAGCTTAGTGTGTGTTCATCCTGTAACTGTGTAGGGTTGCATCCGAGGACGCACACTAGCTTATCTATAGCCCAGTACTCTGTGAGTAAAAATGTTATAAAGATATGTTCAAAAATGATTATTTTCTAGACAATGGAACTGTACTATTTTCTGAAATGATACTGTTACTGAATGAATGATGTCCTAATTGTGAACTGTATTGTGGCATTCTTAGCAACCTACCGTTCTTGTCTTTGTCTTGCTCTTTATGTCAGAGATCTCTATCGGTTCCATGTTGGAACCACTCGCATCTTGATATGATGGCCATCAATTGTTTGTTCGATCTGTCTAGACCCTCTTGTCTTATCTTGCTATTGGATGTACCACATATATTTGCTATGGAGTAAGCGATATCTTGATTGAAATAGTATTTTCAATCTTGGAAGGACATTCATTCTTAACCTCTTTACGCATTATGTTATTCACGGGCTTTAGCTCCTTTGCTCATATATATATATATGTAGGTGTTAGAACCGGACGGCCGCTAAGGCGTCGAGCAAGCTCTCGTTTGTCAAGCCAACCTATGTGCCTCCTGCGAGGTTAGAACTGTTAAAGCTAAAGTGTTTGGGGTCTTTTAGTTTTCCTTTTTGTTTGACTGTATAGTGAATGTTTTTGTCTTTGTCTTGTCTTAATAGGGATCAAGTCCCTGATCTGGATAATTGTAAATACTGTGCATACTGTTTTGGTACTGACTGTATATATGTATGAAAAGTCTTTTGCATCTGATATCCTGACTCATTGGACATCTTTTAATTCTTTGTATTGGCCGCCACTGTACTCTATATTCTTTGTTTCATTGTTAAGCGGCCTTGGTAATCTCGGATTCTGGCGAGTTCTGATACTAAATCCATAGGGACAGGTTTGGGTCGTGACAGATACTCTCCTATGCCACATTTCATAAGGTGCTTGATTCACTTTCTTTCGAGGTACTTTATTTAGAATATAATTAGCAGAAAGTATTGCTTCTTCCCACAAGTTCTGAGGTAATCCAAAACTTATTAACATAGTATTCATCATTTCTTTTAAAGTCCTATTTTTTCTTTCAGCAATTCCTTTTTGCTGAGGTGAGTAAGCAGCGGTGGTTTGATGAATTATTAAATATTCTTTACAAAACTCACCAAAAGGCGATTCATATTCACCACCTCTATCACTTATAAGCTTTTTTAATCTTCTTACCAAGTTGATTTTCAACTTCATTCTTATATTGACTAAAAGTTTCTAAAGCTTCATCCTTGTTTCAAATTGAATGAACATAATTATATCTAGTATAGTCATCTATGAAAGTGATAAAATATTGTTTCTCACCTCTAGTTCGAATTGATTTAAAATCACAAATGTTACTATGAATTAATTCAAGTGCCTTCGTACTTTGTTCAATTAAATGAAAATGAGTTTTAGTTAATTGTGTTTCAACGCAAATTTCACATTTATGATTTAAATCAATATCAAATTTAGGTAAACATTCCATATTAATTAATCTACACAAAGATCCATAATTAACATGTCCTAGTCTACCATGCCACAAATTTGAAGACTCAAGCAAGTAAGAAGAATATGTATTTTTATTAATAATAGAGGGTACAACAATTATTACATTTAGTTTGAAAAGGCCATCAGACATGTAACCTTTTCCTACATACATCCCATTTTTGGTAAGTACAAATTTGTCACTTTAAAAAACTAGTCTAAACCAATTTTTACTCAACAGAGATCTGGAAACTAGATTCTTATGAATGTCAAATTTTATCTGACACATTGTTGAGAGTGAGTTCCTTTCCAGATGTCATCTTCAGAATAATCTTTCTTAATCCTTCAACTTTAGAAGTCGATGAGTTGCCCATAAAAAGTAGTTCATTGTTGTCCACCACAAAATAAGATGTGAACATCTTTTTGTCGGCACTGATGTGGCGAGTAGCACCAGTGTCCACCCACCATTCTTTAGGATTTCCCACAAAGTTTGCCTCGAAAACAACTGCAGAAAGATTTATGTCCTCAACACCATTGGAAATTTTATCCACTTCGGTCATATTGGCTTAAACAGGCTTCTTGCTTGATCTTCCTTTGCCTTTGCGTTTGCTGCGGCAATCTTTGGCCCGATGTCCCTCTTTGTCACAGATGTAACATTTGCCATTGAACCTGTACTTTTTAGTCTCCCCTTCTTTAGAGCCTTGTGTGGAACTTTCTCCAAAAAACTTTCGTTTCTTTGCTTTTGGAGCATGTTCCACCATATTTGCCTTAGACTCCATTGGATGCTTACCAGTCCGCTTCTCTAAATTGCGGTTGTCCTTCTTAATCCTCAAATGCACAATTAATTCCTCTAAAGTTATTTTTTTGCTCTTGTATTTGAGGTAGTTCTTGAATTTCTTCCAGCCTTGTGGTAATTTTTTAATTAAGATAGCAATTTGGAAGGATTCATTGAGAGACATGCCTTCTGTATGCATGTTATGCAGAATGAGTTGGAGACCTTGAACTTGGCTGATCACAGTCTTAGAATCAACCATCACAGTCCAGAAATTTGCCTACTATGAATTTCTTCGAGCCAACATCTTCTATCTTATATTTTTTCTCTAAAGACTCCCAAATTTCCTCTGCCGTCTTGATAGGACTGTAAACGTTATATAATGTGTTGTCAAGTTTGTTCAAGATGTAGTTCTGGCAAAGGAAATTAGCATGTTTCCAAGCATCGACAGCAGCAATCACTTGCCGGTCTGTTTCATTCTCTTTTACAGCAGGAGCATTTTCATGGAAAAAATGTGCCAAGTTGAGAGTAGTAAGATAGAATAACATTTTTTCCTACCATCTCTTAAAATCAGTTCCTAAGAACTTCTCTGGCTTTTCACCATGATTGACTGGTACTGTCATAATAAGAGAGGTGGTTGGAGCAATTGCTGCCACCATACCAATACTAGTTTGAGCATTAGTTTTAGTAGCCATGAATTCTAAATTGTAAAACAAAATTAGAATTAGAATTTTATGCTACATAAAAAATTTAACCCAAAACCACAAAAACAAGAATTGTAATTTTTATTTCTAGTTAATTTTGAAAATAAAATAAAATTTTATTTAAACAAATTAATTCTACACAAAAAATTAAATTTTTGTAACACTTCAAAAATTAAAATAATGAAACAGAATTTTAATTAATGAAAATTCAGAAATTATTTTTGAAAACCAAAATTAATTTCTGACCAACTTCACAAATAAATATTCTGAAGTGTTATTGACAACTAATATATTACTACTAGTTGTAAAAGAAAATAAACAATATATTACTATTATTTGTCAAATAGTATATTACTACTATTTGTATTTTCTAACCAGAATATTACTTTGTAAAACCATAGAAAATAATTTCTGTAAGAAAAAGAAAAGAAGAAATGAAACAAATGAAAAATTCTGTTTAAACAGAATAATTCGACTCTGTCTTAAGATTGTTGGATCAATCTTCTGTATAAAATAAATAAGTTGAAACCAAAACAAACAAATAAAATAAATTACTTACAAAATTTATTTACTAAACCGAATGAATATTTAAAAGATCAAGTTGAGTGTGTGACACTCTATCCTTAAGATAGATTCATCCCGTTATGGTGCTTTCGGATAAATGGTGTCTATCTTCCAGGATACAATGATCTTCACAAATTATAGTAGCACTCCAAACAATTTGTATGGTGAACCAAACTTGTGTTCTATACTCTAAAATATTTTCTAAATTTATATGAAGAATATATATGTAAGAGAGCAAAATCTGGACAGTAACAATTGAATTTTTGGATGTCAAAATCTGTTGGAATTATTTTGAATTTATAGGCAAACTGGAACCTGTTGGACAGATCTAGCAGTACAAAACCAAAGCGAGCAGAATCTGATTCAAAATGAGCAGTGCGAATAGTTTGAGCAGATAGCGCTAGCTGTTGGCGGTTTAAGCTGTCCAAACTTGTTGAATTCTTGGGCTTTTTTTTCAATTTGTTGAGCAGTTTGAACTGTTGAACTTCTTGGAAAATAAATGAAAAAGGTCCTTGTTTGGACATAAAAATTTGGTACAAAATTTAAATTAATTTTCCTAAAGAATTTTTTTTTGGAAAAATTCAAAATAAATTTTAATCCAAAAAATATTATTAGAACCCGACCTACTACCCACACCAGCTTTGGCGGCGGCGATGACGTCTTTGCGTGTGTGATGGTTTGGGCTAAGGCTCACTTTGTCCATAGCTCCTTCCTTCTACAAACTTGGGGTGCCCCTTGGGGCCCAACTCAAGTATTGACACCTAGAACTTATATATACATATAAATTCTCTTAAGTTTCCAATATGGGATAAGCCTTATAAGGAAACCCACATTTTATTCTTTAATTGACCATTCCACGAATCCAAAAATGACGTCAACTTCCCATTCACTCATAAATGGTTTTGACAAACCGTCTTCACCGTGTGACTTGCCATATAGCAAGGAACACGTCACCTCTTTGGACCCACCTCAAAAGACGTGTGGGGCCCACTCAAATTTGGGCTCAAAGTTGGCCCAAAATAAGCCTATAAAACCATAATTCCAACAATAAAAAAATTATTAGAACTTGGGGTGCCCCTTAGGGTCCAACCTAAGTGTTTCCACCTAGAACTTATATACACATATAAATTCTCTTAAGTTTCTAATGTGGGACAAGCCTTACAAGGAAACCCATATTTTATTCTTTAATTGTCCATTCCACGAATCCGAAAACGACGTCAACTTTCCATTCACTCATAAATGGTTTTGACGAACCGTCTTCACCGTGTGACTTGCCATGCGGCAAGAAACACGTCACCTCTTTAGACCCACCCCAAAAGACATATGGGACCCACTCAAATTTGGACTCAAAGTTGGCCCAAAATAAACCTATAAAACCATAATTCCAACATGAACATGCTGTCCAAATTGACCTCATCAAATATCTAAAGTTTCTTGTGATATAGCTTTTCTCCATAAACAAACTATCTCAATCTAGATATTTATTATAGATTAATGCTTCCTTGATTGATTCATGCTAATCAACAAAATAATGCCCCTTAGGGATTCGATCCACACATGTTGACCTAGCTCATGATAGGTCCGATCTAGTCTAGACTTTCCATCATGCCCTCAATTTGTGAGTCAATTGTAAGCATTCCTAAGCCAAGTTGTAGAGAGAAATTCAAGTCGAGTAAAATTAAATTGCCAATCCCCTTTCCTACATGCTTCCTCAACTTTTGGGCCAATCCCCTAAAGAGCACCACTTCAAACTCAAGCGGCAAGGCCTCAAAAGGCAACCGTAAAGTTTATTGGTGGTCTCATCGAACTTCGAGCTTCATCGAGAACATTAGAACCACAACAAGTGCAATGGCAGAATTGTGGAACGAGGATGGCTTGAAGCTAGTTCTTTACCTTAACATAAAAAACTTAGAAGTGGAAACTAATGTATCAAGGCTAAAACATATCCTTCTTAGCGATGAAAATGACTTATCAATTCTACAACTTCATTATTGATTACGAGTCCCTCTTGGCTCAATTGGGAGTGAAGGAAATTAACCATATCTCTGAGAGAGCCAAATGCTTGTGCTAATCTACTAGCAAACCAAGGAGCTCCAACAAATGAAGAAATTCATAATTTTGACATTCACCTCCTTGTATTTGTAATCAACTCTTTGATGATGCTAGGGGTGTTCCTATCTTAGAAGTATGTAATTGACCTTTTTTATCTATAATATTGCTCCTTTATTACCCAGAGAAATTCACGCCTTTCCACACACGGTTATTTTCATACCCTTTAACAATCTAATAATCATAAAATTTTGCGAGTCACCAATAAAGGGAGAAGAGGAGAAAATGTAGTAGCGTAGGTTTTTTTTTTTTGAAGTAAAGGTAGAGAACAAGAACAAAATAACAAAAAATGCTTCATGAAAATATTTCATCCTTTAATTAGTGTGTGGTGTTTCATTATATGTGTAATCTAAAGCTAATAAATCTTTATAAAATATTTCATAATCCCTAACATTTTTTTTTTGGTGCATCCTTATCCGATAATGCAACCAATGCTCAAATAATTCAAGCAATTGAGTTAATCATTATAACAATTTAATACACATTATTCCATTTTGTTAATCTCTAGCATACCAGGTGATCCTTAGTCTAATTGTCAATCTACCTTAACTGCTTCTATAAGTTCCTATCGTTTCAAGCATAAATAATATAAATTATAATAAAATATCTTTCTATTTTGAGAGGGTAATTTGTGTAGCACAAATTAATTTTGAGCTAGGTGAAAGTGGGCTTAAGACTTGGGCTATGTAATGAGCAGAGTTATGCTTTAGAGAAAGCTTGGTTTGGGCTTTTAGGGCCAAACCGATCAAAAGTTCATGACGGACAAGTAAATGCCAACATTCTTAAAACGAGCTACTTTCTAGTGGCGGTCAAAGGTTTGACTGAGCTATGTAGGAAGACGGTCAAACATAATTGGGAGCGGGGCTTTAACCAGCTAGGAGAAGGGTCGTGCAACGTTAGCACGGTGGCACGTCGTACTAGGCTTGCAAGGCACGGCGCATTGCACGGCTAATTTAGAGGTAAACAGAACAAAAATAGTTCGATTGCTCAGCTGGAAGCCATGCAAAGAGTTGTGCCATCTCACTTGGCTTGTAGTGAGAAGGGTGTTAAAGGATAATTATCCTTTAAGAATGTGATTTCTAAGAGGACTTTACAAAGGAGAGTTAGAGTCCTACTAGGATTGTGCCATGCGAGACTTACAAAAGCTCAAACCAAACCCTAATTCCAAGTATTACAATTACTATTCCCGAATTCACAAAGCTTTTACTCCTTGTTAGTCTATTTGCTAACTTACGTATAGGAGGGGTTTCCAGCACACACTCGCTGGCTAGCTCACGTTTGTGATTTCAAGTATTACGATGACGTTTGGAAGAGCACAAGCTTGATTAACAAGATTATACAAGCAACGATAATTTCGTACTCGTACATATTTGATAATAACAATAATATTTTTAATTGTCATTATTATTATTATTATTATTATTATTATTTTGGGTTCTAGGGAAATGAGTTAATGGATAAGTGTACTAGAACCAAACTTTAAAAAAAATAGCATATTAATTTAGTTCTATGGTCTTATGCTAAAAAATGTATCCATCTACCCAGTTTAATAAAATTTTGATTACACTTATAAAAGAATTTCAAAAAATCAACAAATATAATAAAAAAAATTCATAATACTCTCCAAACTAGCTTTTATAAAATATGTGAAGTCATCAAATTCTTTATATTATGTTATTTTTAAATAATTTAAGAAGTGTTAAAATCCTAAAAATAGAGAATTTTTTTTTAGGGTCTTAATTCAAAAATAAAAAATTGTAATTATTCAAAATTAAAACTTAACTTTCACTTAAAAAAGGGTAAATTATACCCACACCCCATGAGATTTCAAGTTAATACAATAGTATCCTTGTAATTCTTAAACTTACATCTCCCTCGTTAAGGTTTATAGTTATAGTTGCAGTATAAAAACTTCGAAAGGCACCATGTAATTTATTAAATAAATAAATAAAAATTAAATCATTCAATTTTAATTTTAAATTAATTTATTAGTTTTACCGATTTTTAACATTCCTAGACTTTGTTTACATACCTAACCAAATTGTACCAATAAAATATAAATTTCAATTAGTCTAAAAGTAGCAAGACTTATGTATTTTTTGTATATGAAGCACATGGTTTTGAGTTTGATTTTGTTTGCACACTTTCAAAATGTGAACATAACACGCCTTGATTGGTTCAAAACAGTATAATTCACAATTTTAAGCAAGGTCAATATATTTTTTGAATCAGAAATACATAATTTAAACTAATTAAAGAAATTGTATTTTGTTCGTAAACAAATAAAATGTGATGAAATTCATTTTTCATTTTCCTCATACTCTCACACTATAAGAAATTAGTGATTTAGAGACTAAGATTTAGAAACCAATTGAATTTGGTCTCTAAAAACCATCATTTAGGGACAAAAATAAATTATAGGAGAAAGCCATACAAACACTCCATATTCCTTTTATGATATGGATATACACCATATTTGACCAGTTGATCCGCGTGTGTTTGCTATGGTAAGAGCTGGAGGCCAATATATTTGTTTGCTAATTTGTAAAGACTTTTAGAGACCAGATTTTGGCTGTCTCAATAATAAGCAAATAAAATCTCATCCTCTCGCCCTAATTTGTCAAATGCATGCTCTCGATCTGTTCTCTCTTCTCTCTGTCTAGGGCTCTCTGTCTATGACTCTAATGGAGATCTAAGATCTTCAACTTTAATCAATCTCATTTTCATGAT